>ML120418.1:92295-311547 GCA_003788595.2 Choiromyces venosus 120613-1 | reverse complement strand
ACACCGCTCTGTTGGGCAGCTGGGAACGGCCATGACGGTGTAGTAAAGACGCTTTTGGCACGGGAGGACGTCGATCCCAACACACCAGACACCAAATATGGCAAAACACCGCTCTGTCGTGCGGCCTGGAACGGCCATGACGGTGTAGTAAAGACGCTTTTGACACGAGAGGACGTCAATCCGAACACACCAGACACCAAATATGGCAAAACACCGCTCTGTCGTGCGGCCCAGAACGGCCATGACGGTGTAGTAAAGACGCTTTTGGCACGAGAGGACGTCGATCCCAACACACCAGACACCACGGATGGCCTAACACCGCTCTGTTGGGCGGCCCAGAACGGCCATGACGGTGTAGTAAAGACGCTTTTGGCACGAGAGGACGTCAATCCGAACACACCAGACACCACATATGGCAAAACACCGCTCTGTTGGGCGGCCAAGAGCGGCCAGGACGGTGTAGTAAAAACGCTTTTGGCACGAGAAGATGTCCGCACCGACACACCTGATAATTTGAACGAAATGCCCCTCTCCTCAGCGCTTTCTGGAGGACACAATCAAATTGTGAAAATGCTACAAGAAAGAATCAGTCACAGCTCCGACCCTGCTCATGATGGAGGCCAGGAAATACCCTCGCAGTCTGCTGGGCACTGGCAGGAGTTTCTTACGTGCATGCTGTGTGATGGTAGTGATCTCAGTCCCGACATCACAGACCTTGATGGGCCAAATGTAAATTTATCAACCAACCCCAAGAAGCGTAAACGGATATCGGCTGATGGCTACCCCGACTCCGACATCACAAACCCTGATGGACCAAATGCACATTCATCAAGTAACCCCAAGAAGCGTAAACGGATATCGGACTACGATGAATGACTCTTCCTTTCTGGACCGCCACCGCTTCTCAGCTGAAAAAATATGCTCATCTTCACCCGCCCCCGAGTGGCCGCCGAGGTTTTCAACCGTTGCCGGAACTTGACACCCACCCTCACAACTTTCAATCAACTCTCCCGGTTGCGTTGGATCAGCATTTCATAATCTCCTCTTTCTTTTGAAATTTGGGCGTTTCTCTTCCACATCCTTCTTTCTTTGCTACCAACCATATACTCATACCATGAATAATTCCCGAAGTATGGGATCTGTGCCGACATGACCTCTATCAATCCAGATTTTTATCGACTTTGATACCGGGCGTTTTTCTATACTCAACCCGTTATCTTTCCATTATTTACATTTTTACATTTTTACATTTTCCTTTTTTTCTTCTTTTTTTTCTTCTTTGCCTTTTTCGTTAAAGTTCTGGTTAAACTTGGTGCACATTTCTTGGTTTTGATTGTTCTTCACTCTTGTACTGTACTTCTTAGTTTTGATGTTGTGATTGTATATAGCGGTTATGCCCTAATTCTGAAATGGTTGTCAGTTGACCGTAAGGTTAAGCCAAAGCAGCCTTTGCACATGTTCACAAGTTGCCGGTTCATCTCTTCCCATTGATTTATCTCAATACCATTAAGTGATCCTCATCTATTTCTTTGCACTCTGATACCATGGCGCCAGCTCATCAAATTATCATTGCTGCCGGATTCAAAATCAATGCAACGAACCCTAACCCCAATCCATCACAATCCGAAACTTCTCTTTTTTGTTCCAAATGAGAACACATCAAATCGCAAGTGACCCGCCATGTAAGCGAAGTAAATAACTCTCCAGACAGAACGCAATCCGAGCTCTGATATTGTGGGAGGTCTCTCGTGTAAGGTGTCGAGAGGGGTGTTGATGATGGTAAGATACAGGAGAAAACGGCAGGCTTAAATACATACTCAATGTCCACACCGTGCGTCCCATAAGTAGTCCCCACTTTAGTCGTAATCTGTGCCGTGGCCGTTGACGAGTCCCACAATACCACGAGCATATCTGCTGCCGGTTCACAATCAACCACCTCACCAGCAAAATCCGAACCACCACAGCAACTTGATCCTCTACGACTACCTGTATAATCACGGTATTATCATCATCTCTGTTCTACTAATCTAACTCTAATACCCTACCGCTATTTCTAGAAAATACCTAATCGGTCCCATATCCACCAATCAGAATCACATAGCGTACTTCTATCCTTACGACAGAAGTCCAGTAGAAATAAGCTTTATTAGTTACTGCGCTCAACTTTCCGAACCCCTGCACCCATGCGGCTGAAATGCCAAGATGCGGCTAACTTTAAGCTTATTCCGGAGACTGTGGGACCTCGACGACAGTAAGTGTCAATGCAACAACTGAGCGATTCTGTGGATTATCGCGCTTGGCTGAAGTCTGGTATTCGCCTTCGGTAGACAGGTTTTTCTTGAGTGGATCTTGAAATACATATCGAATATTTTGTGAGAATTGTGGGTTTTTGGGTGTGGGCGGAAGTACAGAGGCGTTGCTGATCCGGTGATACGAGGGAATGTTTGGGATATGGCGAAGAGTAGGCTTGTTTTAGTTTTAGGAGGGGGTTGGGAGCTAGGTTTTGCCTGCTTGCTGTAAAATTTTAGCAAATGAATTTGTTTGTGTTGGGGGGTAACGTATATGGCAGTTGAACCTGCCACTTCAATCGACGGGTTGGTTCTGCCAGAGCACAAGCTCAGCCTTGTTCCTCATGATGTTCGACATGGTGGAATTTCGTTGGCGCGGAAATGATTTGACAGTTATCGTCACACAAGGAGCCTCATCACCCCCTTTTTCAGTTCGGCACATACACATAGGTAGAAAATTCATAAAACCCCCCCAGTTTCCCAACGCAGCGCGCACCATATCGACATTCAGGTAATATTCTCGAAAGAAAACCATGGCGGAGAATAAACATATAAACTCGATCAGGATGGGTGACCACAACGTGAACTCTGGCGACATAACCGGGAGTTTCAACAAAACAATCCATCTCTCGGACGAGGACGGGCAAATTATGCGGTGGCTCTCCACACTGGAGCCTCAGAACCGACATCAAGGGGTACGCAACGACCGACTAGATGGTGTTGGGGATTAGCTTTTGGAAACAAAGGAGTTTCGGGAGTGGACGACTCGGAGAAGCGACGCAGGGGTCGATGGGGGAAGCGATGAGGCTGTCTTGTTTTGTTCCGGGAACCCGGGAATGGGGAAAACTTATTTAAGGTATGGAGAAAACCATTCAAAGGAGCGAATATCACTAACGACCCGAAATAACAGCTCCCTCGTAATCGACAACCTCTGCGATCAGGACACGGCGGAAGATATTGCGGTTGCCTGTTTGCACTGCGACTTCCTTGCCTAAGAAGATCAGATAATCACCAACATGATGAGAGCAATTCTGAAGCAGCTACTGCTGAGAGGGGATATCCCACAGGATATACGGGAGGCGTATCGAAAAGGGAAGAAGGAAGTTGGTGGTTGAGGTCCGCGGCTCGCGGACCTGGTGGGAATGCTGAAGTCCACTATTGCATCGCTGCGGCAAACATTCATCTGTATTGATGCCCTTGACGAATGCTTGCCAAGGCACCTGCCAGAACTTCTTGAGTCTCTGAGAGATATCGTTCGGGAGTCACCTACAACGAGAATATTCCTTACCGGAAGGCCCGACGTCGGGGAATATATCCGAAGGTGTTTTGCCAAAGCGGTTATGCTGCCGATCAGTCCTAACCCGGATGACATTAGAAGTTATCTGGAGATGAGGTTAGCCAGAGATCCCGAGCCAGATGCGATGAATGATGATTTATGAGCGGATATCATGAGGATTATCCCGGAAAAGATATCTGAAATGTGAGTTGGAATATATTGCTTTTTTTGATTCCGTTAACGATGATATGCTGACCAAGACTGATGTGTAGATTCCTCCTTGTATCGCTAAATATCGATGCTATTTTAGGAGAGATCCCCATTCCTCAAAGAAGAAAGAAGCTTGAAAAAATGACACAGGGCAACGGACTGAGTGATGCGCACAAGGCCACTCTGGACCGAGTAAAGGTGCAGAAAGGGAATAAATCGATAATCGGAATGAAGGTGCTGATGTGGGTTTCGCATTCGGTGCAGCCATTGCAGGCCGAGGAGCTTCGTCGTGCTATGGGGGTGGAGATTGGATCTACCGATTTCGACCTTGAAAATGTTCCTGCATTGCGGACACTCCTAAGATCTGCTCTCGGTCTAGTGACAGTTGAGGCATCTTCGTCTACGGTCCGACTCATTCATTTTACTCTTCAAGAGTATCTCTCAAGTGATCCGGCCATCTTCATTCCTCAATTGCGGAGGTTTGCCTGACATGCCTCAATTCTCAATGTATCCGGGACCTTTCACCAACTCTTCACACCACCCCGCTAACTATCCCGTTTCTAGAATATGCTTCTTGTTACTAGGGAAAGCACGCAGGAAATGAGACGACGGAGAATGTGAAAACACTTGCACTGAGACTGTTGGATGGATTCGAGGCGCATATATCTGCTCGGCTTGTACTATGGCATTACGGGGAAGAATCACGCGGGTGGGGGATGCCCTATGACTAGGTGCAGCGAATTACGGGATTTCCAGGGCTTCATGGGGTAGCATCTTTGGGAGTTGAGGAAATGGTTGTTGTTGTATTAGGGATGAGGGAATGGGACGTCAATGGAATGAATAGCACGGGCAGTACGGCACTGATATGGGCAGCTAGAAGAGGGTATGAAAGAGTAGTACAGCTGCTGTTAACACAAGAGGACGTCGATCCCACCACGCCAGACACCACATATGGCCGGACACCGCCCTGCTTAGCGGCTGTGATGGGCCATGACGGTATGGTAAACGCTCTTTTGGCACAACAGGACGTCAACCCAAACACGCCAGACACCGGATATGGTCGGACACCATTATGCTGGGCTGCTAGTGGAAGCCATGCGGGGGTTGTCAAGGTATTGTTGAAACGACAAGACGTCCGCATCGACACCCGATCACGAGAACGAAACTCCCCTCTCGTTGGCTTTGTCTAAACGGCACAATGAGGTTGTGGAGATGCTAGATGAACGGATCAATGGCAGCTCCGCCACAGCTGATGATGGAGGAGAAGTTATAGCCTCGCAGTCTGCTGGTGATGGGGAGGAATGGGTTGTAGAGATATACTCCTCGTACCGAGACAGCCAACTTCCCGCAACTGAACACTTCAGCTCGCCTCCATCCTCCTCACAGCTCCCGCCGAGGATTTGTTATGACCACTGACATCTACCCCGATAACTCTCAGTCAACTCTCGTGTTTGGGCTCGGCCGGTATTTGGTCATATCCTCCTTCATTGGGCTTCTGGGCTTTCTCATTTACGTTCTTCCTCTATGGTTACCAAGCACATACTCATTCCATAATTAATTAACCTTGAGTTCTGGGTTGGTGTCGGCTTCACTTCTGTCATTTATATGTAAACAGAATTTGGCATGGGGGCTCTCTACTTTTAATTCGCTATTTTCCATTATTTACACTTTTATATTCCCCCCTCCCCCTTTTTTACCTTTTCGTTGGAGTTCTGGTTAGACTTGATGCATATTTCTCGGTTTCGATTGTTCTTCATTCCTGTACTATTGTTGTTAATCCTAGTCTTATGCTTTTTGACGGTGGGCTCAATACCACACGGTGCGCCCCATTGCAGTCAACTTGCTCTCAATCGAGTGTAAGCTTAGGCTACCGAAGTGTATTCATATTCATATATTCACAAGTTACCGGTTCATCTCCTCCCCGTGAATTATCTCGATACGATCAAGTAAGCATGATTTCTTGGATTCTTTTTTAGTTTCATGCCTTGATACTTGTTCATCGACGATATACCATCGTCGGAAGAGGCTAAATCGAGGAAATTTACCCCTGACCCTAGCTAATCACAACCGAGACTCCCTGTTTTTTTGTTTTCCCAACTGTGGACACTTCAAAACAAAAAAAAACTTGTCCGCGCATTTACCCCAGAAAATATTTCACCCTATACAGAACACAAGCCAGCCTGTCACGAGGGTATCCAAAATTCGGAACATAGCCAATCACCATGCGAGCCGAATCTTATAATTTAACCTCCCCAGCCTCTTATGCGTCCACCTCGTCCTCTACTGTCCTCAGGGTCATTAAAAATAGGATAACATTGTCCCTGTCCGCATAGAGCCTTGCATGGGATCAGGGTAAATAGTTTTCAGAGTCCTATTGCACCTGCAGGGCGCTCACCCGCGGCATTGCCCATAACATTATCACTTCAGTTACACCCATTTAACTTCCATAGAGTACCGCTCTTTCTACAAAATATCTAACTTGTCGCCGATCCGGAAGCTAAATTCACCTAGCATACTTGAATCCTTATGACATGCGTAAAGTGCAAATAAGATTTTCAGTATCAGCTACTTAGATTAACAAACCGCTGTAGATGTGGGTGGAAGTACTGTCAGAGACAGAGGAGTATATGGTATACCAATTGCTGATCCGGAAACACCTGCAAAGGGCCGGGATATGCCCAAGAGGATGGCGTTATACACCCAGGTGGTAAAGAATTGGGGGTAGAAATGGTTCGATGGCTGGAGGAAGCGAAAATCTCATTATGGGGGGAGGGGGAGTAATCCCTCCCAAGCTCGCTCGTTAAAAGAACAGCCATGTAGGATATCGCCACTTGAATACCGTATCCTCCTCTGCTTAACTGAGAAATACCTATTCTCTACCTTTACTCACCTTTTCCCGACATTCATGCATTTCAAACTCATTCACTAGCCCCTTCTTACGGAAAATTTATAAGGCTGATCGAAACTGAGAAAATATCAAGAGAAAATGTACAATACGTTAGAGTGGAACACATGATTTATCCCAGCTCTTTAATAAGCTAAAACATAACCCACGCTAAACATAAAATCCCGCCGAAAAGAAACTCTTCACTCCTGCGACTCCAGTTGCCAGTTCACGTCCACCTCCCTGACCACCCCCACCGCCAGCACCCCTAGCTCCACCTCCACCATCTCCTGCTTAACCTCCCATATAGTATGGCTTCTTCCCCTCTATAGTTTTAGAAACTCTCCCTCCTCCTTCATTTTAGGTGCCAAAACCGGCGACTTCTGCCTCTTCTCACAAATCCTCAAATTTCGTCTCTTCCCCTTTCACTACCACAGCCGTTCTCCACCGCTGCGCTAGCGTAATCACTTCTTCAACCGCTCCCATATCTTCCTCATCTGCCTTGCGGAGGAATATCTGCTGCTGCAGACCACGTTCGGTAAAAAAACTTCTAGTACGTCAACTCCCCCAGTCAACCCATTCACAGCTTCTACCAGATCTTGGAAGATTTTTGTCCTGTCTTTTTCAAACATGACGTTTGTGATTGTGTTTTTTGCTATGTCGGTGATGGAGGTGGCGGTGGGGGAGGGGATTGTGTCACAATTTGTGTGGATAATTGTCAGGAGGTTTCCCATTTTGTTGCTATGGGGGTTAGCGTTGGGTTTCTAGATTAGGGAGGGGAAGAAGAGCTTAGGGTGAGATACCTATTATGTGGTATTAATATTTGGCAAAAGCATCTGTAAAGTTATTGGTTATATCATTAGTGAGTTGTCGATGGAGAATGGATGGATGGATGGATGAGGCGTGATGGCTAGGGAAGAGCCTCTTTTTTAAATGCCTCTCTTTTAGTATCCTTAAACTCTCAAGTGCTTTCCAGCTCCTCCTGCACCATTGCATTCACTCTGAAGAGGCCATCGACGTTCGATTTTTATGTGCGAGGGGGCTAGCACATCCGCTATTAAGTTTGGAGCCAAAAATATTGGTCATGTTGATTTTTGAATGCCATTAACGTGAAGCTTGACATATTATCCTTCAATTGCGTAAGTTTGGGCCTGCGCTCAGCTACTCAGGTAAGGCCTGGTCCTGGATCATCACTCGAGTAAATGGCCAGCTAAGCACAGGAATGTAGGAGAGTGGACAGGCAAAAACTGAACTTCCGGGCTTGGTGCCTCTTTTTATTTCATTTTGGTCTTAATCTTGTGAGCGAGATAGTTTTTCTGAGAAAACATTGGAATTCTTTGGGGGGTTTCGTTTTTTTTCTCCTAGTTCTATGAGGTATGATACAGTGTTTGTAAAAGAAATCTCCTGAGGGGCAGAGCGTGCTTAATAATTACTCGTGGAATAAAAAGTCAGGCAGACATGGAGGAAGCCACAAAGAAAGACACCATAGCATACTCTGACAAGTAACTTACTATGAAGAAACACAAACTAGCGAGAAGATACACCTGCTTTTCCCATTCCCATTCAAATTATAAACTCCTATTTTTCTCTACAAGTTATGACTTCGGTAAACAGATTAGACGAAATGACCTAGCCCTCAAGCTCAACAACCCCCCTCCCCACCTCCTCCAAAAGCTTGTGGTTAGTAATGGAACTCAACTCTACCAAAGTTTCGAAATCTACCCGACAACTCTCTAAAACTTGCAATCACGTCCGATATGTTGTACGGGATGTCGCACAGACTTTTATAGAAAAAGGGTTGAAGTTGTCACCGTCTTTTTAGGTTGCATATGTCAAATAAGGACTTGGTTTTCAGACATCATCCTCTTCCATATCTCCCCCTTTCTTTTTCACTGTCAACAAGAGCTATCTAATTACATTTTGGTATACGATGTGGTCTTGGCATAACTTAGCTCGCGGAGCCTCATGATATGTTATCTTATCAGGCAGATAAGATGTCTCAATAGGCTTGGCCAGGACCAAGCCCATCAGTTAACTACCGTATCCTTTCCCAAAAGTCGGAATCGTGCTTAGGAGGGTCTGCCCAACCGGTGTTCGACTTTTGCTTAAAGTTTGATGACTTGCGGGTCTTTGTGTTCTCTCATTGGTTTGTTTGCCCTTAGCTCCAATCCAACTTTTATGAGAGGATAGGGTACAAGTATGGGAAAAAAGACTAACCTACTGGTCATGATTCCAGGACTTGATCAGTCTAACCATTCGGAAGCGAGGAAGGATAGGAGTACAACTCGGTTGTTATATTCATTCCGCCAGCCTCAGGACGTATTCGGTACTGAGAGATCGTCTCTAACAGTGAAAAATCAGCAAACTATTTATGATCGTCATAGCTTGATTTTTTGCTATGCACATCTATTCAAAAAAAATCCTCGAATCAAACTTCTACATTTATTAGCAATTTTTGAGCATGGTAGTGATATTTTCTGGGAGTGTGGTATTCATACCGGCAGCGGCCGAGGGAGCACCATGGTACCAGCAGAGTTTGGCATATCAAGTTCTCACTCAACTCTCACCGTGCTCGCCTCCGTGCTACTAATCCCTAACTATCTTTTGCTCTCTACCCTCTTCAAAATTTTCCCTAGCGAGGTGATGCTATACTTTTTGCATATCTAGGTGGTGCACAAGCAACATATATATGCAAATTTCAAAAAAGGGAATTGTTTGTCCACCCAAATCTTTAAGATTCTGGCGGAAAATATTGTTAATCAGGGACGATTGCTTGGCTCACCAAGTGGCTGAGGCTTTTCATATAAAACCCTGCATGACGCCTTGGTCCTGGTCAATTAGCTGTAGGATTGATATACCAACTACCCATCCCCTCAGGCACACACAAACACCCCCCCACTGCTCTTTTGGAATTTATTTACACCTGCACCCAGTCCAACAAATCAGAGTGATACCTTATGACTCATGAATCTCACGTGGCTCACTGTCAAACATGGAAGTATTCTACCGTAGGCCACTCTGCAAAAGTTCAAATGAGATTGGAAAGGAAGAATTTTAGCAAATCAAGTACCCGTGTCACCGTGGTGGTCTGGTGTGTGGTTAGGTTACGGCTTGATTCACCTTGTTGGCACAGCAGGCTGTGGGGTAATTAGAGGATTTGGGGTTCTGTGGTATGCCTAGCTTATTGAGAAGCAGCTTAGGATAGCACTGATCTCTTTCACACCAAAATTTTTAAATGGTATATATCAATGTAACACAAGGACTGTACTGTCATAAAACCTTTGGCCCCCGGCTATCTCGGGCTGGGATCAGGACTAACTTCCGCAATATCAAATCACGAATTCTTTGGCGGAATCTGAGTAATTTCCTTTGGGTGATTCTGAGGGGGGTATTTTATGTAAGTTACTGCACTTGGATTGTTATATTAGTTGAGTTGTATTTCTCTAGAACTATCCCCAACAGGAAACCCACTTTCTGCACTCCACCCCCCAGCCACCTGCCCACCCCGCTCCCAAATCTACCAACCCCCATCCCACAAAAATCACAACCATAACCTTCCACTGCCAATCCCTGCGGTTTCCGCAGCGGCACTACACAAGCAAAGCCTGCCGTATACTACTGCCGGTGGGAACGATGTTCTTGGCTAACGTCGAAATTTAGCATGACTGTGAGCGGGGTGGGTTTAGTTTGATGTTTTCGTTGTGAGTTTAGGTGGGTTGGAGGGCTTTTTGAATGATTTTGAGTGGTATCGTCTAGTACCCTCGGACAGTATTTTTTCACAGTATACTGGTTTTTTGTGTGATTATTTCCTTCCAAGCAGGCAAGTGGTGATGCTAATATACGCCAACTTACAAAACAACTCTAAAAAAACAATCTACCAAATTTCCAGCATTGTTATTGAAAGTAGAGGAGCGGAGAAGTGAACTTAGTGAAGTGAGTGAGTATTCATGAGCCTCCTCTAACTGACAAGTCAACCGCCAACACCCATGCAGATACTGCTCACGAAATATAAACCGCCTATCCGAGCATTCCAATCCAGTCCATACCATAAGCCCGACCAGATTGTACCAGTACAGTATACGTATAGTATTAACTTTACCGCCAGACCATCATACAGTACACAACGGAATAGAGTAAGGTACTGGTGGGCATGTATCAACTTGTTACCACCTCCCAACACCCCCTGACCTTAAACCCATTTCCCTCCACTCTTCAAGAACATTTCACATGCCCTACCCTACCCTACAGTCCAGTACTTCATCGGATACCTAAGCCGGACATGCACATCTCCAGTCCGCCCCCGCCTGCTAGATATGAACCCCTCCGCCCGCAACCGCGCCCCGCCGGCGCCATTCCCGAACATACATACAATATTTACATCAGCCGAAATACTAGCACAATACCGTACCGTAGGCTAGAATGCCCCCCCCCCACATGCGCATTCATAACAAACCTCGGCAATACCGAGTGCGTGCGGTGATGTGCGATAAAGTCCCTTAGTGTCGATGCTTGTGCAGTTCCTGCACCGTCGGGCTGGTCTCCGACATTACCTACGTTTCCGGTAAATGAGAAAGTTATTGCGAGATATTTAAAATTTTTAATTAATTAAAAGAGCTTGTTTTTTTTTTTTTAAATTAGGGAGGGAGGGAGTGAGGTAGTTTTGATGAATACGGGGGTGTTCTAGAATGTTTTGATTATTCGGTACGGAGGGGTGAGGTGAGGTATAGTGCTTTAGGCACGTGTGGAAAGATGGTGTGGTTGGCTTGGTTGGTAATTGATGCGTGCTGTGGTGTACGAGCAGACAGACAGGCAAGCAGAGAGAGCAAGTAATTATGATACTGTACTTTACTGGAGCGAAGAGAGAGAGAGAGGAAGAAATGCCCGCTTTTCCAATCCAATTGTAGGCTTTTCCCACTCAAACGGATAAATGTTCATTTGTGAATTTTTTATGTTTGTATCTGGTAGGGTCGTGTGGATGTGATGGAGTGATACCTCATGACGAACTGATTATACGTGAAATGATAATGGTTTGGGATGGAAGTATCTTACCCATGGCACAGGCACCCAAAACGAAACCAAGCTGAGGAAGAATCTTATCGCACCAGATGCTTGCGTCACCGGGGTGGCCGGCTGCGGCGTTCAAAATGCGCCTCTTAATAAGTTCGGCTTTATTCTTGTCATTAACAGCAAGATGGGAAGGACAGGATATGATATGACAATGTCACCGACAGCACAACATCGCACCTGTTGATAAACCAAACCCATGGTTAAGGCGGTTTCGGGTTTTTATGATGTGCCTAGCTTATTACAAGCTGCTAAGATCGTACCCATTTCTTACTTCACCAAAATTTTGAATGACGATATATATCAACTCAACGCAAGGTAGGTAGTCACAAAAGATTTAGTCCCCCTGTCCCAGACTGGGATTAGGACAAACTTCCGCAATATCAAATTACGAATTCTCTCGCAAATCTCACCAATTTCCTTGATTGATCCTGGGAGGCGGGGCGGGTATGTTATATTGGTTTTCGCACTTGGATTGGGATGTCCCCTCCACATAGTTGAAGGGTATTACGCATGCCGAGGGAGAAAAAATGCCGAAATCTTATCTGATAAGCAATATCTCATGTGAAATTCTCATAAATGCCGAAGGGGGGTTGTGTTCCTCTTAGGCGTGAGGCAGTTGATATTATGCTTTTTTGTCTGGTCCTTAGCTGACCTGAAAGGTACAGTACCCACAGAACTTTATTATTCGTAGCCACGCATCCATAAACAGGATACTCACATTACCGTATACTGGCAGGAGTATTCGAAAGTGTTTCTATTTGCAAAGTGCCAGGGGCCATATCAGCATGGTTAATAGATACCTAAGTTACATGAATAGGACAATAAAACTTTGATGAGCCATGTTCCTTATATCTCTCAGGACCCAAGTGATTACAATGTTTAATACTTGGCCCCAGAAACAGTCCCACAAGCCGATGGTGGGCGTTTGGCTCTCAAATACGGCTGCATTCAGAACCCTCATCATAACAAATCCTGCGGTTATCCTCATCCTGTAATTTTTTTATATATCCAATACATAAGTTAGTAGGAGTAGCATTCTCTGATACATAGTAACGTTCAGGGAAATGTGCCCGGCCATATGAAAACTACATCGATATTGAATTTGTTCAATTACTCAGAATAGCTTTCATGGCGGACGTCACAAGCTTGTAGAGTTGTATTCCTCTAGAATTACCACCGACCGAGAACCCACTATCTGCACTCTGCCCGCCTCCCCCCACCCCACTAACCAAAACCTTCAACCACAATCTTCCGCTGGTACTTCCAGCGGTTTACACAGCGGCATAATTAAGCAGAAACAATACTACCCCAGCGGGCAGGCGGGCGGAAATTTCCAGCCACAGCCGGGAGACCGTCGCAAGTTGTGGAGTGAGCCTAATTTGATATTTCCCAGTGATTTGGACTAGTATTAGTACTCGTTGAAGCTTTCTGCATAATACCTGGAGGTACTCCCTAGCAACTTACGCCACGCTAACGTATTCATCGTTTGTTAAATCCCCGATCTTAAACGCTTACATACACAGCACGCGGCATACTTCCACAAAACAGTCCCAAAGCTCTACCGTTCTAATCTCTATTACTGTCCACATGGGGTATGGAGTAGAATAGAGAAGTGAGTGAGCACCCATGACCCCTCAAACAACACCCAACCTCCTGCACACACCTTACGAAACATAACCCGCATATCCGAGAATTCCAGCCTACAACCAGACCGCCCCAACACCCTACAGCACACAACCAAATCGAGCACTCAACTTCTAAAAACATCTATCCCCAAGAATACCACATGCACAACACTCCAATCAAATACCCAAGCACAACACATCCCCGCCCCCGCCTTCCCCACAACCTCCACCAATCCCCGCCAGCGACTCCCAAACATAACCCCATCCCCACCCACTCCTCCAAAAAAAACCCCACCGAACCCGCTTCTCCAACACCCAAGCAACCACCCTCGTGCGGTAAACTGCGATAAACCCCTACCGCACCGCCGGGCTGGTGTCCGACAATACATACATTACCTCCGGTATATTTCCGATAATCTCTGAAAATTGCGAGATTTAAACTGATTGTTTATATTAGGTGTGAGGGAGGGGAGATTTGTGATGGTTGGGATGAACATGGGGGGGGGGAGTGTTCTAGAATGTTTTTTTTTGTTTTTTTTTTGGTTATCCGGGATGGGGGAGGGAGGGGATCATTTCCTGCGGGTCGGATTGGGGCTAAAAGGCGGCCGGGCCAGTTCGGCACAGTTTGAGCACAGAGAGCGAGGATTGGGGAGGGTGGAGGGGAATCATCGGTGGTGCTGATCTGACGTTCATGAGATTATGGTACTTGTGGAGCTTGTGGAATGGGGGTGTGGTTTGGTAATTAATGGGTGGTGTGGAAACAGCTATGGAATAGGGTACGGTAGCATACGCGGGGAATAACTAATTATGATAGTGTACTACTGTAACAAAGAAGGAAGGAAAGAGGGAAAAAAAAAAACCGCTTTTCCAATCCGATCAAGACTCCCACTCAAACAGACAATAGATAGACAAGCTCAGGCTAACCCTCAAACTTGACAAATCCCCACCTCATCCCCTCCCAAAACTCCTCTTCAGAGATGGCGCTCCACTCCCCCTTAACATCATCATCCCCATACAACCCTGTAGCCCCATACGGTCCCTTGAGCGATACATGCTCCAGCGGCGCCCACCCCATCTCACTGACCACTTTTGCACTCTTGTAATTCCCGTGAACCAACTTCGCCTTCGTATCGAACAGAAACTTCCCCACCGAGATCTCCACGCCAAGGTCCTTCTTCTCGGCGAGCAGCTCGCGCGCGCTATCCAGGAGCTTGCTAAACTCTTCAATGTTCCCGTCGACCGTTGCGAAGCGACATACCCCGCTGCCGGCAATGCGCAGACGAACCGTCTCGTGCCAGGCGACCGCGTGATGCGAGAATAGCTCCGGGCACGCGGTCGGGAGGGTAATGGCTAGGTCTTCGAGTCGCGGACATGAAGCTAGGAGCGCGCAGATGTGGATTTGAGGGTGGGATTCGACGGAGGAAGGGTGCGTGAAGCCGGAGTCTGAGAGGGGCTTGTATTCTAGTAGTTTCAAAGAACTGCGAGACGCAAAGACTAGTGCTGCCAATCCTTTAATAGTAATAGACGTAGACCCCGTAATGTGGATTTCCTGCAGGGAGGTTGCGCTGCGGGCTATCGTCATCAAGTCCGTGTCCGTGATGGGCATCAGGTTCGAGTCGCCGAATATCTTCAACCGGGTGATGCGCGAAAAGTCGAGTGACGGGAGCACTCCATTATCCGTGTGATTGGCCTCAGCCGAGACATGCGAGTCCTTCAAATCCACCGCCAAGAACTCGATGCTCGTCAATTGCGGGAATGACATCAACCGCGTCCAGTCCGCCTCCGTCCCGTAGCGCAGCGAAGTCCATGGAATGGCGGCGGTGCGCAGGTTGGTGCAGGTGCTCAGTACGTCGAAGATGTACCTGCTCGTGTCGAACTGGTAGATCCCGTTGAACCAGAGTCTGCGCACGTGCTGCGCGATGTGCGGGTAGTCACGGAGGAGGGACACGGTGGACTTGACGGAAGTGTACGGATGCTGGTAGACGACCGGGAATACTCCCGCCGCGGCCGAACTTCGGGTTTGCTCTTCGGTACTTTTGTATAGCCAGCTAAAAAAAACCAATTCGTGAGCTATTTGCACTGACGATTGCCAGAGGCCAAGTTAAGATCGGGTATCATACCGTTCACCACCCCTCCACCTCCGGATGTACATCTCCTTCATGGCATATCCCAACGCCCAGTCGTGCCATCTTGAATTCACAAGACGGAAGCTGTTGACCAAGTCCCAGCGTAGCACGTCCGGTGTTGTTCGTCCACGGAGGTATATCTGTGTCTGCGTCCTCTGTAACGTCCTCTGTGCCTGTGTGAGGCCATACGTATAACTAGGGGTGTCTGTGGAATTCAACTGTGCTGCAATGGAGAGAATCTCCGACAGTATCTCGAAGGGTAGAGCTTCGATTGATGGCATTGTGTAGATATCTATGTATCTATACAGTATGGAGAAGGTATGGTATGGATAAAGTAAGAATAGGTGGGTAGGTGGTCGAGCTCAGTCAGAGTCAGTAAGCAAACACGTATTCTACCTATGGGGTGCTCGGGGGTTTTATAGCTAGCTACCACTACCAGCTATTGCACAAGTCCCTCTCCCTTCTTCCTCCCTGCGACGATAGCTTTCCCCCTGGCACGGTGCATTGGACTTATGACCGACGAGACGACGAATCCTTACTCTGTAGGTCACGATGCGTTCCTGCAAAAACGTAATTAGCACCCTTAGAGTACCCACCACCACCGTCCATCCATCCATCCATCCATCCCTCCCTCCCTCCATAGTTACAGGTAGTAGCGTAACCGGCCGCAGAAGGCAAATGGCTAAAAACAAAAAAATTGTAGTAGTAGAGTTAAGAGTAAGTTAAAGCGCCGGTAATGATGGCATGCATTTTTGTTGAGCGTGACTAAACCGTTACCCCTAACGGCGGGCCTACGCGAGAAGTGAGAGTTTTTGTCTGTCTGGGGTAAGCAGGGGGCTTGCTTGTCTTGTCTTGTCCAGGTTTTGGTAATCCCGTGAGGGAGCGGACAGTTGTACCGTTACTATATTGCATCGTAAGTTACGGTATGGTTCTTGCCATGATGAATGGGTGGAGTTTAGGCGTTGTTATTATTGCAGGTGATAGGGGGTGAACCAATCAATTGTTGACTTTTTTTTTTTTCTTTCACTTGGGTTGTTACTTTGTAAGTACTCGAGCCTCCCTTCCATCGATTACATCTCGCTTCGATCCATACACTTCCAACAAGGAGCCGAAACCGAGGGGAAAAAGAATTAAAAAAAAAAATTCAACCATCGTGAGAATGACATAATACCTCTTCATTCATCTTGGCATTTATAATTCTTCCGGCCACCTTTGCCCTTTTTCCTCCATTCATTCATTCATTCTATTGTGGTGCGTGCGTTTGCTTTTTTTTCGTTCGGACCACACATAATCCCTGTCTGTCTGATGTTCCAGATTCTATTGTAGTTGTGCGGTTTGCCTGGATGGGAAGGGGCAGGGCAGAAAGCTATGTCTTCTTCCCCACAAAATCGAGGGCACGGTAGAAAAAAAAAAAAAAAGAAAACCAAGAGAAAAAAGAAAAGAAAAAAAGCATGGGTGGGAAAGGAAGGGCTGAGGTGAGGTTACGGTTGGTAGGTCAGGAAGGTTTAATTCTCATTTTATTTTCTCCATTACTGTACTGGGCTCGGTAAGTTGGAAGGGGGTGGATGGATGGAACTTACGCCGGCAGACAGGCGGAGGCAGACAGCGCTGTTAATAGAAGGGATGAGAAGGGGAAGAAGAAAAAAACAACTCAGATGCGAGGTCGGTCGGTTCGGTAAGAGGACTTCCTTCCTTCCTACCTATCCTATGGGAGATTGCGAACTGTCACGGGGGGATTTTTTCGCTATGAGATTTTGTATCATGGACTGCAGTTTGCATGGAAATACAAGCACAAGCAAGGCAATATCAAGCCGGTATTGTATTCTACTGTAGAGTTAGCTGTAACTTATAGCACAGCAACGTACCGTAGAGTCCGTTCACCCTCGGCAGTAGAATGTAGTGCCATACAAACCTCTACAACACAACTCCTCCCGCATCCTGCGATGCATTAACCTCCTCCCCTCCCCCCAAGCAACATACTATAGCATCTTTAGAAATCAGAAGAAAAAGAAAAAAAATCTCACGATACCTACCAACCTTCCCATATGTACCCTTCAGAAACCGCCGTCAACCTTCACCCCCTGCATTCACTTACGTACTAATCACCCCAATCCGTCTCTCCCATCCTGTCCCTATCCATACAAAGTGGAAAGTGGAAACCAACCTCTGGTCAGAAGAACACATCGTGAGTTGTGCCCAGCGTTCAAGCGTTCAAAGCATCAAAGCAACACCAACACATGACCAAAAAATAATAATTCTATTTCACCTGGGGAGCTCCTCTCTTGTACGTGCTTAGCACTGCACGGTGATTTAAGTTGGCCGTGCTCTTTTTGCCCAACCTAGGCACGGTTCAGTACCGAAAGAAAGGAAGGAAGGGAGGTGGTGGGCAAAAGGCAAATCCAATCGGCGAATGGCGCTACCGTATGGCGATCGCCACGTTCCCGCTTTTTGGGGTTTGAACCTTTCTTGTTTTGGCTTGGGCACTTGGGGAGAAATGGGGAATTCTAAACTTCATCACTCCAAGTGTGGTGTTGAGTGGGCAGAGAGAGTACCGTATGATACCAGTAGAGGTAGATATTTCTGACTCACAGGCGAAAAAAACTTGTCACAAAGTATTTTTGTAACAATACCGTAAGTGGAGTACCGTAACAGTCTTCGATCCCGTACTCTAAAGTGGAGGAGGCTTCTGAAGCATTGCAAACATTCCAGTCTAGAACTTCTCAAATGAACCGGTTAGCGTGAGAGCGTTCCATCTACTAGATTAGCTTATTCAGCAACCAGCCAGACATTGCCCAAGACTGGTGTGCGAACAAAGCATCCCTTCTCTTCTCCTCTCCATCCCCAAGATGCAATTATTTCCCGTGGCAATGCGGAACCATGCAACCTTGGATCGATACCGTAATCATCATAAGGAGAGAAAAACTTTTCAATACCGCACAAAACAAACGTCATCCTAATCGCCCTTTGCCAAAAAGCAAATACATGAATTCTCATCACACCCAATCCGTCTGTCCCCTTCCATCCAACCCGTCGGAATCGGTCCGGCGGACTAGATCGAAACAATCTTGGCGTTTTTTATGCGACTGGTGCAAGGACCAGTAGATCATCATAGGGTTTAGAGAACCGTGCCGGTAGCTCGTAGTATTTTTTTGCAAAAGTGAATGTAGTGAGTGCGAGTACTGCAGTGTGCGAGCATAACTCCGGGACCAGATGAACGCACTACGGGAGATAATCAATTTCAATCTGTATTGTATTTTGTCACACCGTCCTGTTATTCAAAACTGAATACGGTACAAGTATCATGGTCACCAGCAACCGCAGTATCATGAGTGTAACAAATCACCCACCATCACATTCCCTCAGTCTTCAGCTCGCTCACCTTCTCCGTCATTGCTTCCACCTATGCTCATCCACATTTTTTTTTTTAAACTTTGCATTTCACAAGAAATCGCCAAGTAAAACGATCGTGAGAGTTTGACACACAAGTATTTCCGTCACGAGGTTAAACATGTTGATAACTTGAACACTAGGGGTTAGCGTAATGTCGCCAAGAAGGAATCCTAGTTAGGACACAAATAGTAACCTCCAACCACTCCCTCTTCAATAGAGATAATCGACACAGCAAAAGTACGAAGGTAGGACGAGAAAAGTACTGTACTTACATTTACCACCTCTTGATAAGATATCAGGCAAAGACCAGCAAACTATCTCCCCTGTTTGAAACCTCATCTCACAATACCTACGTCTTCGATATGAGCACAGAGTCACTCCTTCAACAATCGGAATGACGTACTCCATATCAATGACGCAAACTATTCATCTTCTCCACCAGCACCCTACGAGTACAAAGGTGTCTATATCCAAGAAGAGAGATATCCGATTCTTCAAAAGGCGAAAACTTTACCGCTGTGTATACTCGGAAAAAAAAAAACAGAAAAATGGGAACAATTGAAATGACTTCTCTATTCAGCTCCTCGTGGTCGCTTTCCAAAATTCCGGACCTTACATCCAAGATTTTCCTCATCACTGGAGGGACATCGGGAATCGGTTTCGGCGTGGTCGCACAGATGTTAGAACGGAATCCGGCAAAACTTATACTCTTGTCGGAGACAGAAGAGCATGGCGAGCTGGCAAAGGAGGAGTTGCAAAAGTATGGCGATGTGAGCAGGGTTGAGTACGTGCGATGTGATTTTCGCAATTTGAAGGAGGTGGATTCGACGGCCAAGGGGTTGAAAGAGAAGGAGAAGCGGATTGACGGATTGGTTGCGAATGCCGGCATCGGCGTTGGAGTGTACAACGAGAGTGCCGACGGGATCGGTACCTTTCCCCACACTCCCTATCGGGGGTAATCCGCTGATGAATGAATGGTGCAGATACCCACTTCCAAATAAACCATCTGGCACAAATGCATCTCATCCTGACTCTTCTGCCGAATATAATTGCCACGTCAAAAGAAACTCGGGATGCCAGAATCGTCTTGCAATCCTCAGACTTGCACAAGCTATCCCCCAATGTAAACTTTGCATCCCTGGAGGAAATCAACAAAGACATTGGACCGGCCTATCTCTACAACAGATCAAAGCTAGCCCAGATTCTTTTTGTCCGAAGGCTAGCCGCCATGTTGCAAACCGATCCGAATGCAACCGACGTTTTTGTCAACGCAACGCACCCTGGAGCCGTGAGCACACCTCAACAGGATCAAGCCGAAGAAGCATACGGTGTTGCGGGTAAGATTGCAGTTGCCGCGACGAGGCCGTTCATGAAGGATCCAGTTACCGAGGGATGTCTGCCAGCGCTGTATGCTGCCACCAGTCCCGAGATTAAGGAGCAGAGGATAACTGGTCAATACGTATGCTATCTACCAAGTCATGGACGTGCTCAGTTCAAGGGAACTAACATGGTATTACAGATTGTTCCCCCTGGCAAGGTCACCGACCCGTCCGAGCAAGCCCAGGACATCCATCTTGCGAATAACCTATGGCCCCTGAGTGAAAAGTTGTTGAGGGAAAAATTGCCCTAAGTTACGGTTATGCTTTACCACCCCATCCTGTACGACTAGAGTAAAAATAATCACTGCATAATAATATATCTTCTACCGGTACCCCACAACAACAACAACAACCTTCATGCACCCTTATCAATGTTACCCTAACCCAGCCGCTCGAGTGAGAAGTTGTGCCAATGATAAGCTTTCCGAGCGCCTAATTCACCCTCCCCCGATTGGCGGGAGATAAGACGCGACATGCACGGATTTGTTCCGATTTCACCTGGCTCAGGTACCGATTGATAAGGTAGGGGATGGAACTGTTGAGCTGCACTCGAGCTGGAGCATTCCTCAGCGAGATGCATGCGACGCGATGTGCAGGTACAGTGCAGTACAGTCGCGACAAGCTACAGTAATCCACGGCAAAGCGAGTCCACGGCATAGCAAGAAGGCCCATACTAACCGTATAGGACAGGGATTATTTGTATGAGCATTCTCGCTATGCCGTAGGCTCGCTTTGCCGTGGTATACTGTAACCGGACAAGACAAGAATCATCTTTTGCTATTGCAGCGCAGATCACATGTAAGTAATTCCTGTCTTTTGTCCGGTTACTGCCTTGTCGCGACTGTACTGTACAGTATTTGTACCAGTACACCATGGGGGGGGGGGATCGGGATGCGCTTCTGTCAGAGCGACTGGTAGATTATGGTTTGCGCTATCTGATACCTTGACCTGATGTGATGTGACCTGCGTGTTGTCGGATAACGAGGTAAATATACTGTTGTACCGCTATTCGTATTCTATCTGGGAAAGTTGGGGAAACGTGTCCTTGGACTTTAGTACCGGGAGGTCTCGGCGGTCATGGGGGTGCGGTATATAATTCAATACAGTATTCTGCCGGGCGCAGTATCATATGGAGCAAAGTTCAAGCTGCACATTACATAATCAATATATCGTAGGACTCAAACCCACGGTCAAGTCTACCCCCCAACACTCATATTTTTTTGGTATTTATGCGTAGATGGTCTCCACATCTCCCCGACTTTCCCGTGGGGAGCTTCCGGGAAATACTTTCTGCACAAATCGGTCGTGCTGAGGACGAAGGGATACTGTGGGAGTTGAAGCGGGATTCGAGTGATTGGTGATGAAAATGCAGATTCGTGCATATCATAGGTATTTGAGTAGTTGGGGTGGAATTGATGGATAGAGTTTGATAGAACTTTGAATAAACGGATGTAGTGATATGTATGTATGCTTTGGAAAGTGGGTGGAATACGGCGGGAGCTGAAACCTGGAAACGTGATTCGTGAACGCGTTAGATCTTAAGATCTTGCTTGGGGGGGGATGGTAACTCCCAGGCATACCAGATGGCTTGTTTATTCTAGATTCTATGGTGCTGGTGCCTTATTGGGGTGAAATGGTGTGCTAGAGATTGGGATGGGTATTGACTAATGAGTCTAGGTTTATAAATTTCGGATAGAAAAGATGGGTAGAAAGTCATGATGGGGTTAAAAGAGGGGGACAGTTTGAATATTGTGATTGTTGTCAGGAGAGAGTGGATGGAAACGGGAACGAGGAAACAAAGGAATGGTGTCAAAGCAACAAGAAAGAATATTGGTGATGAACTTGAAATTGACGAGGCGATGTGGAGAATTTATGCATGCATCAACAGGGACTGCAACGAAGGATACACAATTCCTTTTTGAATCTCTGCCTTAAAGAGGAATAAGATGATTTGCCGCCTTGTATGATAGTTATTGGTGGTATTTAACTGACAAAGGTACCGTTGCCTCAGATTTTGAGATTTGGGATTAGATGTTGGTGTTGCATCATGAGATATCACCGGCATTGATTCTCCTGGCTGGTGGGAACATATCAAGAATAAAGGTAGATTGTGGAATAGAGCTTAATTCTAGTTAGGCCCAGCCAGGTCCTTTATATACTCGGGACATGGATAACTCTCGTCATCGGAATGGTCCTGTTTATACCCGGAGACATCCAAATAACCCGGTATGATTAACGGAAGAAAAAAACCGCACTTTCTAAACAAACGTCGCTGACGAGTTATCAACTATGATGCATGGAAACAAACACCATGAACAAGGGGAATAATCTGCAAGCACCCAGGGGCAAAGAGTCTATAGGTACCGATGGAAGTACAGAGCAACAACAGCAGGAACTCAGATGTCCCCTCCACTAATGTTTTTTTATCTTGGGAAAACATGACATCTAACCCGATGTCTAATTGTTATACTGCATCGCAAAATATCTCCCTAAATAAATAAGGAACGCCCGTGAAAGTCGTGAACGAGCGAGGGAAATGCGCTGCAGCAGATTCGTCTCTGCCTTCCTTTCGAATCAAATCACGAGGGAGAAGCCATGATGCTGACCAAATCTTTACATCAGGAAGGGGTGCATTTATCTTTTTTTTCCGACTTTATTCTACGAGTAATATATCAAACCCTATAACCCCGACCAATGCTGAGAGCAAAAAAAATCGGTGTTAGGCCTGAATGAAGCGATATGATTGGGTTTCGGCCAACAATGGGGAGGCGACAATGGGTAATACGTCATCCTGATAATTAGAGTAATTCTGACGGTTAGGTAGAGATCAGAACTGTTTTTTCTTCTCAGAATATTGGCTTCGCCCCTTCGCTCAGTGGCCAGAATGGTGATGACAAAAAATGAGAAAGCGAATCTAGGGAGTAAAATCAAGAAGTATGCATCTTAGGAGTGTGATGAAGGTGAGGCACTGCGAGGTTCTAGCATTGATACACAGTGGATTGTGGTGCTGGGGAAGTGTGAGGAGGGGAGAAGGACCGGGGGGGTATTTATAGTGGGGAGTCGGGGATGCCAAGGGTTTCGGTCTTTGTCCGACAGGAAATGATAGGGTTGGGGGTTGATCTTTGAGAGAATTGCTGAGCAGTAGTAGACTGGGTTGGTAATGACTGGGCGATGAGGTTTTGGGGAACTCAGGTAATAAGAGGGCGTTATGGATTACTCAGAAAGCGTAATTTTTAAGACATGAAAAGTTACCTTCCATCCTCTTACTCTGCAATCGGGAGGGCTGCAGGAAAATAAAGTAGATAGAAAGATGGAGGGGAGGTTGAAGCAAATAAATAAATAAAAAAGTGAACAACAACAAAGCCCATTAGCTTTTGGGAAACGGCAGGTGTAGGAATGTGCCCTGCCTACTGGTGTAGTACCATAAAAACCAATCAGTGATCGATAGGGAGAACAGGGGAAGAGGATTAAGGAAAGAACTTAATAGTAGAACTAAGGCTTTCATAGAGTGTCATGAATGGGCGAGGGAAATGCATTGCAGAGAAATATTTGACATCAGAATTGCAGGGTCGCTCTGTTGTCTCAGTAACTAAATCTCAAGGAATTTGAGTGATTTTCGTGATGGTGGATTTTTTTGGCCGCCACTATTACGGCAACCCTGACACACCAATTCTGACCAAGGAAAGGGACCTCAAGAGAAAGGCAAATTATATGATTGGGCTTTGCCCAATTAGATGACCAAGCTTGTTGCCTGGGCTGTGTACCCTCGTGTTTCTCAGTGAGAAGGGTGTTATTGATGAAAAAAACTATAAATACGAGTTAACTAAGCTCTCTCAGGTCAGCTATGGAGGGATGGAGAGGATACCTTAGGATACCGTTCTTGAATGGGAGCAGATTGTCCATCAGGTCTTAATCTGTTCAATATAAAGCCCGGGAACGAATCCACAGTACCTTGATCGAGATGTTATGGTTATTCTTTCGATTACCTTCTTCAAATCATCCGGAATGAAGGTGCTATTATTGGCAAAGAATTATTCCGCAATCTAGATTGGTTAAGTAATACTGTACTGTGTTTCGTCACACTTCCATTATCTGTCTAAAAGATCGTCGTGGTCACAATACATCACTCGTATAAAGCTCAAGTGACCTGTTGATATTTGGATATTCTTTATATCTCACAAAGGCTTCGTTCAAGTCTTTTGTTTGTACCAAGCCCGGTTCTATTAAGGACTTGTAATGTTTATTGTTTCCCTTGTTCTTCCTTTATGTTTCTTCATTGATCTTTGTTTTGTTATTGAGGGTGTTCGGGAATGCCGGAGAATATGGCATGCCCGGAAGACCATGTTATATAACTAGGCTATATCTTTCGTTTCCTGTATTAAAAAATTGAATAAGTCTCTACTGAACAATCTATCTTTACTATCTTCCGTTGACACTTTCCACTCCTTGAGCTATCGTGCATTGCTACAGAACCTACACCACACCCAACACAAAGCTGACAATGCGCATAAGTATGTACCTAGGACTTGGCTTTTTAAGTGGGGTACTGATATCAACTTTATCACGAATCTGCGATATATTCAAGCACTACCTAATGATAACTTTTGACTTGAGGGGCATTTTGGCGCGACGTGGTTGGGCTTTCAACCATGGTTACGGGCCAAACCTTAAACCATACTTTGAAATTACTGGCCTGTTTGGTGGGCGTTGTTTACTAATCATGGGTTGCAGAAACTGGGTCTTAAACCTTTGAAACTCACCATGCAATTGACATTTCTCTCTTAAGCCAAGCCAAAGTATTGTATGTTAACAAAATTAACCATACATCCATGATCCGTGGCAACGCAACCCTCCTCATCACCTCTCACTTTGAACACCACCTAAAGAAATTCCTCTACATCAACCAAAACTCAACCAATTTTCCTAATTCTTTTGTTTTAAGAAACTATGCCTCCTATTCTTCGCAGTCATGCCAAAAAGCCTATTCCCTCCAAGCACCTCTCAGAGTTTACCAGGGGGAGAATTCTCGGGTTACACGAACCTCAAATGAGCTATCGCCAAATTTCCCACTACCTTGACATCCCCCTCAACACTATTAAAGATAGTATCTTAAAAGGAGATCAAGAGGGCCAGGAGAGAAAGGGTAGAGGAAGATATCCTAAAACTACCAAGTTGCAGGATGATGCTATGGTGGAGGAAGCTCTCAGCTATCGCAATACTAGCTATTCTGAGATTGCCAAAAAAGTTGCTCCCAATATCTCTTCTATGACAGTGAGGAGAAGACTTCAACAAAAGCATCTAAAAAAGTGGTTGGCACAAGAAAGGGTTCATTTGGATGAGGATCTAGCTCAAGAGAGATTGGAATGGGCATTAGCTCATAGGCATTGGACAAGAGAGATGTGGAGAAGGAAGGCAATGTGGGGAGATGAGGTAGCTGTGGAGAGAGGAGGAGGAAAGAGGAGAAAATGGATATTTAGATATCCAAAAGAGAAGTGGAATAAGGATTGTATTAAGCCTGCTGCTAGGAGAGGAGAGAGGAAGATTAGCCAAATGATGACTGGTTGTTTTTATGATCAAACTCATGGTCTCTTTTTACCTGTTTTTCCTGATCCTACTTCTGCTAGGGGTGGAGTGACTGGAAAGTCAATTATTAATGTTTATGATCATTATGACTTTCTAGGGATATGGGAGGATATCAGAGAAAGGGTTGGAGATGAAGAGGTATTTTTTATCATTGACAATGCTAAGACTCACTTGCCCTTTAGGAGATGGCTCAGAGTGCAGGGAATTACTCTTCTGGAAATTCCTGCCTATTCACCAGATCTCAATCCTATTGAGAATGTTTGGTCTCTGGTGAAAGATAAGCTTCACAAGAACTATCCTGAGCTCTATCTCATGAAGGGTCCTGTTGATGAGGTCAAAAAAGCAATAGAGGAGGCCATTACTAATTGTTGGGAACTTCTTGACCCAAAGGTTTTTGATACTTTGGCAGGATCAATGGTAGATAGGGTGGAAGAAATTATTAAGGCTGATGGATGGTATACTAAATATTAATTTCTACTATGTATTTACATTTTTTTAATTTTTTTTTGGTTTTCATGATGGTGGGGTTGGTGGGGTAGTGGGGTTGCCATGGCCGAGTTTTTCCGTCCGTTGATGTACAGTTATTTTTGTTAACGTACAATATCTTGCTCCTATTACGTTGGTACAAGCCATGATGTACACATAACTTCTAACTATGGTTTGTAAGTGACAAAGTTTGTAAAGCTGGCGCGCCAAATAGCCCTTAAGACTGGGATCAAGTACAGCCATTCTGTAAAAGTGTTCGTGAAACGGCATTTCCCTCCAGCCGGGGAATGGGCCCCTCCAGTATAGTGGCCCCAATTGCGCAATACCTCCCCTTAGGCCGCTTTAATCTCCGCCAAAGGGAAACTCTGTATCATGAACACTTTTGCATAGTGACTGTACTGTCTCCCCGGAATTCGGACGGAAGTGTGTGACATTGGGGACTAGTTGTACACCCCCATACCTAACTATTGACAGAAAGCACAATACAGTAACAAGTCTGAGCCCGGGGGAATCTTAACTAAGCCAGATCCTGGTACGACTTTATTTACATACACAAGTAAGGAGAGTCTTTTTCTTTCTAGTGACACTGACAATTTTATATGTTGTACTCCAAAATAATAAGAGAGAGCGTGGATCATGGCAAGTCAGCCCAGATGATACCTCTTGCCTTTTTTTACCGCTTCACTCCTTGTTTCCCAAGTCTTTTACTCCTCAACCCCAAAGGCGTAAGATGCAAGGATAACACTATGTCGTACGATATTCATTGTTAAGAAACTGCCTTCAGACATTGCCTAAAAAAACCACCTTAGAGGAACAGAACCGGATAAGTCCTCCCTGACAGGTGACGCGACAACGAACTGACCATATACCGACAAGCTTTTTGAGAAGGGCTAATTTTGTGGTTGAGTAATCACAATACTCCAGTATTTTCCTGTGACATTGAAGCCTTGCAACCACAAGGCCCTCGGGGATGTTCGCGGACTTTAGCGGCGTCGTTTTTACATCTGGTGTGCGATATAAGGACGTCCGCTGGGCAAACCGGATCACCAAAGCACATTCGGTTCCCTCATTCCAACTCAGGAACTTGGACAAATGTATGCTGTTTCGATAGTGTTCATTACTGTATCTTACACTAAGGTCATTTCCAGCGTCATGGTTGGGATAAGTCCGGGTCATCAAGTCGAGGATCGTAGTTTTGTGTGCGAGAAAACCTGGGTATGGTTAGATAGTTTGTATCGGAGAATTTTTACCTTGTCGGTGATATGTTTCATCACTGTTGTATACAATGGAATTTTGGGTCAACTTAATGCAGTTCATATCGCTTTCGTTCTAAGATTACGAGGGTAGGTGGGGATAGAAAAGAGCCCTGATTGAAAAGAAATGACAAAAGTAACTGAGTATCATACAGGAACCACATATAAAATTTAATGGAGAGAATATTGAGGAACTCCGAAAATCACGAAGTTCGAATTCAGCACACACCGAGAGTAGCTTATAACAGAAACCGTAGTGTTCTTGGGTAATAATTATACTTCCAAGTCTGGCACTAGTATAGTGCATATGGTAAGAACGAGCACCGACTGCCCAAACACGAAGGTCCATGTTGGCGAGAGTAGCAGCACCGAGTGACCTTTTATGAATATCAATGCATGTAGGATCACCGTTTTGCCCACTGCCATCAGCCAAATTCACTTGGCTTGCTGAAGCATAACCCAGAAAGCAAAGAGATAACCAGGCTATGAATATAAGAAAGGATGAGAGAAAGAATATTGATGCTTTTCTTTCTTACAAAACACTTAATGTCAAATAAGTATCAAATTCTATTCGGCTCTTGACCGCTTCCCATTCTACTAAAACAGAGCCAGCATGTAGTTGCAAATAAAGAACAAACCCCACCGATGCAATAAAGTTTCCAAAAGCCAAATTTCAATTACAAGATAAATGCAAAAACAAAACAAAATGAAAAAAATATTATATAAAAGTGCAGACGAAAAATTGTGTATACACTTCCCATTTTTGAGTGTATTTCCAACATATAAGGAAAATGTTCTGATAGCCTAATACTTCAAAAAAAACTGTGAGATGCGTAATATAGTGTAAATGGGTAGACAGCTGGATTACCGAGATTCAGATAGCCCCCCAGCTGAGATATATTTCAGATTGTTTGGATTCATTATCCTCACAGCTTGGGCAGAGCAAACCCAGTTGCCTTCCAGCATTGGTGGTCCACTATCTTTGCCCTGGAACCTGCTGGGGTATCTGCGAGGTTGGGGTAAGATTAGTAAATAAACATAACCTGTAATAGCTTGTCTTCCCGCATTTGAATGTCTACACATTCCCATTAATAGAGTCCTCATCTTTCTCATCATTGCAGCCTATACCATTACTCTTATACTAGACTGAGCCTGACATTCACCCAGGCATTGACAAACTGACTATAATGTTTAGGCTGACTGCATTGTCTCTATTGAGTTGGTGTAAACCAAAAACTCCAAAAATATCACTCATGAGAATGGCTATGATTGCATCCTCTATGTCTGCATGTCTTGTTGCTGAGTGAAAAATAGCTTTTCCAATCTTCAGCTGCCAAATGAGACCATATTGAGTAAATTCACATTTGCCTTCAGCATTAAACTCAGTTAAAGCTGAACACTTTTTGGCTATCCATTTTCTTATCCCCACTTTCTTCAGACAACAGCAGATCTATCTCTTTGTCAGCTGTTTTCCAGGAGCAATAGCACCTAGTAACTACTTATGTATATATTCTAGATGCTCATATACCATGTCCTATTCCTATTTTGGTTAATATTAAGTTAGTAAACTTATTACAAGAATAGCTTACAGAGTTTTGCTGATTCTTCAAGAGCTTTCTTGGCTGTCCTCTACAATATACCAGACTTTGACCATGATAATTTTAATCTGTTTATGCTCTTTGTACCACTTTCTGAATTGTTTATTATGAAATATGAGTTTTCTTACTAATTTCTTTAAAGGTAGCTCACTTTTACTTTATTCCTATAAGTATACTTTGTTCATATAGTATTATCTCAGATTTGTCCTTAGAAGCAAGAGGAGTTTCAAGTTCAGGATAGAATATGATGAAATACTACTTCTTAACTCAGTAGGAAACATCCACTCCATCACTCTTGATATTACTGGGTTGAACTACAGATATCTCAATCAAGCAGAAACTTTATTTATAAGAACTTAGCAAGGTATTGTCTTCACAAGTTCACTCAAACATCAGCAGAGCCTTTTTCTCACCATTGTAGGATATAGATTATTGTATGTTCAGGACTTTAGTTTGTGAACCAATTAGTAACTTTTATGTATAAGTGATTTTGTCAGGAAACTAACTAATAGGAGAAATACCAGGATTTATATATCTATCACTAGTCTCTCTGATTATCTGCTAGAGTCATTGGTTAATTTCTATTAATATCTATTATTGATAGATGTCTTGATGCTCCATAATGAACACTAGCTGGGACTTATAATCTTTTGACTTCAGAAAGTAAATCTGCACTTAGTAGAACTACAGTTCAGGATTTTAAGTCTTTTATGACTAGCCTGTGATAAGTTATAGTTATAACTGTTTTATTCTATTATTATTATTAGAAAGATCTTGTCAATTGGGAGTTGAAGAGTATGAGGGATAGTATCAAACCATTTACTAAACCAAAATGAGTAATTTTATATCATTAATACTTCTAAATAGTTACCTATATACTTAGTGAATGATATTTTAGGTCTATGTACCTATTAAAACACCAGTAGTTAAAGAGTCCTGTGACCTTGTAGATGGCAGTACTTATAATAGGACTGTATCCTTGACCACTATAAAGGGGTATATCCTTTTATATATTTTCAAGTACCCAAACTAACAGTATTGCTAACATGTAAGGTACAAAGTACACATAGTAAAATAGTCTAAAAGTTCAGCTAATACTGTGACAGATCCTTTTTATTGATTTATTGGCTAGTTATAGCTGAGATAAATGGTCTTTCCCATTAAATATATTAACTTTCTTACTGAGCTCTTGACCTTTTGTATTAAAAATGTGTGAAAACTCAGATAAATAATGGGATAGAGGTTACTCTATGTGTTACAAACCTAGCATGGAATAAGGTTTTCACATGACTCATAGCTATGAGGTCATAGGTTTATAAGGCTTTTCACACACATGACTCATTAGAGTCAGGAGGGTTTCACATACAACTCATACTTGTGAGTCATAGCTTCTATATTAATCAATTATATAATAACTCATTTGAGTTATAGGATATTTTGTGCATGCATCCTCTGTCTCCACTACATTTCTGATCATTGAAATTTATTTCCTAATTGGGAATGACTCAACAACTTGAGAAACATCATGACTTTTTTCTTTCCCTTTTAATCTAGGAGGGGTTTGGAAATATACTTTGTATCTCTTCTTTGCTGGTTGGCATCCAGTCCTCACTTCCCTCTTGAGGCCTACTCTCTTCAGACTTCCCATCCTTCCTTCCCAGTATCCAATAATGTTAGTTACCTCCCTTACACCACTTTCATTTTGCCTCATTTAGTAAATTCTATGGTCGAGTTTTCTTACTTTGTCTTTCTACAGATAGCTAAGAAGATAGTTAGCAGTAGGAGAAGACTGCTCAATAGGCCAAAGTTGACTTCTCTATTCTCTTTTTCTTAAAGGCTGCCTTATTAGACATGAGCACATTATCCAATAGTAGCTCCTGCAATTTGAGTACTCCTCTCCTAAATCTTCCCTCATGAATTATCAACTAGTACCCTACTACTCCCAGTGATCTCAAACTGCCAGTCCATCCAGCTTTGGGTATGGTCAGACTGATCCAGGCTTTTTCTGGGATGACTGGGCTGGACTGTGGGAAAGCAGCTTTTCAAAACTAAAGTCAGGCCCAGCTTAGTTTGCCTGCAGGCTTTGTATGTAGCTGATACATTGTGATTCCATATTCACTTGGTATCTATGGATGGCCTGGGTATCTGTAGGTTATGCAGTCAAATTAAAAATAAGTGGTATACAAAAAGCTTAGCCTGGGTATCTATGGATTTTACCTGGGCATCTGGTAGTTTAACTTGGGTATCTCTGGCCTTTGCCTGGGCATCTGGCAGCTTCAGCCTGGGTTGCCGAACCTCTCAGCCTGATGGTCACCTGGGCACTGCCAGGCTTTGGTGGCCGGAAATAATTTAACTCAGACTGACCCAGGCTCTTCAGAATCATGACCAGATTGCCTGGACTGCTGACCTGCAGGCCAGACCATGGGTCAGACTGGCTGCTTGGGATCACTGACTGCTCCCCTTTCCTCTTCCCCATTACCCCCCTTCCTCTTGGATCCCTTCCAGTAGTGATGTCATCTTTTCTATAATAAAGGATCACACAAGAGATGTGGTAATATGGTCAGTTGGTCAGCTTCAGATCATACCTAGCTGGTACCTTACTGCCACCTATCCACTCATTCACTAGTACCCTACTGCTATCTACCCAGCTAGTACTTTACTACCATCTATCCACCCTCTTTGTTCAGGCAGACATCAGGACTTCCTCATTTCTGCTATACACCTCAGTGGCTCCTCGCTCTCTCTTTTCACCCTATTGCCAGTTGTCTATATATCTACACTTATGCATGTGCTTATACTAGAGTTTGGAGATTCCCTTAGGTTTAGGTTGTACTTAAGGTAATTGGTTAGTTCACTGTTGGGAGTTTGGTTTCATTTGTTTGTTGTATAATGTTGGTGGGATTTCATATCATCTTGTAGTTTATGGGAGGGTTACTTGTTAGGATAGTTTTCTCAACCAGATCTTCAGGCCAGGTTTTTCTCTAGCTTTCCAGGGCCCAGTCTGAGGTGGAGGTTTTTGATGCCATAGCTATAGCTACAAGTGAGGTATTACAAACCTGGCATGGTTTGTAATGGTTTCACATGACATACAGTTATATGTCATAAGTATTTTATTTGTTATGGTTTTCGCATATGACTCAGTTGAGTCAGATGATGGTATGTTTTCGCACTATGACTCACATACGAGTCATAGGGTTTTACATGATTCACAGTTATGAGTCATAGTTATTTATGTTTGAATTTGATTGGTATGTTGAGCGTTGACTCATAGGTGCACCTATGAGTCATGAGGATTAAGAGGCATGACTTCGTTTATACGAGTCATGAGGTTTCGCACATGACCCCTTTAAGGTCATGGGACTTTTGCGCATGACCAAGTATGGTCATGAGGTTATATGTTACGCGAGTGCATGAGTCACAGTTGTGACTCATTTGATTTGTAAGCGGGTTGCTGGAAGAACTATATAAGGAGGTCAGTAGGACCTGATAGTTAGTTCTTCACGCAACCACCTAAGTTATTTCCTATCTTATAAGTTATCAATAAAACACCTTTACGCTCTTTACCTGCAAGGTCAACAACGACGAAGAAGAACAAGAATAATACTAGTTAGCACTATAAGGACTTAGTATTGACAACGGTCAATATCTAAGACGTAGTGTAAGATAACAAGTATTAAGAATTCCTGAAGGACGGAGAATACAATAGAAGGTAAGTATTACCATAACGAAAGACTAACTACAGACTCATTGCCTGTTGCAAGATATAAATAGGAGAGATCATATAGCGGATTGTAACATTTGGTTGCATCCCCAAGCAACACCCAACAACAACACGGATTTTGAATACGAGGACCAGTCATTAGAACTCCCGGAGGTTGCACAAGAACTTGAGAGAACAGCCTCCGAGAGAGGGAGAACACCGAGTCCAGTTACACCAGAAGAAAGGTCTCAACACAATGAATCTTCAAGCGAAGAAGAAGAAAGAACAGAAAGAATGTTGGGCCAAGGACAAGCATCGGGACAGGCTGCAGGACCACCACCAGATGGAGGAGAACCACTGGGACAGTTAGCCCAGATACTACAAGCCATGAATGTCCCAAAACCGAAGGTCAAACCACCAAGCACCTACACCGGTGATAGAGAAGAACTCAGGAACTGGCTAGCGGAACTGCAAATTTACTTCCAAGCAGTAGGATGGGCAGAAGAACACAATGAAGAAAAAATCACCTATGTATCCAGTCTATTGAGAAAAGAGGCAAGTTCATGGCTCACACCCTATACGGAAGGAATAAAAACCAAACCTTGGAACAACTGGGAAGAATTCAAGGAAGCGATTAAAAACCAATTTGGGGAAATTGACCCAAGGGGAACAGTGAGAATAAAACTCAAAAATATGATCCAAGGAAACCAGACTATGACGGAATACTGGACAAGTTCCAACTAGCCCTAACAGAAGCAGAATTAGATGATACAACAGCAGGAGAATGGCTATATGCAGGAATAAACCCGAAATTGCAAGAGGAATTTGATCACTATGATCAAACGATCACGGCAGCAGACAAATTAGCAGTATGGGGCATGAACAAAGAAATTCGGCTAGCCTCACTCAGACATCTACGTCAGGCCAAGAAAGTCAAGACAGAGACATATAGTACCCCAAGAAACCAGGATGGCACTTTTAGGACAACGCCCAAGGATGTTCCACAAGGAGATCCTATGGACCAAGACGCTACAAATCGAAGGAGATACCAAAGACTACCCCAGGAAGAATGGAGAAAATGCATGAGAGAAGGATTGTGCTATCAGTGTGGAAAAAAGGGACACATGGCAAAAGACTGCAGAGTCAGGAAGGCCAATATCAAGGGACAAAAGATTCGAGAGCTAGATGTGGAAAAGGAGGAAAAAGGGGCTTTAAACGAAGAAGGTCCCCAAGAATAGATGGTCCTGGGGACAACAGGATAAAACCCATTAAAAGAATAACAACGTCCTCAGGAAAAGATGGACTGGGGGACGACAAGGCAAAAAACATCAAAATCACATACCTCAATACCACGTTAACCAACAAAGAAACAAAAAACCTCGAATCAGACCACATCATGGTCAAAGTACAACTCCACAACCAACAAAAACAGATATTAACAAATGCGATGATTGACTCAGGGGCAACTGAAGACTTTATAGATCGCAACTTCGCTATAAATCATCAGCTACCCTTAATGAAAATCGAAAAACCAAGAGATATATACATGGTGGACGGAACGGTATCAGATGCAGGACCAATCACCCATGTTACAGAAATCCCTATGGACATCGGAAGCCACAAAGAGAAAGTAACTTTCCTAGTGGCTAACCTTGTCAAGCACGAAGTCATCCTTGGCATGACCTGGTTAAAAGACCACAACCCAAGGATCGATTGGAGAAACGAAGAAATCACCTTCGATAGCGATAGGTGTAAAGCAGGATGCCTTGATGCCTCCCCAATGGTATATGCAGTACCAGAAAGAGAAGCAATTCAGCAGAATCTAGAGAGTAGGATTCTAAGGATCAACACTAAGAAAGGACCAAACTATGAAGTCATGGTCAAAAAATTAAGAGAAGATGCGAAGATACCTACGAAAGGTTCGCAAAAAGCTGCAGGTAGTGACCTGTTCAGCATAGAAGGAGCCATAATCCCAGCAAGGGGACAAAAGCTCCTGGGAACAGGAATCTTGATGGGACTTCCGGAAAACACCTATGCCCGCATCGTACCCAGAAGTGGTTTGGCAAGCAGAAACGGCCTCACCATCAATGCTGGAGTCATAGATGCAGACTATACAGGAGAAATTCGGGTCCTATTGGCAAACCTGTCAGAGATGGATTACGAGGTCCACAAAGGGGATAGAATTGCCCAAATAATTATTGAGAAAATAGTCTCAACCCCCTTTAAGGAAGTACGACAACTTCAAAACACAGAAAGAGGCGACTAAGGGTTTGACAGCACAGACACTCAAGAATCGACTCAAGACAAGAAAAAGCTGTCAATAGCCTTTATCTCAGCACAAGCATTCGGCAGAATGCACAAAAAAGGAGAAATCACCGGAATCCTGAAATGGGACGATGCAAAACTCATGCTAGCGGCTACAACAATCAGTACCGAATTAGCATTACAAAAGAAAGGGAAAAGCGGAAAAGAAACTTTGAAACAAATAGTGCCGAAGGAGTATCACAACTTCTTAGACATATTTGAAGAAAAAGAAAGAACAGAACTGCCACCACACAGGGCGGCGGACCACAAAATCGAAACGGAAGCACCGCCGCCATTCATGAAACTCTATCCCTTAAGAGGAGAAGAACTTAAAGAACTCAGAGAATACTTGGAAAAGAATCTGGAAAGACGATGGATAAGGCCTTCGTCCTCCTCAGCAGGAGCACCCATACTCTTTGTCAAGAAAAAAGATGGAGGCTTAAGGCTCTGTGTGGATTACAGAGGCCTAAATGCAGTATCCAAGAAAGATAGATACCTGTTACCATTGATAAGCGAAGCCTTGGATTGATTGCAAACAGTGAAATATTTCACCAAACTCGACATCAAGGATGCATATCAACACATACGGATAGCCAAGGGAGACGAATGGAAAACAGCATTCAGGACATGATACGGACTATATGAATACATGGTCATGCCATTTGTCTTAGTAAATGTACCAGCAACTTTCCAACGATGGGTTAACAACACACTCAGCAAATATTTGGATGTCAACTGCATAGCTTACCTAGATGACCTTCTGGTATATTCAGATACCATAGAACAACATCGAAAGGACGTGGCCATGATACTAGCCAAGCTCAAAGAAATGGGAGTTCGCCTAAAACCCACGAAATGTGAATTTTACAAAGAGGAAACTGAATACCTAGGATTCATTATCAACTCTGAAGGAGTACGAACGGACCCTACCAAGACAGATGCCATAAAAATATGGACAACACCAGAAAGGGTTAAAGACATCCAAAGCTTTGTGGGATTCTGCAACTTCTACAGACGGTTCATAGAAGGATTCAGCAGAATAGCGAAACCACTGTACAACAGAACAAAAAAGAATCAGAAGTGGGAATGGGGAGAGCCGGAACGAAAAGCCTTTGAAGGTCTTAAGGAAAGACTCACCACAACCCCGATACTAAGACACTTCGACCCCGAAGCACCTATAATGATAGAAACAGACGCATCCAACTACGTATGTTCCGGAATAATATCGCAACAAGACAAGGAAGGGTTATGGAAACCAATAGCGTACTGATCAAAAACGATGACCAAGGCAGAATGCAACTATGACATACACGATAAAGAACTTCTCGCAATCATGCAAGCTCTCAAGGAATGGAGAAAATATGCACAAGGAAGCCCTCATACAATCAAGATTCTTACGGACCACAAAAACCTTGTTCCATTCACAACCACCAAGACCCTGAATGGAAGACAAATACGATGGAGTGAAGAGCTCAGTCAATACAACATCAGAATCGAATATCGACCAGGAAAAGAAGGGGCAAAACCAGACGCCCTCACACGAAGAACAAATGACATACCAAAGGAAGGAGACAATCGCATTACACAAAAACAAAGAATTCTGCTACCAAAAGAGCAATTCCTTGAGGATGAAGGATATGCTTCAGGTTCAGAAGAAATCAACACTATGGAACTATGGACGATAGAGGACCGAGACACTGAAAAGAACATCAAGGAAAAAACATCACAAGATGCATTACTCCAAGATATTCGAAAAGCCATAGAACGAAAGGATAAAGAATACCCGAAAGTGGCCTTAGGATCATGCGACTGGAAAGAAGGATATATGCGGTATGAAGGAAAAATCTGGTTGCCAGAAGATGAACTGACGAGAACAGAAGCAATCAGAAGAAATCACGACACACCACAAAACGGACACGGTGGAACAGCCAAGACATTGGAATTAATCCAACGGATGTACTACTGGCCAGGCATGTGCCAAGACATTAAGTGATATGTCAAAAACTGCGACACATGCCAAAGAATAAAACCAAGTCGTCACGCACCCTATGGAGTAGTGCAACCACTACAAATACCAGAAAAACCATGGATATCCATCAGTATGGATTTCATCACAGACTTGCCACTATCGAACAACTATGACGCAATATGGGTTGTCGTGGATTGATTAACCAAGATGGCTCATTTCATACCCTGTAGGAAGGATATGAAAACCAAACAATTTACGCAATTGTTTATGAAAAATGTTTTCAAACTACATGGATTACTGAAAGATATCATCAGCGATAGAGGATCAATATTCACATCGGACCTATGGAAACAGATGACCAAAGGATTAGACATCACACGAAAAATAAGGACAGCATTTCACCCCCAAACAGATAGTCAAACAGAGCGAACAAATGCCTCACTCGAACAATTCCTAAGGGCATACGTGGAATACTCCCAACAAGACTGTGAAGGATGGCTATCATTTGCAGAATTTGCATACAACAATACAAAACAAGACGTCATCAAGACAACACCCTTCTATGCAAATTATGGACATCACCCCATCAATGAACCCATGGGACACATAGGCTTACCAGGAATATTGGAAAAGGATGATATCAGCCGACTACATGGACTCATCCAAACAGAAATATGAATAGCACAAGATAAAATGAAGGAAAACAACGATCACCACAGAAAACCTGATCCAAGACTAGAATCAGGAGACAAAGTCTGGTTAATTACAAAAGACATTCATACCACGAGACCATCGAAGAAACTAGATTATCAGAAAATTGGACCATACAAAATTATTGAAAAAATAGGAGAAAAAGCTTATAAGCTAGACCTCCCGGCCTCAATGAAAACCAAACACCCAGTCTTTCACATCAGCAAACTTGAACTCTACTCAGACGATCCTCTACCCTCACAAAAGAAACCTCCCCCTCCTCCTATCGAGATAGAAGGAGAAAACGAGTACGAACTCGATCAAATAGTCGATTCAAGACTACATTACGGAAAACTACAATACCGAGCCAAGTGGACCAGTTACTCTGCGCAACACAACCAAGAGTGGTACCCAGCAGAAAATTTCAGTAATGCCAAACATGCAATCGAATACTTTCACCGAAAAAACCCAGGGAAACCTGGTCAAAGAAGAAGAACAAATGAACGACAAGGACTGGATCAACCTAGTCGATCTCCCCACATCCACGCCAACTACACCCGAACAAAAAGAACACAACCAGAAAAACTGGACTGGTTGCTTAGACAATGGATACCAAGTACACTTTACGGAAAAAGAAGGGGCCAATTACTGGCCGAAAAAACACAGAACCCCCCTACCACCACTCCAACCACCCATGATGACATGGGAAGAAACGTCACCATCCCCGAGAACACCACCCCAGTCACCATGCGACAACAACATCCTATTAATGGCAAAGCAAGCAAAGTTTTCAGGGATGAAAACAAAGAGAAGGGGGGGCAAAAAATCTTGGCCCAAGGACAAGAAAGGAGGAGAACAGTTGGAAAATGGTCCAACGATAACCCATACCGATTCCTTCGAAACGAAGGAAACCTTGAAGAGAAAAGTCAAGGAAAAGGAGGAGCAAATTAAAGAGCTGGAGGCGAATAAGAAATGGTCAAAAGGAGAGATAGCAGGCAAGGATATCAGAATCCGAGCCCTGGAAAGAGAGCTAGCAAGAGAACGCTATGCGAGGAAGGAAGAGGAAAAAAGGTTTGGCAAGATCGCAGGGGATATGGCACACATCCGCAGAAATATAAAGAAAGATGTGTACTATGAAGGATACCATCATGAATCCTCAAGGGACTGAGGATTTAGGAAGAGGGGAGCTAGTATTACAAACCTGGCATGGTTTGTAATAGTTTCACATGACATACAGTTATATGTCATAAGTATTTTATTTGTTATGGTTTTCGCATATGACTCAGTTGAGTCAGATGATGGTATGTTTTCGCACTATGACTCACATACGAGTCATAGGGTTTTACATGATTCACAGTTATGAGTCATAGTTACTTATGTTTGAATTTGATTGGTATGTTGAGCATTGACTCATAGGTGCGCCTATGAGTCATGAGGATTAAGAGGCATGACTTCGTTTATACGAGTCATGAGGTTTCGCACATGACCCCTTTAAGGTCATGGGACTTTCGCGCATGACCAAGTATGGTCATGAGGTTATATGTTACGCGAGTGCATGAGTCACAGTTGTGACTCATTTGATTTGTAAGCGGGTTGCTGGAAGAACTATATAAGGAGGTCAGTAGGACCTGATAGTTAGTTCTTCACGCAACCACCTAAGTTATTTCCTATCTTATAAGTTATCAATAAAACACCTTTACGCTCTTTACCTACAAGGTCAACAACGACGAAGAAGAACAAGAATAATACTAGTTAGCACTATAAGGACTTAGTATTGACAACGGTCAATATCTAAGACGTAGTGTAAGATAACAAGTATTAAGAATTCCCGAAGGACGGAGAATACAATAGAAGGTAAGTATTACCGTAACGAAAGACTAACTACAGACTCGTTGCCTGTTGCAAGATATAAATAGGAGAGATCATATAGCGGATTGTAACATGAGGTTTGTAACTTAAATAAATAAATTCTAAGATAGAAAAAAAAATAGGATGTTTTGCACACATGACTAGGTTTAGAGTCATAGGATTATATGTTAGAGGAAAGTATAAGTCACAGTTGTGACTCATAATAATTATTGATTTGGAAGTGGATTGTAGGAAGGACTATATAAGGAGGAGAATATGATATTGTAGTTAGTTCTTCATGCAACCATGTAAGTTATTTCCTACTTATAACTTTATGAATTACAAATACATTCTTTACTACCCTCTGCATATTCATAAGGTTTGGACATACCTTTCAAGAGACTCTATTTTAGCAATAAGATATGGAACAAATAATAGTCCTCTACACAATTGATGTTCAAGGAACTTAAGATTATAAAAGTATAATCTTGAGGTAAACATAGTGCAACCAAGAGGAAGATAAACAATAAGAATTGAAAAGATACTATTAGATATAATACTATTAGGCCTGGATGAGAAACTCTTATAAGAATAAGTTAATATGAAATAGATAGTCATTGCCTATTGCAAGTTACAAATAGTAGAGATCCATAGGCAATCCTAATACTATGTGAGATCTTTATAAATTTCTCAATCAGTTATATCATACCTAGATACTGGCATCCAACCTACTAGGAGTACTGTATATAATATAACTATATAGTACTAAGTATAAGTTTCTACCTACTTGTATCTATATCATCCACACAACCTCCATCCTCCCCATCTCTCTCTTCAGTCTTCTCATTAGTTTTAGTGACTTCATCTTATCCCCAATTAGGTAATCATATATAAATTCTTATAGAGACAAGGATTATATTCTCTATTTTTTAATGACTCTACTAAGTACTTATTATGTATAGGATACAGCAAACTAATTAATATATTGTAGTACTGTGGCCAAATGGTAGTACATAATCATGAACTAACTGTTGGTGATATTTGTATTGGTTCCTGTTTTTCTGGCCCAAGAATCCCTTAAATAGTATGTAGATAAGATCTTATTCTTATCAGAAGACTGTAAAAACAAAAATAATTGAGAATTATACTAAGATATCTAGAATTTCCCACTTGGTATTAAGGGAAAAAGACACAGAGGAAAGATTGCCTTTCAGCCCTGAGGTAAGATAAATAAAATGAAAGAAAACAATAAACCTGGCCAGGAGAAGTAAATCTAATATCTAGAGAAATTGTCAATTCAGTTTTTATAGAAGATAAAGAGAGCCTGAGGTCAAGTCCACTATAATAAGACCAATAGATCATAAGAAAATATTAACAACTTGTACTAGCTGCTCACTACTATTATTAAACCTCACTACCTAGTTAGTAATTTAAGGTACGTAGGTGTAAAAAGAATGGAAGAGATAAAGCTATAATTATTATCCTTTTATTTGCTCCTAAATTTTATAGTATCACAGCATAAAACCATCATCAAAAGGGAATTACAGATTAGCCAATGTGGGAGAGAAATGACTATAATACAAGTTATTGGCTGCAAAAGAAGTATAGAATTCATGACTTCTGAGTCTCTAGTATCTTGTAAAGAACTTGGAGACATTTTCTTCTCCTATATAATACTCTAAATAATACAACATAACTAAATCAAACTAAGGGAAAATAACTGCTTTAGTTGACAAATATTTTGAATAAGGAAACAAATAATAAAGATACTCCAGAAACTAAGCTGGATTTAACTACTTGATAATATATTACCACTAAATAATATCTATAACCTGACTATCTATAGTAAAGTATTCATACCTCTAGACTTGAAGGTAGTTAATACTACATATCTTATATGAAAATCATCTCTTTCATTTAGTAATACAGATATTAACATCTGCAAACTCCCCAAAGATACTCCCAGAGTCCTAACCACCCTTGACATTACTTCAGTCAAAATGAGACTCCAGAAATATATTAACCAAACAAGCTTGTAACATAAATATTTCCAGCTCACTTGCTTCAAAAGAAAGATGTTTTTCTCCTTTGAACAGCTTTTAAGTATTGATTCATACTCTTGTTAATAGTTCAGATCAATAGCACCTAGAGAAATTCATTGAGTTCTTATCAAAGCTACTAGGGATTTGAATAAAGAAGCCAATAATAGCCTACTAGGAGTAGGTATCTTGTCAATATTCTTACAGGTGAGACTTTCTCAATCAAGGTATCCTTGCTCTATCCAGATACCCCAATAGTAAATACAAGTATGGGTTTAAGGTGATTAGGATAAATAAGGGTTGGTCAAGAGCTAAGCTTCATATTCCTTATACTATTTGTCCTGTAGAATAATAAGAGGGATAACATGGTCAAACACCTCAATATTATAATAAATAGCATCTGAAATATATTTACCAAACTCTTCTTCATATACCTTCAAACCTGAATTGAAGAGAACAAATATCTTTTCAAAGATCTTATCTGTAGCAAGGTCAAAACTGCTATCACTAAGCTCAATTCTCTTGAAGCTTTCACTCTACCTCTCTGTATCTTCAAGACTTTTATTAAGTAATGTTATTGGTAGATAAGGTAAGTTATGGTTAAGATGGAAAAAAGCTTCAATTATATTCCCTCAAATAATTAGTATCCCATAGTTAGGAATTTTATCCACTAATTAAAACATTTCAGGAATTTTGAAAACTTACTAGATATGTCAAAGACAAGAGTAAATAGAGCTTCTCACTTCTTCCATACTATAATGACTTCATCTAAAGCCTTCTTGGAAAGTTTCAACAGATTTGCTAATATCATTTCCAGCTTTCTATCTGTCATGATAACCTTTTTATTTTCTTCCTTCATGTAATTGTAAGGTACTAGCAGGTAGTTTAGAGGTATTATCCAAGTTATTTTAGAGAGATTTAAGATTTCTTCTCACCTAATAGATGATAGGAGAGAGACTAGAGTACCCTAGCTTTCACCTTCATAGGTGGGAGTACATTGCTCTGATAAAACTTCTTTCATTAATTCTAAGTAACTAACTAGTACCAGATAGAAGGAGATAGTAGAAGAATAATAATTCGATTATTTTCTAACCAAGTAGTGATTGAGTGATTGGAAATTTTCCATGAAGGATATCTGTTCTGGAGAGTACTTTCAAAAACCAATAAAATATTTATAAGTTTAGGAGAGAGAGCTTCAACTGATAGCTGGTGGTGAGTAGTAGTAAGAACAATGACAAGTCAAGATAGTAGGTGTAAGTCCAGAGAGCACATGCAAGTCTAGAGAGCATATGTAAGTCTAGAGAGCATGTGCAAGTCTAGAGAGCATATGCAAGTCAAGGGAGCATATACAAGTATAGAGAGCACATGCAAGTCTAGAGAGTATGTGTAAGTCTAGAGAGCACATCCAAGTCCAGAGAGCATGTACAAGTCCAGAGAGTACATCCAAGTCCAGAGAGCATGTGCAAGTCTAGAGAGCATGTGCAAGTCTAGAGAGCATGTGGAAGTCCAGAGAGCACATGCAAGTCTAGAGAGCATGTAGAAGTCCAGGGAGCACATGCAAGTCCAGAGAGCATGTGTATGTCCAGAGAGCATATGCAAGTCCAGAGAGTATGTACAAGTTCAGAGAGTACATGTAAGTCTAGAGATCATGTGCAAGTCCAGAGAGTACATGCAAGTCCAGAGAGTACATGCAAGTCCAGAGAGCATGTGCAAGTCTAGAAAGCACATACAAGTCCAGAAAGCATGTGCATGTCCAGAGAGCACATGCAAGTCTACAAAGCATGTGCAAGTTGAGAGAGCAAGTGTAAGTCTGGAGAGCAGGTGCAAGTTGAGAGAGTAGGTACAAGTTCAGAGAGCACATACAAGTAGGGAGAGTAGGTTAATTGTTTTTGCTCTACTTTTTCTTTGCTTGCTTGGTGGTACTATCATAAGAAAAAGGACTATGCTTTTTTTTATTTTCCTTTTCCTGTATAAGATAAACATGGTTGTTCTATTACCTTATTAGTTTTTTCATTTTAATGGTCAAGAAATATACTCAGAACATATGACATACAGATTATAATATAACAATATTACCAATAGGGTAATATTGTGCCTATTAATAAACTGTATTCTTAAGTTAGTGGGATTTACTCTCAGTAGCCACAATCAAATTTACCACCTATAATGTTATCCTTTCAGTGATATTACCATATTATACTCCATACCAGATACTTTAGATATTACTCATATCCTCAGAATTAGTCTTGTCTTATAGAGGTGCCAGGAGAGCAGGCTTGTAGAAGTCTAAGAGGAAGTCCAAGGTATATGACTAAGGCAAGAAAGATTCAGGGGATAAGAGCAAGAGAGGCAGGGACAGAATTTGTACTTATAATAAAATGATGTAGAGAGGTTTTACTGTAATAGCTTTTATATTTTGTGATGAATAGAAGAGGTTGTGTGAAGAGAGAAGATAATAGCTCTTCATACATTTATAAAGGAAAATCAAAACTGCAAACCACACAACATGAACCCTAACACATGTGACAACTATAATAACCATAATAACCTATCACTTAATACTAACCCTTCTGCCAACTACTAAACTAATTATCCTTCTTATTTCCTACTTAATTACTACTACTAACCTAAAAGTACCACCAGGCTCACAGCTATTCTAATAACTAATAAAGATGTAAAGTTATAAACCTATATTCTCAAGGATACTCCTAATATTTCTCTACTTATAGTGACTATATTATTTCCCATGACATCTTGGGTCACTTGAGATTAATTAACCACTTACAGTACTTGTGGGTATGTAATTATGATTAATAATTTTGTGGCATCCTGACATTAGTGGCAGTGCCTAACTAATACAGTCCATTTGCAAAAGCTTCAACTACCTTATCATCAGAGGTGTAAGGATGTGCTGAAATTTCACGGGGGTGCCAAGACCTCTGTTATACCAGTGTACCAAGGGTAGACAAAAATGGTACAATACCTTACAGTGCAACCCTGCTCACATTGCTCGTGAACTCACAAATAATACCTATTTCATCTCAAAAAAAACCCACCACCTGAACACTTTAAGTCTTTGAATCCATGGGAGTAAAGAGGACTTATTTTGGCTGAATAAATGCAAAAAACTTGAGAAATATTAAAGAAAACAACGTGATAATGTAGTAGCGGAACTGAAGAGATAGGGTAGAACTCGTTTGCTAACAAAAAAAGCATTAACAGTTCGAACAAGAAACAACAAAAGACAATTGAATACAAATTATCACCCTACATGATATTGCCAGGTGGTCATTCGGAAAGATAGCTGCCAAACTGGAGAAGAAAGCTGGAGGGTATTCCAGGAGAGAGGCTAATTGAGTTTTGTTATAGTGTGTCTAATAAAGAGGACATCAAACTCGCTACTAGATAGATTTTGTATTTCTTATTGTTTCTATTTATTTAGCTAAAAACATTATAACTCTAATCACATTATTATTTTAAACATGGCTTGTTGGCAGGGGATATAATAATGAAGTGGTGTTTGGCCATTGATCCTGTGGGTATGCGTTGCAATAGTTGCACCATTTTCATCCACCCTCGGTACTGTGCAAATCGTGTTGCGGCTCCAGCGTTCTTTTGGCAGTTATGACAAGGTCCTGGGACACTGTCTCAATGTGAGGTGAGAAAGGGGTGTTCTGGTCCTCAATTACAGTGTGCTACCACTGTCTATGGATAGGGGATTTGTAAATGGAGAAATTTATGGACGGTGGATGGAAAAGGGGATCCGAAAATAGATAGCTGTTCCAATGAATTTGTATCGAAGGAATGACTGGAAATGAAGATGCAACAAAGGGAAAAGAAAAGGACTCCTGGATTCCAATGTTTGTTCACAACATTCTCGATGATCAGAACCGATGTACTGTGAAGCTCCTTGATTGTCTCCCTCCTTCTGTTCCTCCGTCGAACTGACCCCCTTTAAATACAATCCACCACTCCCTGAATCTTCTACTGATCTAAGATGTATAAAGAACACGCACTATCGATGCAAACCATTCGTAAACACCACGAATCCATCTACGTACCCCACAGTACAGTAGAGCACTAGTGGTATTCAAAGTTAAAAAAGTGGAAAAAACTTAGCTTACTTTGCAGTTTTGTATAAGCTTGGCAAGTCCAAAAAGGGTTAATTTACCATCATTGTATCTTACTATTTGATACTTTTTTTTCAAGTAGATACCGAGGTCTGGAGGTCAGTAACTAGTAAATGTTAGTAATTACAAAAGGCTATGCTAGAGATTCTTAGATATATGGGAGCAAGAAAAAATCAAAAAACCTCAAATGTTAATCAAAAAACAATGCCCCACATCTCACAAAAAGTTAGAATTACCCAACAACTCCATGACTTATGGCTATCGAATACAATTATTAGCTGTTTATTCAATGACACTGATGATTTATCTTTTTTTTTTAAAATATCTTCCTCCTCAAAATCCAGAAGCTGTATCCTCACATTTGCATTCAACAACACTATCAATGTCTACAGACATTGGTCCACTAGCAATTCTACTCGATGAACCATCTCTCTCAACTCTTGAAGTAGGGCTTGAAGGAGGGCATGGGATGGAAACATACCAGTGGCTTGACAATGATGATGGAGGGGTAGGAAAAGAGATGGAAGAGGTTATTGAGCTGCTGGGATTAAGCATACCAAATATATGGTATTTGATGCCATGAGATCCTATTCCTCATAGCGAGTATATGTTTACCCAACATGTATGTACTGAAAAAAAAAAAACTTTAGATTAAAAGATATTTTGAAATGTATATTAATATCAATATCAATTAGATTTTTACAATGTCTGAAGACCAATTCATAGTCTTTTATCGCATGAAATGAGACTCATTTTATATCCTCCTCTCCCGAATTTGCGACAATCCAATTTTCAGAAATAATGCTTGAAATCACCAAACTGCTCCTGCGATACAGCTTGCTACAATATTATACATTGTAGGCTTAAATGGTGGATCTACAGTCCGTTGTGCAGCACAGCTGGGAATTGGAGAAGGAACAACAAGATTGTTGTGTAACCGAACTATTACAGCATTAGTTCAACTTCTTCCAGAGTTTGTGAGATGGCCGAAGCCTGAGAGTCAGGAATTTCGAAGGATGAGAATTGGGGTAGAGGGCAGTAGTGGATTTCCACGTTGTGTGGGTTTCCTTGATGGAACAGATATGATATTACATTATGCACCATCATACCATGGGGAAACCTATTTTAATAGAAAAAAGCAGTATGCATTAAATGTGCAAGAGATATGTGATAGTAGTCACAAATTTAGGTTTATTACAACTGGATTTCCTGCTTCTGTTGGAGATGCTATAGTTTTTTGTGGAACTTCTTTTTTCAAAAAGCCTAATTTATTTTTTTTCAAGGCCTGATGAGTACATTTTGGCTGATAAGGCTTACAGAGTTACACAGTGGTGTACCACACCCTATAAAGAACCACTTGCAAGCCAAGAAGTTGGAGGTTATAAGGCTTTCAATATTCAACTTGTAGAAGCTTGTGTAAAGATTGAACATGCTTTTAGTATACTCAAAAATAGGTGGTGTTCCTTACGGGGATTACCAATTCATGTATCTAGTCCAAATACTCATGTATGAGTAGTAGCATGGCTAACCACTTGTATAATTCTACATAATTTTCTTTGTGATGTTGAAAGCGATGAGCAGTGGATGCCTGAACAAAAAATAGAAGGAAATGATGAGAGGGAAAACCAGGAGGTTTTGAAGGATGATATACTTGGAGTTGAAGCTGAACACCAGGCAGGAACAGAATGGAGGAATGGAATACGTGAATATTTTCTTGAATCTGGAGAGACTAGTCAGGGATGGGGTAGGAGAATCTTAGCTGGGCATGGAGGGTATTGAGTTAGTGATTAGTGGGGATGGTAGCTAAAGACAGACCAGAGATATATTTATCTCCAAAACAGCAAAACATCTCTCTAACTAAATTCTATGAGTATGTGATACTTAGTGGTATCTGGAATACCACCTGATAATCTAATATGATCTAAACCAATCTACGCATAAGAGATCAATGATCTGGAAACTAACATCCAATGCCAACAGGCATAAAACTAAACAAATCCCTAACAAGCCTAAGTACCTGATACCACAAGGCTTAAAACATAATGGTAAAGCCAAATAACCAAACACAAAACAACATATTATATGAACCTATATTATATACTTATATTATATACTGACTGGATATAGGGTCTGTGATTCTAAATCCGAAGTGGCCAGTCTAGGCATAGTTTTGAAAAGGTGGGTCAGACTTGGCATAGCTTTGAAAAAAAAGCCTGATTCACTCCGGCCAAAATTATTCACTACTGTCAAAGCACAGCAGTGCCCAGGCACCTGGTCGATTCTTCTAGCAACCCAAGTCTGAGCTACCAGATGCCCAGATAAAGCCAGCCAATGCCCAGGTGAGGCTGAGCATTAGTTTTGAAAAATAGCTTTTCTGAAGTCCAGCCAGGCTGTTCTTGAAAAACTGTCCTTGAAAAAGCCTGTATCAGAAAAGCCTGCATCAGTCCAGCTATACTAAAAGTCATACCAAAAGCTTGACGGATTGGCTGCTTGAGTTCACTGTATAGGGTATAAAAGAAATACAACAAAACATAAAACCTCAGATACCATTTGTTGACTGGCATAGAATGTGAAAGAAATACAAGAATCAAATACAGTTCTCAGTAATCTCAAGTAGCCAGTCCAGCCAGCTTTAGGGGGTATGGATGGACTAACTCAGACTTTTTCTAGGATTTTCTGGGATTTTCTGGGATGGCCAGTCTGGACTGTGGGGGAGTGGCTTTCAAAAGTTAAAGCCAGGCCTGGCTCGGGTTACCTGCAGGCATTGTATGTAGCTGATACATTGCAATTCCATATCTGCTAGATATGATATCCATCATGGATGATGTGGGTATCTGTGGGTTATATGGTTGAATTCAAAATAAACACTATGTGAAAATCTTAGCCTGGGCATCTGCAACTTACCTGGGCATCTGGTAGCTGGTAGCATAACCTAGGCATTAAGCAGTTTATTAGCAGTTTAGCCTAGGAATCTGGTAGTTTTGCTCTGGGTTGCCTAACCTCTCGACCTGGCAGTTGTCTGGGTACTACGAGGGTTTGGTAGTCAGAAATAATTTCAGCCGGACTGACTCAAGCTCTTCAGAATTATAGCTGGACTGGCCGGACTGCCAACCTGCAGGTTGGACCATGGATCAGACTGGTTGCTCATGATTACTGCCAGTACCTGATACCTAATAAAATCTAATATTAATATAAAAGTCCAATCTCCTAACCTCCTAACTGCAACCTTACCGGTACTGGCATTTCCTCTAGGCAATCCAACAAAACTGAGGACAAGAAATAGTAGACTAATCAATTGAACAGAATACAATAATCAATTGAACAGAATACAAGATACTTTTAGTGCATACATAGATTGAACATAATCAAATAATAGTTATAAAAAAAATAAAAAAAATAAAAATAAAACAATAACAAACAATACAAACAATACAAACAATAACTATACAAATTAATAAACAAGTTGTAATATTAATTCTCAGAAATCCAAAGACTCTAAGTCTTCCTCCCTCTTGTTATCATTTGATCTCGGTTTCAGTCTGACTTCATTTCGTTCGTACTTTGATCATAGTTGTTCAATCATGAGGTCTGTATGGCGTTGGTCAGCTCATGCCTTTTCCTTCTTCAATTCCAGCTTCTCCCTCTCTAGTTCTATCTCCTGTTGATGTAGTTTGGCTTGTTATATTAGGTGTCGGTTTAGAAATTCAAATTTCTTTTCTTCTCCATCTCTTTTTACTGATGCCAGTATACCAACTGCATCAACCAAAGCATTAGATGCTGCCTTCTTTCTTCTTGGTACTACTGATGACCCTCCCTCCCCATCATCTTCATCCTTTAACACTGCTGGAAACTTGCATTTTTTCGGTCCATGAATAGCAGATTGTTGGTTGAGACTTTGGAAACCCAACCTATTAGATTCTTTTGCTCTTTGTTCCTCCACTAGAAGGACTTCTTCATCTTTGTTTTCTGCTTCTTCTGTATTCGTAATCTCTGTATTCGTAATCTGATTTTCATCTTGACTTTCATCACCCTAATCACTCTCTCCACCACTGCTCCTCCAGCACTACCTTGGACCTTCCCATTAGCTCCCCCTCCCCCCCTACTCTCTCTACTACAAGAACCACTCCCACTCCCACTATCTCCCTCCATAATCCTACTTCCCACTTCCACCAATTCATGAATAGAAACCTCTCCACTAATCCCTATCCTTTCCTTCTCCTCCTCTTCACTCCTATTCTCTTCCCCCAAGTCAAAGGGTTCCCCCTCTTCAGCCCCTCCAATTAACTGCAATCCATCATCAACTTCCTCTGTAGACTGTGTACCAGCCAACACTACTCCAAGCAATTGTTTGATAACGGTGGAAGTCTCGTTTAGATTTTGGCCTGAGTCATAGAGTATCGGTGGACATATATTTGGACGATCTCCAAGTATTTTTTCCAAATGAAAGAAATATGGACATCACGATAGTAGTTTGTCTGTTTTTTATTTAAATTCCTCATATTTAGCTCAATATGTACATCAGTATTCAATATATTAATGTTCTAAATAATTAATTGAAAAAAAAAAATACTTAATAAAGATCTTACCTCCTAAACTCTTTTTTCCTTCAACTAAATCTAACTGGGATAACCCCCACCCAGTTTGGCTGTTCAATTTTGCAGCAGCACGATATGACTTCAATAGGTTATCATATTTGTAGCCAACTTTCACTGGATCTTTTGTTGGAATAAGTGCTGCGATTTCCGTGATGACCAATTTCTTCGTGATTTCTGATCCTTTTTTAATTTTTTCTAGATTTTCAGGATCCTCGAGCCATTGTAGTATCTTTTCTGTCTCGTCCTTCGTCCAAATCGAATTTTCAGAATAGTTGCGTGGCATTTTCGAATATCAGTCCATATGGTGGTTGATGTTTTTTGTGCTCTCTTCTTTTCTACTCTGACATCACTGGAAAAAATTTTCACATCACATGTTACATTTTACTCGAAACTATTTTTCAATAACATTGGGGGTACTCAACTATGATACTATGGGTTTGGAGATACTATTGGTCAGTTCTCTCAAGTAAACTAATGCATGTCCTAGTACAAACCCGTTCCAACTCTCAAACATTTTTAACTTTGAATACCACTACTCCACTGCACTGCCGGGTTGAATGGCAGAATCTTCTGTAACAGGAAACACCACACTAAACTAAATTTATCCCGAGGATCGCTTCTTTCTGACGACAAGTTTATTAGGGCACTAACTTAACTTTGATGTTAACGGTGAAAAAAGTAAATATTGTCAGGAAAGGTGTTTAGAGGGGGTATTAGGCGGCGCAGGGGAGATTGTAGAGTGAGCGGATTCGTATGGGACCTTGGGAAAGGTAAAGTACCGTACTAGGACAAAACGTTTCGCGCGATACCGGTTTTTACACCAAATTTAGCGAAAAATAGGCATTTTCGAACAGACAATTCCCAACGCTACCTGCTTGAAAATACTCCAAAACCTTCCATCAGCTAGATAATTAGTATAAACTTAATCCCCAAGGGTTAGAAGTGCAAGGAATCAAAACTGTATTCCTTGTTCATGATTGCGCTGACTTGGGTGAAGTGACCTAAATTTTTGTATGGGACTCCATACAAAAAAGTACATGATAACCAATACCTTCCACTTAAAGGACATTTTCTCCACTCTTTTATAATATTTGGAAATCCGGCAATGTTTTCCATGTTATCTACCGGCTTATTTATGCACTGCCGAGTTTTGGCAGAATCTCATAGGCTTTGTGTTGTGAGAGAGGGTGGTGAAAATGGATACTTTTGGTGTAAATAGGGCCTCGTGCGAAACGTTTTGGGAGGTTACTTTTAGTGGGGAATGGTAATAATCTCGTGATATCTCGTCCCCCTATTATCACTAACTAAAGCGGAAGCATCAAAAGTATATATGATAACAATAAGAGAATCCCAATCTTTCCATGGATCACCACACATGTCCAGATCCTCCGCACACTCCCGTGACATTCCTTCCGTAACAAAAGGAAATAACTGAGAACAGAGCCTCCTCGTGTAATCTCCCAACTCCAATCTTCCGAAACGAATTACCATGCCAGATATCCTCTTATAACCTTCTAGCAACTTCCAACAAATATTTGGTTAAACACATATCTTTAAAAAAAAACACGGGGGCTCGTTCCCTTTCTATAAGTAAGTAAACTAGGATATTGGAAAGTTGTCTTTTGAGAGGGATCGTCTAACTTCTCCACAACTACACTCCAATGCACCAATCTTGTGGTCTAAAAGCCTCAAATGTTGCATGATGCATAAAGTACAAGTTCACTAACATTCTAGCCCTATGAAGCCCATCTTGTTCCTGAAAATGCACGTTTGTGAGAGCCGGTACAGTACAGCAAGAGCGCTAGCTTTCGCTCGCAGATGTGAACTATTGTACCTGTCATTTGATTGTGGGTAACTGAGACAGTATTATGGATGTTTTTAATACCACTTGTCCATACTTTTGCGGATGTTCAGAACTATTGTTCGCGAAACAAAACTCCGTTCCGAGGTAACCGGGAGAGTCGCGAAAATTTTAATAAAGAGATTTCCCTAGCGAGTGGCATAAGATCATGTAGACGACCACTTTTCTATCCGGTGTACACTTGAATCTCACCACCAAATCCTAGTTTTTGAAATTACTGTAGAGGGTTTTAATGCTAAGAACAAGTGACCGCAAGAGATCGCTGGGTTCCAATGGTATCCCCCCTACTGTTAAAATAGCTGCGCTACAAAATCCTCCATCCAGCCTCGAAAGCCGACCCCATAAATCCTAACAATTCACCATTCTAGAACTCACTACAGTAGGGCGAACTGTTCTTACGTTGAATTCTATTTACCCTTGCTTCATCAAGTTACTTCAAAGCTGTCGCCGCTTAGCGCGCTTCTATCTGCCACCAAGAGATGGAGGTTTATGCACCGGGGGGACGGACCGTAGGTGTTCCGGATCATCATATCTGCGACGGGGCGCTAGTCGGTGCGCTGCAGTGCTCCAATAGATGGAGTCCCACTCAAAGGGTATGAAATCGGGAGCTAAGGCGGACAAAGGGAATCTGAGAAGACGGAAGCTGTTTTCTGAATCCCTTTTCGCCTCCGGAAATGCCGAATGATTCGCTAATTGCGCCAACCACCATAAACAGGAGCTGGGAAACAAGTTTGTGCAGTAGTGCTTTGTCCCGTTCAAATCGTACCGGCTCTTCGAGAAGGGCACTAGATTGATGGTCTCCGAACATTGATGAGTTCAGAATTTGTAAGTACTGTAGCTGATGAGTCCATCACAGAGTTCTCTTTTCTAAATTCATTCATAGTAAGCTTCCGAAGTGATCACATAGCCAAAACCGTAACAAAATACCGGACTCATGCCCAGGCCTCCAACACAAGGTCGCCGCCAATAGACCATAGTTATACCTCACCATGTCATCATAAGTGGGGATTTTGATGCACAATAACTTCTAGACCAGTGTTGTTCACGCTTAGGGAGAGGAGTCAAGCGGAAGCTGATCTAATACTCGGCGCCAAGTTCAAGGCCAACCACCTGCTTGGATGTGTGGATATTGATTCCCTGTGCCGCTCTCGGAACACATTGGCCATTATGCCAAGTACATTCGTTCATCACAGCAAACTAGACGGTAGTTTTGAATCTCGATGTGTATCCGAGGGAGGTGGTATCCCGCTGGTTTATATCCTGCAGTGTTGATAGTGCCGAATTTCCCTACATCGCGCTAAAATTCTGCTAACAGTATCTTTCTCAGCCAGACACCAGAAGTGGCAGTAACCTATCATCGTATCCAGTATGGCGGAATAGTGGGTACTCCGGGGAGACCGAATAATACGCCAGAATTCTTCCGCCGCTTTTATAAATTCATTTAGCCCCGTTGGGCTGATAACTGTAAAGAAGTGTGGGCCGGAGATAACGAGTAATAAAGAATGATCGTATTTAAGACTACCGAAAATGAATGACTTGAAAGTTATTCCAAGTAGAGAAACGAACAAAGAAAGAAAGGAAATATAGAGAAAATCCAATACGGAGTCGGAACAGCACCTAGGAGAGTAGTTGACCCGGTCCCGTAGACTAACAAACAATTCGTCCGTCGGTATAACAATTTCTCCGTCTACAGATGCCGCTATCCCAAATCAGACTTCAACATACCGCGATGGTAAAACATGTGCTCCCATGACAAGAAAGGACTAATCCCGAAGTGACAACGTTTTCTTGCGAGTGCATTTCCAACACCACAATCCTAGCACTAGGAACACCAGTAACTTGCGAGACAAACTCTTGTGTCCATGATATTCTGGGTACCAGGCCAGACTTCCATCTCCCCGTCTTCCGGTCTCGGGATCACCGCAGCGGCATCAATCTTGAGGCAGGAGTGCTCATGTCCACCCATTCTAGCAACACCCTCATAGGCAAAGTCACAATTTTTGAAAGCTTCAGCAGTAGGTTTTCCTCGAATGAGCATCTTTCTATGCGGGAAGAAGGATTTCGCAGCAATTACCTCGGAGATGGTAAAAATGGGCGGTAGCTCCTCATACTGAACGTCAACCAACTGCGCCGCTGCCTGGGAAATAGCCGCAGACTCGGCATAAACCATACCAATCGGCTGACCATACGAGTGCACAAAGACCTTCGCAAATAATGGCTTGTCTTTCTTGACGGATCCCAGAGATTGCGCTCGTCATCGGGGTCATTGATATCAACGAAGCCGACCACACCGGGTGCTTGTAGTGCAGGGGTGAAATCGACTGTGACAAGCTTATCGTGAGCCTTCTTCGACAACACAAGACCTCCGAAGAGCTGCCTTCAATGTTCGGCATATCGTCGATGTACTCAGCTTCTCCGGTAGCCTGTTTCAAACCGGACAAGGGTAGGATTTCCTTTCTAACGGCTCTCTGCTCGTATGGGTTGTCATTATCCCTTGATCCATTCGAAATACCGCGGTGAATCTCTTCAATGACCTCATGATCGACTTGCTGCTCTTGGGTTCCAAGCTCCAATTCCGCAGCGACTTCATGCCAGAAACGGAACAAGAACAAGAACGCGGGTGTCTTACGGTAAGTCGGCATACCATCGGGCACGGTAAAGCCAAGCGGGAAATCCTTGAAATAGTTAGCCCATCATGAAATATAGCTCGGTAGGGTTAGGGTTACCTTTTCCATGCGCCCGTCGCACCTTCGAGGACGGTATCGCCAAACCACTTATTGCCGAGGAATGCCTCCATAGTGTTCTTTGCCTCGACAGTTTTTGGGGTCATTCTACTCTCGTTAGTGAAGACTAATTGACGGTGGGATAATGTACAAACCCTTCCTAAGCCAGTGAGATATCCGTAACAACACTACTCTCATCAAGAACAACCCTGAACCCAGCTGTGACAATAGCGATACCATCATCCTTTCGCTTAGTCTGCTTGTAAGGCTTGATAACCCCCCGAGTGCCTTCTGCCGGTAGTGGAATAGTCAACTTCGTAATGATAGAATCCGCCGGTAATGCCGTCGTCCAGTAGGCGACAAAGAACTCCTTCATCGGCAATGGAAACTCGCCACGTGTCTTTGACTGGGCAGTAAGAACAGTGCTAGAGGCGATGAGCACGGGGTTAAGATCCGAGATCGGCGAAGCAGTAACAATGTTTCCAGCAGGCGTAGCAGTATTCCGAATCTACCACCTCATTAGTCCAAGCCAACAACCAAGCAGAGTGGAAAGAAGAGGGGAACAAACCTGTCTACCGGCAAAATACCTCAATCGCTTCCTAATTGCCTCAATGACAAACCCTCTCTTACCCAATTTCTTGTACCCCTCCAAACACGCCTTTTCCAGAACAGTTAGGGAGGTATTCCCGCCAATGACGACTTCTCCTTCTCCTCGCCGATAGAGAATCCCTTGAGACCTTCAATGTCACCAACATATACCGACACTCCATACTTCTCGTGCTTGAACTTGACTTCAACCTGCACTTCACTGTTCCCAGCGACAATCTTTGTAGACGGGTACGTGTGCTTGAGCTCGAGGAGTTACTTAATAGTAGCCAGCCTAAACCAGACCTTTTTCTCATTTCCGTAGAAGATAGGCTGCTTAGTATACTTCCTCAACGCAGGCGGGTAGATAATCTCGGTATGTGGCTCGTAAGACTTAAAGTTGAATTGCGGGAATGAGTATTTACCCCCGAGTAGATTGACTTCAGTAGTGGTTTTATTCCCACCGGGGGGGTAATTGACAGCAGTCATCGCGCCCGCAAGTTTTCAGCGGAGCGCTATACGTAGCGCCGGAAAACGGGCCTTTTTCGGTCTCTGTAATACTCGCTTCGCCAGAGCTCTCATCCGCCGGTTACTTTGCTGCTACAGCAGGTGTACCTTTTCAGCACCCGCCGGGGCGTCCGCAACTGCCAGTTCTAGAGCCCTTCGTTCCGGAGATGTAATTCCCACCCAATTCCCTTCTACTTTTGACTTTTTCCCCTCAAACACAACGCCGCCCAAGTCCTCCTGCACGAAGCTCTTTGCCGCGTCAAGGGTGGGTTTATACCCCGTGCACCGACAAAGATTCCCATCCAGCGCACCCTCCAACTCCACCATCTCACTGAGCACATACCGTCGCGTCACGGGATCATACGAATTCTGCAGAAGCGCATATAGACTCATGACGATACCGGGCATGCAAAAGCCACACTGGGAGCCATGCAGCTTTGCAATTCGTTCTTGTAGAGGGAGGATTCGCAGCAGTGCCGAGTGCTTCGATTGTGATCACTTGTTTACCTTCCACTACCCAAACCCATCAGCACCGTTCAAACACAGCCGCCGAGCGGAATTAAAGAAAGAGATAGAGAAAGGAAGAAACAAACCACTCAAAAACGGTGCCAAACAAGCATTAACTGCCAAATGCTCTATCCTCTCATCTTGTGCATCCTGCACAACAACAGTACAAGCCCCACACCCGCCTTCTCCACACCCCAACTTTGTCCCCTTAAGTTTCCGCTGCGAACGGATAAAGTCCAATAACGTCGCTTCAGGATCTACACTTGTCAAAGTAATTTTCGCACCGTTGAGGTAGAAGCGTAGGCTCGAGGATGTGTACGTGCTCCGTATGAGTAGGGATAAAGCTTCATTCGCGTTTTGTTGGGCCGCAGAGGTTTTTGGGAGGTCCTTTTTTTTTTTTTTTGGCAAAAGAGAAAGCAAAATGAAAAGGGGAAAGAAAAAAAGAATTGAGATTGTTGCCTGGCTATAAAGGATGAAGATTGATAGTAGAAAGGAAAGAAAGAAGGGCAGAGCTTTATTTTACTTGCTTCACTTTCCTATCCTTTACATAAATTACTTCCCATCCCATCCTTTCGCTTCGCAGTGATTAAATTCGGTTTGCATCGGCTACCACCACCAATCACCACCTGTGGCACAATCTGAATCCGCAGCGCCACTTTTGAAGTGGCGTCCATCCCAAACGAAGGTGGGGGATTACTATTGGTCCTAGCGTTGTTCGTGGCGTGTGCGGCTCAGTTATCGATAAGAATGGGAAGGGGGGTTGTTCCGTTTTCTTCCCCTCCAACCTTTTTGCTTTTTGTTCTGCTTACTTTGTGGTGTTCCCGTTTGGTTCCCACTTTTCTGGCTGCAGTATCGGAGTAGGGTATGGTAAATTACTTTACCACTGCCCATCCTGACTTCCTTCACCGTACCATACTCCCGATGGCAGATAGGTAGTGGTAGGTAAGTAGTGATCGGTAGCAGAATTGCAAATTACCGGTACTCGTAGTCCTAGTTAATAACATATCCGCACTAATCCCTATCCTACGAGTGATTGGTCTACATTCGCTATCTCCGCAATGTCTGATCTCCAATCGCATACCCAACACCCAATAGATAGTTCGAGTAGGGCATTCACTCACTTCTATCATACACCGCCCTACCACCACCACCCAGTTAATCAAATCAATCAATAAATTCCTGCACAACCACTCACTTGCTACGAGTAGATTACCTTCCAGCACCCACCAAGTATGAGAAAAGTCAGCTTCTTAATGAATGAAATATTTCTCGTTTTTTTTGAAAATAAGGGTAGTGGACTCAGACTTGTTTATTGTCAATTCCGTGATATGCCTGTGTCGTCCGGTTTCCATCCAGTAGTATGCAGTACACGAGGCACTGTAAAGTAAAAATTTAATAAGGTTTGTTTTTATCCCTTGGCACTCGATATCTAGACCCCTCCCGATAAAGGATGGAAGGAAAACTGATCCACCGGCTACAACTCTGCTATACATCATTGAAACAAATCTATAGCCTATTCACACCATCTTTTCACAATACAACCTGTGCAAGAATAAAAAAAATCAGATCCAAATAAGTACAGTAAACCAACACAAAGATACATTCTACCCAGAGTGAACTACATACACCTCACCTATAGGATAAACTATAATCCGAGCTCCCCGCAAATCCAAATCCCAGAAGCAAACAAATGCAGAATTACCTCCCCCGGCATATCCACGCGCTTAGTCAAGAATTGTTTTAACACATCGAGAAGTAGCACATCCCAAAATATATAAAAAGTCTCAATGTTTCCGGGTACACGCAATGTACTTGTATTCTAAGTACTGTTTGCATGCGACTATATGTCTAACTACTACCCAGAGATGCACTATCCTTACCTTCTTTCATCAACTTAGGTCACCCCTCCTCCTCCACCATTCACATCATAAAAGTAGCAGATCATCTCCAAAGCCTTTCTGCCTTTCTGCTAAGAGAAGTATTCACCATCCACCTCGCAGCTGCAAACCCCCATCCAGGAGTCAAAACAGATCTACAGAGATGGAAAGTCAAATCTGAGTGATAGCACCTGATACTCTTCGGTCTCCAATAGAGAAAGTCCTGGAAGAGAGGCGGGGATTAGCTTGGCAGTTGCTCACCCAATGTATTGCGTTATTGCATAGTCTGGCGAAGAGGAGTTTGGGGCGTTACTAGGGTAGGGGGTGTAGTTTTGGATTACCTAGAGGATATATCACACTTGAAAGCCTCTGCAAATTCTCTATTTATTGTACGTTGGATATTTCTCCGCTTACTAATCCTGAACGCATATGGAATTTCTGTAAAGTTTCTTGGAAGTGGATTTCCTTGAGCACTTGTTTCTCAAGTTGCACGCTTTGGTGATTTCGTTGGGAATTTGGGGGAGGGGGATAAATCAAGTATTGGATGGGCCGGAAATCCGATATTAGGGGTCTGGTGGGGTAGATACTAGCAGTCAGGATGAAGTGGAAGTTACTGTGGATGGAACCGAGATGTCAGGACTGGATGTGGATGAGAGAGCTTTCCCAAGTTGACTCTATGGTCGGAGTGATAATTATATCAAAAAGGGATCGAGTATGATACAACTATGGTTCATGTACCGTATTGATCTGAAAGGTGATAGGTCATACTTTAGAGTCCTCTAGTTTCTCAAGGCATCCGATGCATTGGTATTTCCTTGGCGTAGAAATGATTGGACAGTGACTATTACACAACAAGCCTCATCACCCCCTCTTCTTCAGCTGGACACATACAGATACACGCAGCACGTTCACGAACCCTCTCCTTTTCCCTTCAAATCACGGTACCATATTATCTACATTTCAGCCAATATTCCAGACATAAAACCATGGCAGAGGCCAATTATATACGATCGGTCACTATGGGGGACAACAACGCCCACTGCAACAATACAATAGGGAGTTTCAACAATACATTCAACCAAACATTCACAATGTCGGACGAGGATGCACAAATCATGTGGTGGATCTCCCCACTCGAGCCGCGACACCGACATCAAGGCGTGCGCAATGATCGATTTGATGGTGTTGGGGATTGGCTTTTGGAAACGAAGGAGTTTCGGGAGTGGAGGACTCGAAGAAGCGATGGGGGAACCGATGAGGCTGTCTTGTTTTGTTTCGGAAACCCAGGGGTAGGGAAAACTTATCTAAGGTGTGTGGAGAGTGAGCCCTTTAAAGAAGCGACTACCACTAACGACAGGGGGAAAAAAAATAGCTCCCTAGTGATTGACAGCCTCTGCGATCAGGCAAGGATAGACGATATTGCCGTCGCGTGTTTATATTGCGACTTTCTTGCACAACAAGATCAGACAATCACGAATATGATGGGAGCAATTCTGAAGCAGCTACTGGGAAAAGTGGGAATTCCGGAGCATATACGGGAGGCGTATCGAAAAGGGAAGACCGAAGTTGGTGGTCGCGGCCTGCGGCTTCCTGATCTGGTGGGAATGCTGAAGTCCACAATCGCATTGCTACCGCAAACCTTTATCTGTATAGATGCCCTTGATGAATGCTTGCCAAGGCACCTGCCAGTACTACTTAAGTCGCTGAGAGATATCGCTCAGGAGTCACCCACGATGAGAATACTCCTCACTGGAAGGCCACACGTCGGAGACGATATCCGCAGATGTTTCCCCAGAGCTATTAGAATACCCATCAGTCCAAATGTGGATGACATTAGGAGTTATCTGGAGATGAAGCTAGATAACGACACGGAACCAGATGCGATGAATGATGATTTACGGGCGGATATAATGAGAATTATACCGGAAAAGATATCAGACATGTGCGTAGGAATATCCTGATTTTCGAATCCAGGAATGGTTATATGCTGACTAAAACATTTTTGCAGGTTCCTCCTCGTTTCACTAAACATCGACGCCATTTTAGGAGAGATCACAGTTCGTCAAAGAAGAAAGAAGCTTGAAGAGATGACAAAAGGCAACGGACTGAGCGATGCATATACGGCCACTCTAAATCGAATGAAGGCGCAAAAGGGAACAAAATCGATACTCGGAATGAAGGTGCTGATGTGGGTGACGCATTCGGAGCGACCATTACGGGCCGATGAGCTATGTCGTGCCATGGGAGTGGAGATTGGATCTACCGATTTGGATCTCGAAAATGTTCCAACATTGCGGACACTCCTAGGAGCTTCTCTGGGTCTTGTCACCGTCGAGGAATCTTCTTCTACCATCCGACTGATACATTTTACTCTTCAAGAGTATCTCTCAAGTGATCCGGTCCTCTTCGGTAGCCCCAACTCCTCAATTGCGGAGGTTTGCTTGACATACCTCAATTCGCAATGTATCCGGGACCTTTCGCCAACCCTTCGCTCAGCCCCGTCAACCATCCCCCTGCTAGAATATGCATCTTGTTACTGGGTAAAGCACGTGGGAGAAGAGATGACCGAGATTGCGAAAACACTTGCACTGAGACTGTTGGATGGATTTGAGAAGCACATCTCTGCTCAGCTTGTACACTGGCGTTATGAGGACAAAGGATACGGGTGGGGGATACCCTATGACTTGTTGGGGCGGGTTACGGGATTTACAGGGCTACATGGGGCAGCATCTTTTGGAATCCCTGAGATAGTTATTGCTGTATTGGAGATGAAAGAATGGGATCTCAATGCAATTGATAGCACAGGCAGTACGGCGCTCACATGGGCAGCCCGGTTAGGCCATGATGGGGCAGTAAAAATGCTTTTGGCACGAGAGGACGTCAATCCCAACACACCAGACACCAGATATGGCCGAACACCGCTCTGTTGGGCGGCTGACAAGGGCCATGAGGCGGTAGTAAAAACACTTTTGGCCCGAGAGGACGTCAATCCCAACACGCCAGACACCGAAGATGGCCGAACACCGCTCTGTTGGGCGGCTTACAACGGCTATGAGGCGGTACTAAAAGCGCTTTTGGCACGAGAGGACGTCAATCCCAACACGCCAGACACCGCATGGGGCCAAACACCGCTTTGTTGGGCGGCTAAGAACGGCTATGAGGCGGTAGTAAAAGCGCTTTTGGCACGAGAGGACGTCAATCCCAACACGCCAGACACCGAATATGGCCGAACACCGCTCTGTTGGGCGGCTTACAACGGCTATGAGGCGGTACTAAAAGCGCTTTTGGCACGAGAGGACGTCAATACCAACACGCCAGACACCAGATGGGGCCGAACACCGCTCTGTTTTGCGGCTGAGAACGGCCATGAGGCGGTACCAAAAGCGCTTTTGGCACGAGAGGACGTCAATCCCAACACGCCAGACACCGAATATGGCCGAACACCGCTCTGTTGGGCGGCTCGGAACGGCCATGAGGCGGTAGTAAAAACACTTTTGGCCCGAGAGGACGTCAATCCCAACACGCCAGACACCACATTTGGCCGAACACCGCTCTATTGGGCGGCTCGGAACGGCCATGAAGCGGTAGTAAAAACACTTTTGGCACGAGAGGACGTCAATCCCAACACACCAGACACCATATTTGGCCAAACACCGCTCTTTTGGGCGGCTCGGAACGGCCATGAAGCGGTAGTAAAAACGCTTTTGGCACGAGAAGATGTCCGCACCGACACACATGATAATTTGGACGAAACGCCCCTCTCCCGGCGCTTTCCGGAGGACACAATCAAATTGTGAAGATGCTACAGGAAAGGATCAGTCGCAGCTCCGACCCCGCTCATGATGGAGACCAAGGAGTAACCCTGCAGTCTGCTGGGCACTAGCAGGAGTATGCTGCGGGGATGCTGCGCGGTGGTAGTGATCTTGGTCCCGATATCGCAGACCTTGAGGAACCAAGTGTAAATTTATCAACTAACCCCAAGAAGCGTAAACGGATATCGGACTACGATGAATGGCTCTTCCTTTCTGGACCGCCACCGCTTCTCAGCTGAACAAATATGCTCCCCTTCACCCGTCCCCGGAGTGGCCGCCGAGGTTTTCACCGTTTCCGGAACCTGTCATCCACCCTCACAACCTTCAATTGACTCTCCCGATTGCGTTGGATCGGTATTTCGTAATATCCTCTTTCTTTTTCAATTTTAGCGTTTCTCATTACATCTTTCTTTCTCCCCGATCATATTCTCATTCCATTAATGATTCCCGAGGTATGGGATTTGTGTTAACATGGCCTCTATTGATTCAGATGTATATAGAGTTTGATACCTCGCGTTTCCCACATTTAAATCTCTATTTTCCACTATTTACATATTTACATTCCCCCCCCTCTTCCCTTCCCCTGTTTTTCTTTACCTTTTTCGTTGGAGTTCTAGTTAGACTTGGTGCATATTTCTTGGTTTTCTTTTTCTTTCTTGTACTCTACTTCTTAATCTTTGTCTTTTGGTTTTTGATGGTGGTGTCAAGGTATGATACTACTCGTATATGGGGCGCCGCTAGCTCATCAACCTATCATTGCCGGAGGAGTTAATATCAATTTGTCAAACCCTAACCCTGACTAATCACGACTTGGGCCTTTTTTTACTTTCTCTACCGATATTAAATTTTGTTTATATCATAACGCTAGAGTTGGGTGGTAAACCCCCTGTTGTAGCTAGGGCTTAGTGGCCGTGACTTTTGTTTCCTAGCTATCATAATATTCTACTTTTTTTTTTCTTTTTTGAAACGAGAATTCTGCCCAAAGTGGTCAACGCATGTAACCAAAGTACCGGTAAACAATTCACCATTTCAAGAACACAACCAGCCTACCATGAGGATATCAACCATCTGGTTCACAGCGAGTGACTATGCCGGTAGAATCTTAATTTCCTTAGCAGCTTAGCCTTCCGTCACGCCCTGCAGTATAAAATACTCTACCGTGACACTACCTGTGACATTACCATCGGAGTCCACCCATTTGACTCCCATACATACCGTTAGTTCTAGAAAATGTTTAACCGGTCGCATCTACAAATTAGATTAACCTAGCTTAGATTACTTGTATCCCTACAGGATCAAAGGAGTAAGTTACGGCTGAAATAAGTTTTATTACCGTGGTTGGTAAATTCTAGTACCCCGGCTCCCCATGACTCTGGGGGAATGCCAAGATGCGGCTACCGCAACTTCAATCCGGAGCCTGACGCAACCTCGCTACGATTACCGTATTTACTTTCACATCCAACTTTAATTCGCTTTCATGAAGATTACTGGATCGACAGGATTTTATTGAGTGGATCTTGAAGTTCTTGCCAAGTCTTGTTTCATCAGAATTGTGGGTTTGTACGTGTGGATGGAAGTATCGTCAGCGGTAAGGGGGATTGCTGATCCGGGAATATCTGTGAAGGGCAGTGATACTGTATGATCAGATGCTGATGATGTAAAGTTATGGCGGTCAGTGATAGAGCATTGGGGGTGTAGATGGTTTGGTAACTCAATCAAGCGAAAGGGAAGTATCAATCTATGGGAAGGGAGTACAATGGGGGGAGCATTTGTTGCATTTGTATCGTAGTGTATTGAGTTTTAGAATAAAAGAGAAAGTAACAAAGAAGTGAGAGGAATAGAGGCTACTTTGCTCACGGAAGCAAACGAAGTTACAGTAGAAAGGAACAATAGCGATGCTGCAGGAATAATTCCATACAAGGTCAACACGGTATCAGGTGCGCTATGCCTGCAGCACATGAATAACCAACACTATGCGGGGAGAACACCCTGATTACCCAGGATCAATTCCGCATTCAATTTTTAATAGTTTGGGAAGAAGCGCGATCTAGTGGGAGGATTGTGGATATTGTGTCCTTAAGACTGGGGCAGACGGCAAGACTGGGGCAGGCATGTTGACTGTCTAGGCTTAGAGTATAATGCAAAGCGAGTGATACCGAATGAATGTCTAACCGGCAAAGGCCTCCTGAAAACTTTCCCTATCGACATAATTACTAACTCCAGGCGAGAGTTTATTAGTTTGGAATTTGAATCATCGCGCCAGCTGCTTTTTCATAAGAGTGAATCTAGGAACAAATGTTTTCTCGTTACTTAGTATATAGGCACTTTTTATTCTGAAGTCCATCCCGTAGGCATACAGTAATGCTAAGGAGTATGTAGTACAGCACATGATCGGGATTGTCGGGGGAGCCGGTCCCATCCCAATGGCGTTTGAATTTTATAATGGGGGGTTTATTTAGTGGACGTTGTGGGCTTGGGCGGCGAAGTCGTGGGATAAATCTCACTCCTGGTTCTTTCTCTGCTAAATATTGAGGGCGATGAGTTAAACCAGGGACGGTTGTACGACCTCACCATGACTTTCCAACTATTCCGACGTTAAACCGATCTTGAAGCCCAGGAAAATAAACCACGACAAGTTATATCCACCCCGAGCGCTCGCCAACTAACTTTAGCTCGTAGCTTCCCTTTTGCGAATCGCTTGATTTTTCTCACATTGCGATCGTGACCTCTAATAACCATTCGGAGATAACAAAGTTTGCGCAACCATATTTTCGTCATAACGATAGTTTTCCCGTGACTAAGAGTATGAGTTAACCCGTCAAATACGTTTCCCCATATCCACATCCACGTGAGATGGTACCGCAAGGCCTCCATGATCCAAGCTCGCATGGCGTCCAGTCAGATCGAAATCGATAATTATTTTGAGACCCTCGCATTGATTTTGTGCCACCTCCGTCCGAATAGGTATTGATGACCCTAGTTGTGAGGATTTCTTGGTGTTAATTGCCGAAAAAGATCACCCCCTCCAACAATAACATCCATAACTTGTCATATCATAGGTATTCCCAAAGGCCAACCCAATGTATCATTATTTCCCATTAATAGTCTCCAGTTTTCGTTCTTGCAGGACCGGAAGGCGGGAAAGTCATCGTCGGGGAAATTGCTGAATTGAAAATGCTGCTTAGAAGCCGAACGAGTATATCTCAACCACAGATTTTCTTTCGGTATGATAGAGGGCCTCTCCGCTTTCTTAAGGTGCGATAAGAAGCCAGCCAGAACAGTACGCACCGATAGCACCCGAACACCATTCAATAGCAAAGCGCCCCATCGACCCACTCTTTCCCGATTTCCACCCCAAATATCCGACGTCCGACGTCCGTCCACCAACCAAACCACAAGACAACCAAAAACATAGAGTGCCCCATTCTCCAGGATTCTGCCAGGGCTGAATACCGGTAACTTAGTAAGTAATATACTCGGGTATGGACGTAAGTGATGAGACGGACAGGGGTTCAAGATTCGTGGCATTATGCCACCAAATTAAAACATCTTTTACCTCTGATAGTAATGAACGCCCCGACTTCAAAACCCCTGTCCGTCTCATGACTAACGTCCATACCCGAGTAGCTGACCCTGGTACTTTGTGTCGACTGGATTAGACATGTGGGTATGCCACCCTAACCCTAGCCGCCGTTGTGGAATTCCCATTGGATCACCTGTCAGGACCCACTTCTGCACATACCCTCCCGCCTGAGCTTAATCCAACCTCTTTGAACAACCCTTGATTTGATGAGGATCTCCCAAGTTCCCATACTTTATTGTATCACTGATAACCCGGGACCCACATGTGTTACTTGTAGGGGGTAAAATGGCAGCCAGATAACTCCACCCCGCACAGATCTGAGACAGCAATGTTCTGATACTGGAGTGGTAAAATGAAAGTCGGAAAATCACTTGTTGTCTGTCAAATCTCTGTCGTGCATGAAACCCGAGTCTCTGTCTTGCCGGGGTCGGAGGAAATATGTGTTCTTTGTTACCAAAACTAGACCGGATAAAGAGCTTCTATTTCCAGTATGAATTCTCTCTGACCATTTTCTCCATTGTAATCCCGGCACCGGTAGGAGTAGGAGATTTGTCGTTTGGTGAATGTATAGTGATGGTATATAATTGCAGAATGAAAACGACCATTTGGATCATTCCCGTTACATGTATATCTCGTTAGCCAATGCAGAATTTACTCATGTAACATTTGAATACTTGACGAAAGAAGAGTTCGTAGCCGTTCATGGCTAATCGCTCACCACTCCTAACGGCCAACTTCATGCCCTCTGCAATATAAGTGATGACAATATTCGATTGATCCATCCGGCTGGGAGGACATCCCGACGATGTATACAAAGCGACACCCCATACCCCCCGAAGATATGAAGAATAAAAATAGGCTTTCCAATTCTGTACCTCCCGTTAGCCAATTGTCCAAAGAAATAGAAATCTAATCCAATCGAAAAAGATGTGAAATAAGAATCAAAATAAAGATCACAAACCTAATCGCCAACAATTCATGAATTTTGTTGCCACTTGACCGTACCCCACAACAATTCCAAATTTCCAACTCTCCTTGAAAGTCATAGCTGGGTTATGTTTCTTCTACTCATAGACCAGGATAACGGGGGTAGTTTGTCAAAGACAACAGTCGAAATCCGGCCGGCCGGCCCAATATATAACCCTTCAGACTATGGACAAGGTGCCGACAGCAGCGCGAGTTAGGCAACTTCCGTACTACTACTTCGCAAGTGCGGTACTGAGCGGAGCTAACCGCATTACCGACTACCGTATCCAACAGAGCGAGCGAGAACGCAAGATGTTGGTCGAGACCGCAGGAATGACCACCTAACAAGTACTTGATCCCCCCCCCCCAAAACCCCTTTACTATCTCCGCCGCCCATTCATATTATTCTCATGAGAGCCAACCCACCCTCCATCGGAGTTCCACCCTAACCAACGGAATACCCCACCTCACCTCACTGGAGCACCATCGGAACTCACCACCTCGTGCACATCACCGCTCTCACACACGCACGAGCAGTGGCCAATGCCACGAAACATGCTTGCTTACCGCATGCTTTCACTCCACTCCACCTTCCAAAGCCGAGACAGGCAGACACACGGACAACTCTGCGAAAGCCCGCAAAGTTTAGCAATATTGGCTGGCGGGTTTTTAGGAAAAACATTTGCCCGAAGCAAGCGAGCGACAACAAGCATCCTTCCTTCCCTGCCTTCCCTTCCACCACCGAGATTGATTGAGATCTGCTGGCGAATGCGAGTGATGATTTGTGACTATTACTACTTTGTTGTGAGGGTTCGCTGGCACCGATTTGGGTCTGGGTCTGGGAGGATAGATACTCTCGGTATTCGGGGTATTGTTATTTACGATGGTGATACGGTATCTATTTCTACTTCCACTCACTTGACATTGCACGCCCCACTCACTCACTCGCTCACAATTCACCAGTCGAGAACTTCGGGCATCTCCCCGACCTGTATATCGTAAGTCTGTACAATCCCACACAGAACAGTACAGCACAGTAATAGACCTCCGCAGATCCTACCTACCGCCCACGCTGTCCTGAGGATCTAGAGGACGGATAGATAAATATTAGATTCCCGAGTATGTGAGTGCTTACCTGAAGATTACCATGCCGTAGTTAGGTGGGATTTTTTTCGCTTAAGTATGCTGAGAGGGTGTTCAGGAATAATCGGAACTCCGTATGATCTCTACAAATACAGTATGAGAATGACTATATACACAGCTTGGGATATATTACAGATATATGCTCGTGCACTCTTTCTTTTAATTTTTCCTGTTTGCGTCTTGGGGGGGAAGGTGGCTTCGGGGAGTCTCGGCATTTTTGTCGCGAAAGTCGAGTCAGGACTTCAGACCGGCGCTATGGCTGGGCTTTATGCCATGGCATGCCATCAAGAACTACCAACGACCGAGGAAAAGTATGATAGGCCCGTTCATAACAGAAGATAAATAAAAGGGGTGAGCAAGAACTGGATGGAAGGGAGGAAGAAAGAAAGATTGACGCTGAACCCGAGAGAAGGAAAAAGATTTTTGATACAGGTATCATACACTATTCATCCTATCCTACCTACCTACCACCCAGCATGGTCTCATATCAATAAGAACTCCTCCCCTCTCGGCAACATATGATACTAGAGAGGCCCCATGAAATGATATCCAAGTAAGATCCCACACATACCCACTACCGCTAGACTCAACTGACCACGGTAGAGTTCACCCAGATAGATTCCATAAACAACCATACAACGCACCTACCATCCCAGCCCAGCCCCACTAACTTACAAAACAGTGCAAAACATCCACCCTCAATCCCTCGCTAGGACGCCCACCCGAGACCCGAATAATTTAGCCGACAAAGCCGGAAAATCCCAAACCTACAACACGCCCTACCACACGCCAAAGTTGGAATGAGAAAATTGGCGATTTAAATCTCGAGGCAGCCGCAACTGTTATAAAATTCTATTTGTGCTATTCTATTTACATTCGCTCGTGGGATCTTCGCTTTCTTTTTCTTTTTTTTTTTTTTAAAAAAAAAAACTTCAGTGCAAAAGGATGGAAAGAAGGAAGGAAGGGCAGTCTATCGAACAGGACTTGTCAACCAAAAACCAAACCAACTTACCAAAAACGGAATCTCACTTCAACTATCATACAAAACTCAACCAACTTACCCCAAACGAACGGGCAAGTCCTACCTGCCTGCCTTATGTTCCAAAATCGGCACCAAAACCACAAATACTGTGCTTGCTTACTTACAACAAAAACGAAACGAAACAACAAGACCGGACGCATCCCCGGACATTTCCACACAGCAAAAGTACAGTTCAGCACCACGGCATATACACCTATCGGCCTCCCATGTGTCGTCTTGTCAGAGTACACTCTCGCCAACCAACCAATCAACCGACCAAACCAAACCATCCAACCAATAAAGTTTATCCGGGAACCCCGCCGGAGCTTCCGGGTTTCTTTGCGCAAATGTATCTTACGCACAGAACAGTTCAAACAATGGGATTGGCCGATAAAGGGGGGATTGAAGGCAGGAAAGGCAGACATAGATGCACAAAGAAAAGAAAATAAAATAAAGCTAATGAGAAAAAAAAAAAATCTTTTTTTTTTGAAATTCCACCGGCGGCATGTCCGGGCCTTTGCATCTTTAGCAAGCGGGCAAGCAAGTAAGAGTGAAAAGCAAATGAAAGAAAGGAAGAAAGAAATATGGTACATAAGAGATACACCCCCCCCCCCTCCTCCCCCACAGGCACGCTCCGCACAGCGGTTTGGACATTCATGCATACATACGGACAAATATACAAGTACGACAATTCATCTCATACTGGGACGGAATGGAATGGACAATATAATCAAATCAATCAATAGCCGACATAATAACATAACATAACATGCTCCGCAACTCCCCGAAAAAAAAAACAATTCCCATCGCCGCCACCGCCGCCGCCGCCGCAGCACCCACGACACCACCCGCTCGCTACTTACTTTATCAACATATGGCTACAACAAGGGGGAAAGAAAAAAAACATCATATAGGCGAATTCTAACACAGATTACATGCAATAGACACCGCCGTGGACGATAAGATACAAGAAGCAAGAAGGTAGGAAGGAAAGAAAAAGAAAAAGAAAAAGCACAGGACGCCATTCTATACATAAACAGAAGCAGAGAGAAAACGCAGCAATGGAGGGAAAGTCATCTAGTACGGCAGTTGCGGAGAAAGGAAGTCATACGTTCCCATGTGAATAGGGAAGTACTGCTGCTCGTTGGGGCCGGCGCTGCTCACGTCGTACATCGGTACTTGAGGATATAACGGTTGGCCAGTACTATCCACTGGGACTTGAGGTAGTGGCGGTTGTTGCTGTTGCTGTTGCTGCTGGTGTTGTTGCTGCTGCTGCGGGGGGTACCCGTCTTGCATGTATACGGGCACATCGTGGTACGGGGGCAGACTTCTGGGGGTGAGGATTGGAGCGGGGGAATGGCTAGTGTGGTTGGAGTGAAGGGTGTTACCCCAAAAGCGGGAATCGTCGAAGGGGCTGCTGGAGCCGGAGAATTCGACGCACTTGTTCAGCATCTTTTCCAGACCTACGGATACTTGGTGGATGATGTGTTGCTCCCCGGCTTGCTTCTCTTTCAATAACTCGATCACCATGCCCACTTGTGCCCATACCTGAGCCGGCGCCAGGGAGGAGAATCCAACGCCTTTCCATCGCGCCGTGACTTTGAGAAGGAACACTGCGGCAAAGGCAATCATTGTGTCGATGTATAATGGGACGCCAATCAGCGAATCTCGGATTGACGACTCATCCAGGACCGCGGCAAGCACCGATGCCGCCGAGTTTATCGCGATATTGGCATACTCCTTTCTCAGCGGGCTCAGGTTATTGATGGTAGCAGTGGAGGCCCCACGTAATGATAAGGAGTTGAGTTGGAGTTTGGCAAAGTGGTAATGAAGATCAACGCCCTTTGCTGGGTAATCGCCTACAAAAGCGTTCGTCTCTATTAGGTATTAATTAGCAATTATGAACAACACAAATCCCACCTCCCTACCAGCTGGCAATATCACACCATGGAGCAGGGGGAGGAGGGGACCATGCATACGGAGGTCAGAAAACCTACGAAGTCGAGTACGCCATGTATTATGCCAACTATCCAACTGCTCGTTGAATCCCGCCAACTGCGACAAACTTTCGTCCGAAATCTCACCCTCGGCCTCGCCCTCAAAACAATTATAGATGCGAGTCATGATGACAAACAACGAGACCTGACAAATGACTCTGTTGTCGCCCTCGATCGCAAGGCTTGATTGCAGGTACAACTCGTACTTACGCATGGGCTCGTGATCATGGATGACCGGGGGACGTCCATAGGCAATTGAGAAATGGTGGTCACAGACATACAACAGGTACCAAAGGCGAGCTCGTTCAAAATGTTCAGGCGATCCTCCCAGCGCCTTTCGGAAAGACTGGTGGATTCCCATCTCGGTTGCAATCCGAACAGCATGCCCAGACAGCTTCCACGAAAGCTCCGTCAGCCAGAAGGCTCCGATGCAGAGTGCGCGGACATCGTCCATCTGATGGTAGCGGTCGAACATGGATGAAGAAACGAGGCGGAGAAATTCTCGACATAGTTTTGGAAAGAGGTGGTGGTGTTGGGGGAGATGCAGTGATGATACGGTGAATATTGCGGCTGTTAACAAGCAGGAAGAAGCGCGAGCTGCTTCCAAAGTGCTATGCGTCAGAGCGATATCAAAGAGATAGTGATTGAGAGAATCCCGAAATCTGCGATGGAATTAGCTTCGATGATAAACCCTTAATGTCAAATATTCTCAGCAACAATAATGAAAAATAATGAAGAAAACAAATAACGAAACTATAGAACTGGGCATCCTCCTAGGCCATAAGGGCCTACAGGGTGTTTTTCTCGTTCTCTGTTCTTCCTCATCTCCCTTTCTATCCAATTTCATGCTTGAGGTAGTATGGAAGAGTCGAAACATTTCTTCTCACATACAGGTTACATGACAAAATAGTTGCTACATTTGCAGAGTTTTGGTTTAAGAATTCTAACGGGAGAAACTCCCAAGTTAAATTGGACTATTGAAAGTGGGAGCCATACATTGTGAAGAGTCGCTCCGCCTCATCCTGAGTAATGAGTCCCGAAGAAATAAAGTCGCCGTCCGACTCGGAAGGGTGCTGTTGTCCAACACGGAGACTAGTCCTAGGGCCTTGAAGATTCGTCACCTCGTACAAAGACCCCATAGGATTCGAAACCAGCGAGTGGCCGTCATTGTCCTCCATCTTGACCTTTTCCACATAGCGATCTGGATATCTAAGGTGCGACGCCGCAGCAGATATGCCCCGATCATATCGGCCGTCGATGTATCTCTCTGAGGTTGGATATCGCTCCCTGTCGGTGGTTGAAGCAGCCGAAGAAATGGGGGAATCAGCGGTATATGAATACGCAGTCAAAGGGCGCATGCCATTGATCTGTAGCAGGTCTTCGACAGCCCGTTGCAGTTGTGTAGTATCATCGCGCATAAGGCGCTTCCACCTATTATTAACTCACAATCAGCGTTCATTATTCCCCAAGTAACAAAATCACTTTTCCCCCCAATGATCCCTCTTTCTTCCTCGCTTCCCTCATCCCCTTATCCCATCTCTTTCTCTTCACTTTCATATTCTTGGGGAAATCCACAACCGACGATGGGTGATGATGATGGATGACGTACTCTACATCTTCATCCAGGATAGTCTGCAGACTCCTATTGACGACACATTCCAATTTCATTTTCTTGCATCTCACACAAGTTGATTCTCCTTCCTCGAAATCGCAGCGAATCTTCTGTTTCTTGCAGGCGGCGCAGGCCCTAACCTTCCGAGATATCGTTGGGACCCGCCCACTTCCATCCAGAATTGAAGGGAGAACATAACGACCAGGAGAGCCGGAGGATGGTCTACCCCCTTTGCGAGAAGGCCAATCCGCTCCCGAGCTGCCAGAATCATCAAAGCTCCTCTTGATTCCACCGGGTTGAGGACTGTCTGCCATTTTTCTCGGAATGGTGGGCGACGTGGTTGATGCGTTGATTATTCGATTTTGATGTGGCGAATTGCGGGGAGGGAGGGATTTGTTGACAAGAAAGATGGGATGAAAAAAAAAAAACAAATTAAGTCTAGTGGAATATTCGTTGATCTCAGTCAACAAAGTAATTGAAAAATGAAACAATTGTAAAAATTGGAGGGACGAAAAAAAAAAAAAAGAAGATTTGTTCTCTTGGGAAAACCTGTTGCAATACCCGTTGAATGTGGGGGAGACGGGAGGAGGGGTTGAATAGCTCTTTCACTATTCAGACGGAACTTGACGAAGAGGATAAAGGCGGATCGCTTGAAGATGGAAATGTGAAGGCGGAAGACATGTGGGGAGCCAGTGGTATCTATAAAGATTTTCACTTTGTGGGAGTGTTTACATAGAACCGGCGGTGAAGCTCCAAAATTGGAAAAGCTTGCTTTGGGGAGGGGTGTGTGTGTGTGTGTAGAAAGAAGGGCAACGGATGAAGGAAGGAAGGGAGGGGAGGGGGGGGCGAGTGAGTGATTGACCGGGGAGTCTGAATGTATGATGATACTGATACAGTGGTACTGTAGAGTAGAGTAGGTGTAGTGGCTCGTTGGGAGGGCTCTCTTCCTCATCCTCCTCGCACACACTACGTACGATTTTGTTGCTTGCCGGCCCTTCCTCCCTCCTTCTCCCTTCTGTGAATATTCCTTAATCCTTCCATGCCATCCATATAGTGCAGGGACCCATGTGAGTGACCAGCCGGAGAAACTACAATCCTAGCCCTTTAGCGAACTCACCCATCAAGCCTTCTTCCATCCGCTCACCTCGCGGAAATTCAGTGCTCCTTGCCCACACCCCGAGCCAGTTTGCACTGCCGCTGCATCCAATACACACGTCCCTGCGCTGCGTAAGTAAACGACATTCAGAGAGTGCCCAACTGTACCCGTAGCAGGAGGAACGCAACCACAGCCTGCTGTCCCCTGCCTGTCAGACGGGTGTTGAAGAAAAGAAAAGAAAAACACCCCTTCGTTCCCATTCACCAGGGATGAAGGATCTCAAGAAGGGAATAAGAAAAAAGAAAAGCAAGAAAAGGAAAAAAGGAAAAACGGAAAAAAGGAAAAAGAAAAGAATCAATTACGAAAAAGGAAAAATGGACTAGAAGGAGGGGGGAGGGGAAAAAAAAAGTAATACTACAAATCATACCAAAAAAGGTGGTAGGGATAAAAAAAAAAGAGAAAAAAAGAAAAAAGTTTGATGGATTAGCAGCAAGGATTAACAGTAAACGGCAAGACTGGTACACTCCATGATGATAACAAGAGGTACCGTATGTACTGAGCGAGCGAGAAAAAAAAAAAGAGTGGAAAGGATGGGATGGATTGATGATGAACGAATGGAGGAAAAAGAAAGGAAGAGAAAAAACCGTTTCGTTCCCCTTTAGCCGTTGTCCGCCCTTTTGGACCGATGCAGCTTGTATGATACATACTTGCTTATGATACCTCCTCCTCCTCTACAGTACTATATCCCCCCCTCTCTATCTCCTTCTTCCTTTCCATTTCCTTGACTTACTTACATACCCATACAACTCTTTGACAAGGGAAGGAAGGAGGGACGGTAGCACCGTTCATACGTCTTCTTACCTCCGAAATTCATCAGATAGCTACCAGGTTCAGGGTCCCTTTTTCCAACAATCCTACCAGCATTGATATAGGGAGGGAGTGGGGCAGGGGAGTCGTGTTCTATGAAGGCTGTAATGTGATAGAAGGGACCTAACTTACTTTACTTACTTACCAACTAAACTATGTTACTACTTTTATACCACTTTCCGCAGCAAACAATTTTTTATAATGCTGTGCTATGCTCCACAAGTCAGTACGTACGTACGTCCATCATACGGCGATCCCCCTTTCAATATCATCGATTCGTTCAGCCACCGATATGGTAGAACTATACTGTACTATGCTGTATGATACTCGTACTAACTCTGTGCTATGATATATCCCCGAAATCATCCCCAATGAATGAACGAGTGAAGCCAGGGCCAGGGTAGGAAGGGATCAAGGTCAGGGCAGGTTGTCTATTTCCTGCACCTTTCTCCACAAGCGGTTTTAGTGTCCTGGAGTACTGTATTGTAGTCTATCACTCATATAGAATCTTCAACGTTAATGATATCGTAACGCGCTAATCTCTATTATTATTATTATTATTATTATTATTATTGTTATTACTATTATTTTAATTATTATAATAATTATCACCAATCATTATATGGCCAGACCCCAAGTTTTCCCGCTTCTTTTTTCGAAACTTTAATATTGGTTCCTTGCTTAACGCCTGCTTGCTGATTTGTTAACCACCATCCATGGTGTTATCAATCATGACCTTCATCGACCTAGCTGCACGCCTCAAATTCTGCCTGGCCAGCGTAAATTGAATAATACTACAGGAATACAGTAGACGCGGTAGGGAAAGACGTGAAAGGTTTAATGATGATACTAATAATATGCAAATTAATACATCCATCCATCCATCCATCACCACAGCTACCACTCGATCACTCACTCGATCACTCACACAACCCCTAGTGAAGAAATAGAAAGAAAAACAACGCCCCAGAATAATAATACAGCCACTTTCCCGGTATGTTATAGGTGTGAGGCCTTTCTGCACTCCGAATATGCATTCCGAAAGTACAGTACTCTACGGTTACGGTAGTGCGTACATACACAAGCAGGCAGGCAGGCAGACAAGCAGGCGGTTCTCGTTTCATGATCATAGCTTTATTCTAGAAGAAGGAGCAATTCGAAACTAGACAGCCAGAGCCCTTGAATCCGGGTTCCATGGGGAAATTCGTGAGTGATTGAGTGAGTGGGAGCGGAATATACCATCCCCAGAGTTTCCATCCTTCCCCCCCCCCCTCGGTTCACCCGCTCGGTACTTGGATGAAACGGCGAGAAAAAGAAAGAAAGAAGGCGCGGACACATTCACTGCCGAACCTTATAGTACTGTACACTGAAGAAATCAAAAAAAGGAATGGATATTATTTAGGATTTATTATTAGCAATCGGTCCTTACTTGTGTGTTCTCGACTTGGCTTCTATTGATTTTGTTCCGTCATCCGAGCGCGCTTCTTTCACGTTCCGATTTTGCATTACTTCAGCACGGTTCGGATATTCTGGAGGATTTCTGCTTCCGAGATTTTTATGCCATGGTGATTGATGGGGATAATGGTGATGGTGGTGGTTGTGGCAGTGATGTAGTACTGTGCGACAGTTGAAAATCTTTTACTCTGGTGGAGGGAGGCAGAGAGAATACCGTATGCACTCAATTATAATACTTGATTATCTATTTTACTTTAATTTGTTTGTCTGTCTGCCTGTCTGCCCCTTGCTTACCCGCTGTTCGGCTTCGAATATAGTGGAGTAGTCAGTCTACAGTCGCTTTTCTCGTAACATGATATAATTCCCAGACTATACTTTTGATGATGCACGAGTGCATATCATACGCTGGTGTATGAATATTAATCGCGTTAAGCTATAGCCACACTCTACAAAAACAATAACGCCGTCTCTCCCGTACACTACTACCGTACTGTATACCAAGAGTCGAAAACATCCGCACAGCATTACCATCCATCTATATCAATCAATGCACCTAACCTCACCTCCTCCTCTATAACAACCATAGATAAGAACAAGCATAATAAGAACGAGTATAAAGAAAGTGAAAGTGAAAAAAGAGCAAAAAGCCTCACATTGGCTTTGGAGATCCCCCCTTCGGATTTCTGCCCTGACAGGTTTTTTATCTTTCTTTACCTCTCTTTTCTTCACTTTTTTCCTCTTGTTTTTGCCCTTTCCGTATTTACTGCTTGAGCTCCCCCATCCGTTGTCTTGCCTGCTCTCAAGCCCCCCCCCCCCTCCAGCAGACCACACCATGGCATGGCTGACAGGCATCTGCTAAATAATTGAGAATCGCGCTAAGACGTCCAGAATTTCCCCCTTGGGATTAAGGGGAGAAAATGCAGCGAAAAGATTGCCTTTTAAGCCCTCAGCTGAGACAAATAAAAAAGAAAAGAAGAAAAACAATAGATCTTGCCAGGAGAAGCAAATCCAACGTCCTAGCCAGATTCTCAATTATTTCGGTTTTTTACGGCATCACACCCCGAGCATGTGGTAGATCTGACATTTAAAAATGGGGGAATCGGCAGCCACAGATTCGGTTGAACCTGACTGAAGGAGGGCTCAGATAGAAGGACTAGCGCCGATAGGAGAGGAGAGGAGAGGAACAAAGCGTTGCCTGCATGCAAGGCTTGGGATTCCCAAAGTTAGGCTTGATCGTGCATCTTTGGTGGTGACCGACGAGCACGATGGTCTTTTTTTTTTTCTGCTGCTCGCTGCTGGGATGATAAGCTAATGTGCAAGCGGGGCGACGGATATTTCCAAAGTTTATTCTGCACCACTAGTCCATCGTATTTTCACAAGTACAGTGCTGTGCGCTAAGAGTGCGCTATAAATTTATTCTGTTGATTTATTTTTTTTAAAAAACACCCTGTAAAATTCGGGGTACATACTGCACAAATAGTGTAATGATTCAAATATTCATACGGCGCTGTGCACTTGTCAAGGTGAAAATCTAAGCTGGTGGATTTCTCCACACACAAGGACACCCTTGTGGGGAAGTTGTTTGGATGAGGACAGGATGCGCCATATCATAAAAGCCATGATTACAGTGGCGGCCTCGATATTGCGTTAGATCTCCACCGATATTTCAGATTCGATTGTTTGTTTTGTCGAGTATTTTGCTTTTCACTCCCCACCTGCCTACGACTACCGTACCTCTCTCCACACTTTACTACAAGAGTACCGTAGCGTACCAGCACATGTAATACTGCACAAGCACTTATTCATTTCTTATTCCTTCCTTTCTTTTAGAAAAAGACCAACCCGTCCCTCGAATAAGGACGGATCTAAATGGTGGTAACACAAGGCTTTTTTTGGGGCTCACCTCTCGCTGATACACTACTGTAAAATCTCTTGAAATCCACTATCAGCCCGTCAGCCCACGATAGGTCTAGTTGGATGGGTTAACAGAATTGCGAATACCAGTTATTGAGATCCAACATGCCCTGAGAGCTGATCCGATACTGTTTCAGGAAAACGCTAAACCTTCTTCGGAACTTTTGTCTCTAATTCTGGAGATTAAGGGGGGCCCTGCGGAGATGGTGGATTTCAAGAGATTTTTACCGTGCTTTAGCAAACCGGTTAGATAGGGTGGGGCAGTTCTATGTGCTGTAAGTCCAGGATGGGGAGTTCATCTCATATTAGTACTTTTTTCTTATTTCATTTTTTTTTTGCCCCTTTCGACTTTCATGTCATGGGGAAAAATCCCTGATTGGCCGAGGCGCGCTTACACTGACTTTTCTCTTTTTCTTTTTTCAAGCTTAAACTTTGGTACAAGGACGCCCGCTGCTCCCGCTTTCGGTTACAAGTACAGTACCAGGGGATATGTTTTCGTACAAGACGGGGATTATTAACTGCAAAATAATCCCCGTCTTGTACGAAAACATACCCCCTGGTACTTGTTCAAGTTTTACTTGTTTTCTTTTTTTTCTTCTGCTTTTGCAACAATAGGCTTGGGTTTCCAGGTTGGCGGGGGGGGAGCTTGTGAATGACCGGAAAATCGATTTTCCAGAAAGCGCCATGGAGGAGGAAAAATCCCCCAACCAGGGTCCGGGGTATCCCTCTTTGGACTGATCATACGTTTTAAAATCATACCTGTAAATAGCTCAGGGGCCGGGCGCACAACCTGCCAGATGCTGCGTTTAAAGGAAGGGTGGGAGGATGGGATCTAAGCAGTCGCTCACTTCACTTCACCACACCGATCAAATGGGCCTCGGACCCGATGACGTAGTGGCGCCCCGAGTGATTTTATGTGATGGCGAGAGCAAGTGGAACGGAGGGAAAAGAAGAAAAAAAAAAGGGCTACCGTAGTAGAGAGAAAAAGAAAATAAATGTGATCTAACCTACCAATTGTTTTCCTCCCCTGGTTAAGGTTTTTCATGTCTGTTCTTGCGTTCTGAGACATGGAAAGCGTATTTTTCTGCATGACACCCTTCGCTTTGGCTGCAACCTCACCGCACATTCATTAATGTAGTGCTAAATAGTTGAGAAATAGACTACGGGACAGTAGTGTATCGTAGAACGTTATTGCCAGGGTCAAGCCATCCAGTAAACGTGGATTAACAAAGCGACAAGCACTTCCGATCCCATCCATCCCTTCAGATTATTTTTCTTTTTCTTGTTCTTCTGATCCATTTGTTAGAGGAAAAAAAGCAACCCCCCTCCCCCATCCCATCTATAATATTGTTTCGGGTAACACACTACAAATACAAGATTCAGCAGATATTATATCTCGCTCTCATTCTCATCCTCCTCCACCTCCCGGGACACCCGACGAAGCCCTACTCGCCGGAAGGAAGCATCTGCACCCCCATCCTGAAAAAGTAAGCCTGCCTAATTCGTCTCCGCAAACTCCGGGCAGGAGTGTACAGTAGGGGGCTCCGGAAAGGAAGAATCATAGAACCCTACTAGTACAGTTGTCATTTCATTTCATTCCTTTCCAACTTGACTTACCTCTCGTTCGAAACACTGACTACGTGTATGGTAAGCGAGCGAGTAAGTAGCTAAGCACACACAGCGACAGCATGTAAAGCAAGTGCCGAGGCGTGTTCACAGCTAGTCTCAAACCCACCAACCACTTGTCAATCTCTTTCCCGTATCCTCCAAGTAAACACCACCCACTATAACACCACCTTGACAGAAACAGGCAAGATGTTGTTATTTTCTAGGAAACCAGGTAGCTTGCAATAGAGTTCGAGTCTTGGCTATCTAAATTTTAGAGATTTATACAAGAGCGTTGGCGCGTTGGGAAGGGGAGGTAAAACCACGAGGATAACGGAAAATAAATTGACCAAGTAGAACATCGCATCTCAACGAGTGCGGTCGGGCATTGGTTTGGTTGGTTTGGCTGGTTAGCAAAATCTGAGTATTCCTTTTTTTTTTTCGGTCCCAGCAAAATGTGTGCATCACTCACGCCCACCCTCCGTCCCCGTAAAACGGTAACAGTACGTACAGTACGCTACGGGAAGACAGAACCGTACCATAAGTTACTCTGCAGCACGATTGCCTCCGAAATCCAACCAACTCACTAACTCACTCACTCAATACGGTACAAGAGGTGAAAAATTACCTCATCCTCTCCTCCCCCCACCCCCCACCCCTTTTGCCAACGAGCTTAATCTTAAGGTACGGGGTATATACCGTCCGTTATATGGCGTCCGGTACAGTACCTCACAACAGCCTCGGAATGAACTGTGATTCGCTGGGGTTGAGCTGTCCCCTGGATGCTTTGCTAAGAGTTTGTAATGTTTGGATGTGCAATATGATATGGGAGGGTATTAGAGTCTAACGGTTTTTTTTGCCTTCCCCTAAACCTTTCTGTTGGAAGGAACAAAGTAAGGAAGGGGAAGAAGGAATGCTCGCCGCTGCACGAAAAACCCGCCTTCTGCTTCCTTGCTTGTTTACTTGATTGATTGAACATGGGGCTGACCCCGCATCTCTGTGATGTGATGAGTTGCCCGCAAAAAGTGTATGTACGTTGAATACAAGCTTTAGCCCGTCCACTTGGCATTTAACCAGGGTCGCCCCGGGGGGGGGGAGGGGAGCGCGCAGAGTATTTCTCAACGGCGTTTATGGGGACATTCGAGGGCGATTCTGGGGTCAAGTGAGATCTCATGGGGACTTTTCGGGCTCGGTCAATACTATTTTTTTTCTTTCTTTCCCCAGATATTTCCTTTGCTTTCTCCCATGAGGTATTACTTATTTCGAGGCTAAACCGCTCTGTTTTCCCCCTATAATGCTGGTATTTATTTTTATTTTTTTAAAAAAAAAAAACTTTTGTGATATCGAAAAATCAATTCCTTTTTTTTTTTCTTTTCATATTTTTGTTAGTGTTCCTTTTTAAATACTGTATATTCGGGGTGGATTCTTTTTTTTTTTTTTTTTTTTTTTTCGGACGAAAGCCGTTAGCTGTGCTATATGTGCCAACAGGCATCATGTATCAGACAACTTTGTAGCCTGGTCTGTTTTGACCGCAAATTAAGCATACGCTAGTTAACTCTTCACAGTAGAGTGCAACTACTTTATTTTCCTCAGACGAGTTACAGTTAGAAGAATCTACGGCTGGATCCGGGGTATCCGTGCAGTGCAAACATATCCTCAAGTCGATGAGCGGGAAAAAAAGAAAAAAAAGAAAAAAAAAAAAGTGGTTGTATGCAGAGATCCTCACAATATTCCATTTCGTGCATACAGCTGTCACCCTCCTAGAAGGAAAATATTCATTTTAGTCCCCTTAGGCCGTGCTGTGAACAAAGTCCCGTAACGGAATAGCTCGTGTCACAGAACGTTTTTCCGATAGAGAAATGCACAGGCATTCCTTGTCCGGCAGAACAAACTTATCCAGTAGCATAGTGCAGATATAAGACTCGAGATATGTGGGCTACCGTATTACACTCTCGTTCGCCTCGCGTAGAAAAGCATAATCTATCACCTTGTCCAGTATCTGGTTTTTTTTCTTTTTTTTCTTTCCTTTTCCTGGTTTATCTCTTGGTTTCTCACAACGCTGATAGTAGTTCATCCGTTCTAGGTGAGTCTATTTTTTTTTTTGCTAGCATTCACACGGGAATCACAACCTATCACTCCCTAACTGGGATGTTAGCCCATGCCGGCAATACTTGTAAGCAAGTGGGGGAGACACGATCGCTACACATTTTGATATATGCTGGTTTCAAATATCTGTCGTTAAGACCGGGGGGGTGGTTGCACGTTGAGGGGGGTGGTAGGGAATCAAGAGAGTGCTACACCATTTCCAACAAAGTTCAGTAACAGCGGCAGTTAACGTAGCCTTCTTTTGATTCGCTCGTCGATATTCCCCTTCCTAACCGCCGACACTTCATGCACCCCAACGGTTGTGAATAAAAGCAAAGTGAAGCCGTATGGTGATAGCGCAGAGCGTGCTAGTAGGCTTTTTTGCAGCCGAGGATTTGGGGTTCACCAGGATGGCGGATCAAAAGAGTAACCAAGAGGATGGTGGTGGCACAACTATGATATCGAACCACCTTCTGCCTAACTCTAGTACCTTACTAGAGCAGACCATGGTAACCGAGGTCTCGTGTTTTACTCCATTTTACACCCTAAACCGAGTATACCGCCCTGCGTGAATATCACGATGCATTATAATTTCATCATCATATATGGAGAATCGGGTCAGGGAGTCAGGTATAGAAGATAATTAAAAACTTGAGAAACGTCTCGCCCTGTTATCTCGATTTACCCAATGGAAGTTGTATTGCCGATAGGCTATATGATAGGTTGTTGCAGGATTAAGCTCTGGCAGCTGTGTGTTAGAGGTGGTCAATCGTGTGCGCCCAAAATGTGCCATATAGAGCATCCTTGGGGTTGGAGGGGGCAGAAGGAACGCGCTGTAATCCTGGTGGCTCTCCTAATTAGAGTAGCAGCCTGAGGCCGTTCATCCAGAATTTCGAATACTGAAAAAATAAATACAAGGAGCATGATATAATTCTATATTAGCGGAGCTTTCCTTTCACAACCTTTTGACAGCAATCTATGGAATATTTGTTTTACGGAATCTCCGGTACTGGAATATCTCCTCCTCCTTTTGGCCGAGATACTGCGCCTGAACTAGTGGTTACAACCCGCATTCTACCAGGGTGTGGGAGCTTGAGGAAGATTGTTGGAATTCAGAAGTGATGGTTTGCTGGATTAATTGCTTTGTACAGTATCACACCCACTTTCATAAAAGTATTGCTGTTAAAGGAGCACACAATTATGAAACTGAGGTAGCCTCGTTCTTGACCACCTGGCGCTCCTACTTCCATGCAGCAGAGTGCATCAGCGCGTCTTTAACAGTTACTGGCGGAGAAGTGTAATGAATGTAGCCGAAGCGGGGAAATATATGATTTGCCCCCCCCACAAATCATCTCAGATGGTTCATCACTCAGCCAATGAAACACTTAAGATGGATATATTTGGCTAGCTGGATAGAATCCCTGAACCCTTTTCATCACTTCCATGTCCAATATAGGAAGCTGGATTCCATGATAACAGTCTAGGCGGGTAACCTGACAGGTGATTTAGAAGACTTCCCTAATACAGGCTTGTGGCTTATGTTTTGGAGAGCTTGGTGGGGAGACCCTCAAGGAAACTATTCTCCGGATTGTATCACAAGTCGAAGCATGTCTTTAGTCCAAAGAAATCGACCCGAGTCTGGGGGCAGCCAATCCAAGAGTTGCCCAAGCCACTCCAAGCCATTCTAATCAAAAATTCCCCCGAAACCGGTAACCAAGACTAAGGTTTGTGGCATGAGGCGCAATGCAGGCGCTCCCTGGGAGGTCTGAGTCGTCGAGGAGGGGTGGGTAGAGAAAGGTGGAAGCAAAGGAAGTTTGGTTGGAATTCACTTCTAAACCCCTCATCTGCCTCCAAAGGCTTTGCCACGCTAGCCATGATGCTTCGTGCCCCCCTGGCCAAAAATACTTCGATAGTAATAAGAAGTACTATTATTCATTTAAATATTTTCCTGCACTTCAACATTAGTAATGGGGTAACATGGCATGCCCGGCGGGCGTACCCCGTCAAAAAAGGCTACGGTTTCCTTTCATCCAGCTGGCTTGTATTTCCTCCACCTAAGGCCTTGTGATCCTCGTTTTACTCGTGCCACCCTCACTCCTCATAGTCTATTATCTGGGGTTCTTTAATTAAAACGTGTTACTACGGAAGTATCCAGATCGGTTTAGCTAGATATCGGTGGCTTACGGTATTTCTATTCTCCGGGGGCTATTGTCTCAGTCAGCGCAGACGCACTGTACTCTCATCAGGCAGGATCCTTGCATGCTAGGAAGGTTAACTTTTATGAAAATCTTATATTCTGGCTTTCCAATAACAGCGCTATGTAAAACATCACGCAGCTCAGTATATTAGGCTCAAAACTAACGTTTCCCCCGCATCCTAAACCCCTGCTCCTCCCATAACGAGTGTCTCCCGAGTGACTACCCATGACAGGCTTTTATTCAAAAAAGGGATTGTGGTGAAATCTCCCGAGATAGTGAGTAGTATTTTCTTAAAAATAAAAAAAAAGCTCCGTAACGAACCTGCCGACAATATTTGATAATAGGGAAGTTCCGTTCTCCAGCTTTCAGACAGGCTCCTAATAAACCAGACTGTTTTGAGCCAATCAATAGGGCGCTTGGATCGCCTTGGCCTAACTGAATTCTTCCGATGTGCGACTACCGTTCACTCCTTGAGGACGGCAGATAGTCGTATTTGTGAGAGAGAGTGAGAGAGAGAGAAAGGGAGAGACAACGATGAAAGAAGAGCAAAAACGGATATAGCTTTGCCGGAGTTGACATTTTGGTAACTTCCCTATTCAATTCGAAACTATAACTTGCCAGTGGGCGTTGGTCCTGCACGAGAATACAGTGTTGAGGCGGCATAATGTTTAGTTGGTAAGTAACGACAAAGATACAAAAAAAGAAAAAAAGAAAAAGCAAAAAAAAAATCAATATATCGAACGATTCCTTTTTGTCTCTCTTTTTAGAAATACAGTAGCCTCGATTTATTTAATGTATGTTTTATCTTCTCCTGTTGGTATTATGGCCACCCATATACGGGCTGTAAGTCTTGTTTTTGTTATATCCTACCCTTGCTCAATCGGAGAGTAGTAAGTTACGAGGGGGGAGATGGCGGCTTGGCATTCACCCATGCATCCAACAAAGACGTGGACTGACATTAATCTCTACCACTGAGACCTGTCCCGTCAACTCAACCTTTTCCCTTCCGGGGGAGGCATGGACATTTGTGGGGGCCACGCAATTACTCTCTCTCTCTAACGAGTGATTACGTATGACCAGGGCGATCGCCATGAGACCCTCCTGACGGCTGCTCATCCCTCACCGCACGTTGAGACCTCGGCAAGTCCTAAAAATCACAAGCTTGCGGCGAATTAGAGATCAAACATGGCAGAATGTGCTCTAAAATGTCAAGTACAACCCAATATACGACGGCCCCTCCCATCCGGAAAATACACTAGACGAACCAAGGAGGATATAGGAGCGAGTAAGGATCACCCCGACACCTTTCGACCACACAAAACTTCCACATACCGCACCTATCAGGTACTGACCATCTCGGGTTTTTAGTGTCCTGGGGTAGAAGCGGGGTGAGGGCGGCTGCTTATTTCAATGGCGACCAAGGAAAACCGAAAATGTGCTTGTGCAGGCCTCAATCAGCAAAAGCCCACATCCATGAGTCTGTCTGGAGGAGGTTGACAAAAGGCTCCGGACAAATAAAATTGGGGGCGGGATACCGCCATCGATATCACATTTTGTATGGCGCATCGGCCCTGGGCTCTTTCATCGCCATCACCTCCTCACAGTTCTAGGGATCGAATCGGAGAATAGACGTCACGTGTATCCACCGGCGAATGTTGCACAGTGAGCACCGTAGACGGCCGAAATCTCTCAGGATAGTGTGAGCATTAACCTCACCTTCGCGTGCTCCGAAGCTTGGCTGTGTTTTTTTTTTTTTTTTTTTTTTTCGGGAAAAAGTAAAAAAGAAAATAGACTAAACACTCAGACCGTCATGCTCTGGCAAAAAGGCTTGGCATGGTTATTAACTGATTAACATATCACGCTCTAGTAGTATTGCGGTAATTTTTGAGAAGATAAAGTTAGGCAATGGTGATGAACGAAAAATACAATTGCGGTCTCGAAGGCATTACTGTGGAATCGAGCCTCTCACTTTGTATAGAAAGCTTGTGATGGGTATGGTTATCGGGACATATCAGTCAATTTCAGGCCGGGCTTCCTGCCGTTGTTTCACGGAAGCCATTGTTATGTGGATGATCCGAGGCACCCGGATAGCAACTGGTTTTATTGGAGCTGAGTAAATCTTCAGCTCCCATCCGTCGGTCTACTTGTGGCCGTGGAAGGAAGCCTTCCGGCTTAGCCATCGCGTTGTGGACATTGTCAATATTCCGGTCGCGGTCCTCTATTATATTGTGATTCTAGAAACTGTTGTCGCTTTTGAAAAAAATTTGAAATTTGAAATTTTTTTTTAGTGTTCACTAGCCCGAAAACCCCAACCAGCGTTCGGGGCTTTGGCTACCTCCCAACGCCAGAAGACCTGGGGTTGGGCTGAGTTTTGTATGGAAGTGGGCAAATTGATAGAAGATTTCTGAGGATTTCAAAGTTGGGGAGTCGCCAAACCCCCGAACGCCTGCCGCTGATTTGAAGCTATGATAGTAAGCGCTAAAAAAAAAATTGAGAAAATTGAGAATTAGAAAGCGACAACGGTTTCTGGAACCATAATATACAATCCAGGAACAAGAAAATCATTGAAAAGAGACCTGATCAGTCGGGATGTGGGGATAGAAAAAGCAAGGGTGGAGGATGAGATACAACATACCCGAGTAGAACATGCGCTCCCTGATTATCACGAAATCTGATTTTGCGGGGAATTTCCGGAGGCACGTTGTGCTCGGGAGCGTTGGTGGCTGCTCGAATGTCAGATTTTGAAACAAAACTACCGTAAAAACTCGTTAGATCCACTATCAGAGATCGAAGGGGGGAATTGCTGTGCTAAACCACAGTAGGCTTAGTAGAGTAGGTTAACATAGTTGCGAATACCAGTTAATGAGATCAAGGAGGCTCGGCTTACCCGAGCTGTACTTCGTCTGGAAAACACTATCCCTTCTCGGAGTGTTTTGTCTCTGATCGTGGAGGTACGAGGCCCCCGCGAGATAGTGGATTTAACGAGTTTTTACGTTTTCTCAAACATGGAGGTATTTTAGAAGGTTACATGCATTTTGTGTCAAAGTTGTGATACTAGGGGTTTGCCAAGGCGTGTTGCTTTTTGGGAGAGAGACATGGTCTCAAAGCGTGCCTAGTTTAATTCCGCCACATCTCGTTCTCGCTATCTACCATAAAAACTCGTTAAATCCACTATCTCGCGGGGCCTCGTACCTCCACGATCAGAGACAAAACACTCCGAGAAGGGATAGTGTTTTCCAGACGAAGTACAGCTCGGGTAAGCCGAGCCTCCTTGATCTCATTAACTGGTATTCGCAACTATGTTAACCTACTCTACTAAGCCTACTGTGGTTTAGCACAGCAAATTCCCCCTTCGATCTCTGATAGTGCATCTAAACGAGTTTTTACGGTGATCCAGGGCAAAGCGAGAACACAGTGACGCGAGAACGCCCATCCTAATTGTATAGGACAGGGATTATTTGTATGGCCATTTTCGCTATACTATGGGCTCGCTTTGCCGCGGAATCCTGTAGAACGTGTTGAAAGGCACAACAAGAAATCACATTTGGTCACTCGCATGTGGCACCCGAGCACCGTAGGTGCTAAGGGGTATTTTTGGCGACTACAGAGAAGGGAATCTTCGGGCACCACCGGGATTCTCGCTGCGATGCTGTTGTGAGGACACATATAGTGACGGGATGAAAGTTAGCATTGGTGCAACGTTCAATGCAACTGAATGTTAGTAACTGTTCGCTGATTTGGGAAAGTCATGTGATGATGTTCAAGTACCGATATTCCGTAGAGCTCCTTGCATGCGTCTCTAGAGCAGGGGACATATGGCAGACCATGCTGTTCTCGCACGGATCTAGTCTAATCATGCCTGAATGTATTTATGGAAAATACAGGGCAACAACTTCAGAAGCCCCGAGCTATGATACAATAACTTTATAGAGGTGTGACTACGGAAGCTCAAGAACAGAATACCATTGCCTGGATAGTCCGGGGTTACAGCTATCTCCTGAGTGATGATTTATGATTCTCTGTTGGACAGCGGAGTGTAGACGTTGAAAGGATTCATAGGCTCTCTGAACGAAGAGCGGGGTTATGAGGAGAGATAGCATCGACAGTCTCGTGCTTTTCTGGTCATCGAGTGGTCGCTAACTCTACGAGAAAGGTGAATGAGGGGGAAATCTGCAGGTGGCACGACCTCCCGTGCTCATTCAGTGGGCCTGAAAACAAAGCCTTCCTGCATACTTTGGCAAACTAGCCCTGGTTTCGATGATAAGAGAATACTCCAGGATACGCACTTGAGTCCCGGATTGTCCTACATTCTCTTTTCATAGGTTCTGAGTTTGTACAGCTCATCATGGGCGTTTGGTCTCTCACCGACGCTTTCAGTCACTTTCTGGCCCACACACTTCTTTCCCGGGCAATTTTTAATTCTAAATTTCTTACTGAAAACGGTCGCAGGCATGGAGAGATCATCTCAGCCTGAAAGTTCCTCAATGGCGCAGTTAGCCTATACGAAAATTGGAAGAATCTCCGCGATTTTTAAACGTGTGAGCTCAGAGAGACTACCACACATGCATGCATCACGTGGAAATTCCAGAAGCTGATTTACCGGATGAGATGATTCTGTTGCCTTATTGGGATCGCATGTGTTGTGCAGGAAGGTCATAGTTGACCAAGTAGGTTCTCTGCATTCATTTCCTTGGAGTTGAGGGAAGCACAAATTCCACAAAACTACAAGATAGCCTGTTTCTGGTAGACTATGAAAGAAGTTCAAAGGGTTCTCGTTCTGGTAGATCCTTTGGAACCTACCATCATTTATTGAAAGGATGCTTCCTCTTTGTGCTCAAATGGCACATGGCAGTTGAGTTCAACCTACTTTGTCCCCTATCTCTATTACTGAAAAGAATTTCACAGGAACTGGAGCGCAGCCTACCCTATTCCTGAGAGCCTAGCAATTCTACGACAGGACCTGGACTTTCTGAATGTGTTGGTTCCCACGGTGGCCACAACCTGATACGCGTGGTGCAAGTACTCAATGGGGTCTTTCGTTCGGCGAGCAACCTCTGCACTGTCAGTATCTCAAACAGAACCCTCTGGCAAACTGTCGGTTGACGTGGACCATAACTAGTAGCCAAGAGGTTCCTCCCACTCTACAATACTGCCAATGAGGTTCGCGCTTGCAGCAGACCGTCGGCACCTCTCGGCTTGTTTCGCCCATCAGGATCCAAACAGCAAATATCAGCTGAGGTTACCGGGTTTTCAGTAATCCGTGGGAGAATACAAGCTTGTGAAAGGCGTGGGAAAGTTTTTCGGGGAATACAGGCAAATCCTCCGTTGTCAGACATTGATAGAAAATCCACACATCCTAATTCGTCGCCGAATGGTAACGTGAGATAGACTACCATATACACCAGCCTTTACCCGCATAGGCTCTACACGCATAGGCTCTACACGCAATCTCAGATTCAACTGACGTTGTCCGTTACATTCGCATAAATTCTTTGATCTGGTGTCCAATCTGGGTTGCTGTATCTGTCATGAGATATTACGAGCCATACTGAACCTAGCAAAATCCGCATGTGTACCACATCCAGTTACCAGTAATGTCGTGACGTTTGTCAAACGGACTGCTATTGCATATCACCCAAATTCCGGCCGGAGCCTCAGAAATTTGGTGGTATGCAATAGCAGTCCGTTTTACAACGTCACGACATTACGAGTACAGATGAAATCTTGGAGCGTCTCGCTTAAATTGGCTCTCGTCTTCACGCTGTCATTACAGATCTCCCGCAGTCCGAATCCGAGATGGGGATACTGGGCCCGAAACAAGGAAGCTATTATCGAGAATGGGAATGGTAAGCAGGAATGGTATCATACAACCCGACACTCCCCACACCTGCCACCGTGCCACACGTGATAAAACTGAATCGCTGACTTGTAGTCAAAGGGCTATATATTAGGTGCATTGCGAGGCTATGGGGACGCTTCATTGGAGTTTCGTGAGGTATTATCACGATGGGCCGTCCAGAAATGGAGCATATAGCCGTAATAATTAACAATGTTTTGCTTCTTCCAATGCACCAGGAAGAGGGCCTGGGAGGGAAAAGGAAGCGGTTCATGCTTGGACGTCAAGAATTCCCTACATAGGTAAGGTGGCACGGGAATTTCCTCCCAGACCATCTGGAAGTGCTGCCAAGCCGGGGATGCTGAAGTGTGCCCGTGGTAAATTGGGATTTGGGAAGCGACCCATCAACGTTATCCGATTGAGCCTCGACTTTTCCGATCTATCGAGTGAGAGCCGATGAGTTGCAGGCTCAGCCCTATTAGGAATTCGACAGCCCGGTGAGTGCTTACCCCCTACTTCTTCCAACGTTGTTGCGGCTTGGAAGGTGGTCTGGATAAGCAGTGTTAGGTGTAGGAGGTGGTACGGGTGCGAAACGGTCTCTCGTTTTCGCTTAACTCTGTACTGTACCGTACGCGTAATTTTAGTGGCGGTACTGTACTCTCTATCGATACTGTAACATACTTGGGAGGGAAAAGAAAAGAAAAAAAAGTATCATACGGTACCTCCAGCTGAACAATGATTAAATGATTGTGCGGTCCAGGCATTGACGGCAGTGATAATCCATTCATAAGGAACTTCCCGAACACACACACGAGGCGCTTGGTAAGATTCCAACTTTAGAAGCAGAATTCACTCGATCTCGGATCTAATTCTAACTTCCCAGCCCCCGCGTGTTTTATGCAACGCCAAACACGTCCACTACTCCTAACATACAGTAGGCAGCCTTTCGTAGCCCGAAACTCCCGACATGGTGATCACGTCAAAAGCAGAGCGCACCGCCGACAGCACAGTAGAATAAAGTACCGAGAACCCTTCCCGATCCCCCGCACACCGAAGCATTCATGGAACGCCTTATCCCTATCGAGTTGTTTTTGTTTCTTCTTTCGCATCGGATGTGAAAGATTGGTTTTGTCCGGATAATCTAGGATACTCTAGCATGCACTACCCACGCCAAAAAAAAAAAAAAATCTTGCGTGTCAACGCCGTGGCTTCGTCAAAATTGATGGCGGAGTGAGCAAGCACACAACACACCATTGGACAATAAGAGAAATTCATGCGTTTCTTGAACCTTTGCAGGCATTGGTCAGATTTTGAGTCTTCTGTTCAATCATACACCCATTTTCCGCGCCTGAAGAAATAATAATATCTGGCCTCGTTCATGACATTTGTAAAATACGGTATTGTTTTGATCGGGGTGAGGTGGTGGGGAACACTAGCTAATAGTAGAAGGGTACACTGTACAAAATGAGATGTAGATAGCCGATGCCGTACTGCCAAGAGTGGGAACTGAGAAGGGTCAAAGTTCAAACAGAGAGCCTTAAAAAGTTAGTTCGGACTTAGAGTAGGGACTGGTGGGTGGGAGCAAGAATTCACCTGAATTAGTTGCCATTTTGTAGAGATATGAATTACGGTACAGCACATAAATGTGGTATCGTTTGTTGTCAGGTTGAGTCTAACCTGATATGCATTCTTTCCAATTCATTTCACCTGCATCAACCATGCTCCCCCCCATCATACGGACCCTTCAAGTTTCCACAAAGAGAAGCTCACCGAAACTAGCAACTTGCTTTTTTATGTCAACCGCGCAGCTTTCGGTGGTTTCGCCCATTCAGTATCACCACTTTTAGTATTGCCACCTTCGTGGGGCCGATGGAACAGTCAGTGAATCCCATGTAGCAACCAACCATCTTTTTCTTTAAATTTGGTGTGCCTTCCTTCTCCCCGCAGTCCGGTGCTTTGAAGCGGTTGCATCTATCGGCCCCACTAACAAGCCGAGGAAGGCGGGAGAGCACTCGGTACAAGTGCCCGCTAGAAATTTAGGTTGACCTGCAAAATGATCCCTGTCTTGTGCGAAAACATCTCCCCCTGCCACTTGTACTACAATGGCATGTTGATTCCATTACCAAGGGCTATGATCACACACCATGATTTTTAAAAGTCTCCGGGATGGTATGGTGACTGCAGCAAGTATTTGGTGGCTTCATGAGCACCAAAATTACCGGCAACTACCGCAGTCTCACTTGGGCCCACGGACCCGTAACTGACATTTCGGAGACTTTAATAAAAGTGTCGAGCATGAGGCTAACCTCTTGGCTGCAGGCTGATAGATACTTGCTGCCGGGCAATTGAGGATTGAATCATCTTTCCCAACATTGCCCGCCTCCGACAAAAATTGACCAACTTTGAAGGCCCAATATTCAAAGCGTTGTCATATGTCTAGGGAATCAACCAATAAATTACCTTGTGGAACTAGAACATAGTGACGCGGCATTAATGAGGGACGGAAAGCTTGATAGCCGTGCTGGGTTTGTGACTAACTTATTCACAAGTTACCGGTATGAAGAACCAGAACATTTGCCCTCAGATAGGCACAGACAATTTGCCAGACAAATTTTTTCATCCCTGTGTTCAGGTTCTTCATACCGTTAATTTGTACGAGACATGGGTGAGAAACTGGACAATGTGATTGAACCTTTACCGTGAAATTCCGAGTGATATTTGGAGTAACAGAGTGTCTCATTGACCCAAGATTATCAAATAAAAAAGCGATCCTAAGCCTCGATTTGCGGAATACTCAAATAAGGAGCTAACTTATCCTTCAAGGGGTTCACGCTGCAAAGAAGTAAGCTGAAGGGGTCCTGTAGAGTACTAGTAATGTCGTGACGTTTGTAAAACGGACCCAAGTTCCGGCTAGAGCCTCAGAAATTTGGTGGTATGCAATAGCAGTCCGTTTTACAAACGTCACGACATTACGGGCAATGTTGAGACTGCCCTGAAACCCTCGCGAAGCGTTTTCTGAGGGTTGGGAAAAGGGTAGTTTGGTACGGTCGCACCTCGCTATAACGGTTGCTAGGAGTTCCGGATTTTTCGTTCTTTATGGGGGGGTTTTGACCGAAATCCCTTATAACGAGAACAGTTTGTATGGGAGCAGGGGGGTAAATTCCCAGAGGGTTGGTTCGTAATAGCGAGGATTCACGTACAGAGAGGTCCATTATAGCGAGGTGCGACTATAGTCATGGATATTTATCGGTGAAACGGACTTAATTTGGATTCACTATTGGCGAGTGTTATGATTGGACACACTTGGAAATTGAGAATCCGCTGAGCAGTGATCTAACTTAAAATGGATTCACGGGAGACAAGAAGTGAATTCAAAGTATTTTTTTTCTCTTCCATCAAACGATATTGCAGATAGTCGATAGTCATTGTCTAGGCTCTCAGCTCTTAGCTCCTCCAATTGCTGTTGCAACAGTCTGGGAACCCATCCTACTCCCTTTCTACAATTGCCTCCATCAGCCAATGTTCACCGAATGGTCCGTTTTATGGTAACACAGTCGGCGCCACGGCCTCAGGCTTACCAGCTTTCATATAATACTTCCTATGGCTGAGCCACGGTTTGAAACATGAAGTCCTATGGCTCACGGATCGGTCCGTCTATCATGTAGGTCTGACGATTTCCCCGCAGTGGAAACCCTTGGGCTTACCTCCATACAGACTTCCCAGTATCGGTACCGGGAAACCGAGTGCCATTGTAATGATGAGATAGGACACCATCATCTTCACCGATTAGATTAGAGGAGTAAGTCATGTGATCCTCAGGAAGGGTTTCTTTTTTTAAATAGTGTTGTGTAGTCTCTTCGTCAACATCTTTGAGTATTGTTACTATTGCACCTTGTAGAAATGCTACCTGGGGACCCCGCAGATAAGCGATGGCTTGTGTAGGGGCTTGCTTTTCCGGTGCTCTTCCGGGCACCTCTCCTTTGAAATTTCCTTTCCTCCATGCTTATTTTCTACCCGCCTTTCAAGGGTTTCCACCCTATTGGTGGTTAGGAGAGGTCCCCTCCGAGAAAGGAAGACCAATTTTCGACCGAAGGTGTATGGTAGCGGACCATGTTAATTGCTCTAGGGATACGTTATTCCTTTCGTTCCCAGCACAATATGGAGATAGAGGCGCTTAACTGTCACTGTGGTTTTCACATCTTCACAGGTAATCACTCGACTTTCAGACTCCGTATTGAAAATACACATCCGGGTTCAAACTGTAATCCTAGGACGGAACTCAGAGCTCGAACCGTCGCTCCTGAAATTGGTACCGGATGACCAGTCAAGTTAGTGGGATGATAGTTGAAGTCTTCCTTGCGAGCTGGCATCCGCACTACCTCCGAGCACTCACCCGTTGAAACTATCATTAGAGGGCTTCATGTTTTTCGCCTCTGGAATTGTCCATATCTACGGGAATGAGGTAGAGCAAATAAATTCCCAATATCACTACATATACTGCCCACGCCTAGAGTGCATATTGGAGTAGCTCATGCCTAGTGCATTCTGAATGGTTCTGTTTATAAGCTACTTCAAAATCCGAATGGTAAGTTCTGCAACCTTGAACAACAGTTGTTAGCCCTGCTAGTAATTTTTCACGGGATAAGATATTGTGAAGGAGGCAACAGAGGAGGGCTTGAGGTGTCCGCAGCGGTACAGACAGCTAAGGAGACTCGACCGGATCCAGAGGAGGAAAGTTTTTGGACAAGGATTGTGACCCAACAGAGTGAGACATCTTTCACAGGAACATCCGCTGGATTGCAGATCAACGTGGTAAATTATCACTTTTTACCGGAGACTCTGGGGGTATCTACCGGGGTATGTGGGCAATAGTGGCAAACTTGCAAGAAAGTCAAGTTTAAGGGTTAGGGTTGGTGAGCTGCTTCGATATCTAGCTAGAATCTTGGGGCATTTTTCTAAGGATGAAGTATTTATCCCCTCTGTAACTTCATATATCTCTTTCTTGTTTTATTTTACAATTATCTCGCAGGATACCCTCTTTGGGGGGACACTTTCGCAGGAAGCCATCAAAACTAAATTTCTTCAGAGGATACCCTTGGCGACAGGGGTTCTTCCTTGGGTTCGCGGGAAATGAATTGTTCATTAGAATTTGTATGTCATGCCTGTGAGAGCTAAAACATCAAAGATTCAAAGTTAACACGGAAAACATCTTTGTTAGCTTCACATTTTATATACAAGAAATACAGCTACTCGGGAAAGTAAAGCTAACATGTATCAATGTTGTGAATTACAATACAACAACAACCCGAATAATTGAGTAAGGGACATTGCAATGTATGCACTAGATTGTATACATGACCCCGATATATTGACTCTTAGAATGTTTTGAAGCAAGCAGTTAAAGTCTACAATTATCCTGAGAGTTCTCTTTTTGATGAAGTGACCAGTCACTAAGGTATAAGAGAAGCAGTGAGAAGAGAATAATATTAGCTAATACAGCGTACATAATAACTATTGGTTTTGAAAAAGATCGAAAAAATGGTAGATCAGTTTCAAATAAGGTTGACTGACGAAATGAATGCAAAAGGGTATCCTGCGAAGAAATTTAGTTTTGATGGCATCCTGCGAAAGTGACCCCCCAGGGGTATTCTGCGAAATAACCGTTTTACTTATTGTTCCCTTTCCATGGCTATATGAGACCGTGTTAATTTTTATGGGATTTAAGATCATGTCGTATACTTTTTCCAATGAAAGCTATGATCATAAACATTGTTTACCACCTCGCTACGTCACTGACAATTTGACTTTTGTTATCTAGAGGTGTAATCGTCAAAGCATAATTCGAGTTGACATTATCCCCCGCATGCTTTTACCGTTCATCAGATGAGATACAGCTTCTCCGGCGATCCAGGGGTTCCCCAAATTCTGAAACCATATAAGAGTCTAACTTTATAATAGACCTTGTGGTCTTCCTCGCGCTCTAGTCAAATTCTAGGAGCTAAATCGTCACTTGGACTGTAGAGAATAAAAGTGAAGAGCGCCCTGGCCCCACTTTCAGGATGGAGGTGTTCCGCACTTGCGCGCCCCGGATGTAATACCTGTGGTTACATAGAGCCAAGTAAGGGGAATACTTGTTGAGCTGGGATGGGTTTCCAAAGGTTTACCTCCGGAGGTAAAACGTCAAACAACAAGCTTCTGTTCTCTTGGAGAGACTTCAGCTCTGCAAGTATAATTTCACTTTGGCGAGATGTGGAACACTTATACCATTTCTCGAACTATGTGGCCAGTCGAAAGCATTGGTTGATTTCTCCCTCACAAAAGAATCAATAATAAGTAACAAATATTCCCGTGAGAAATTCCTATGAGTCGGAGATTGTTAGGTTCGGTCGGAAGTGCAAAACTTGCTACAATTGCAGCAGATGAACCGCGATACACTTCCTGACTCCCTTAGATCTCAAGGACCCTCTGTAATATATTGGTCATTTGTACCGCAATGATCATTATGAAGTCCGAACCCAAAGCCTGTGCGACAAAGTGTCGGTCAAATTTTTTTTTCAATTTCCCGCCGAGCTACAGGTTTTGGAATCCTCCTCCAATCAAATAACTATGATAGGCGCCATCCCCTACCCCCTCTTTTCTCCACCGTGCGATTTTACTTCGTTGGATCATTTCTATAGTGAATCGTGTCATCTAAAACTCTAACCAGAGTCACAGATTTCCTAATTTTGGTAATGGCCATTATACCCCCCAAGACCCAGGAATGAAGTCTTTTATTGTATGTAGGTGAAGCAGGCACAATCTTTTTAACCACTGCTTCGCCGGTGGTGGCTATGGTATCGACCCTAATCAAACGGAGTTCAATTCCTTGGGACAGGGAATGGGCGCGGGTCTTGATTGAAGCCTCACAAGTTTTATAGTTTTATGCTTGGTTTTGGTGCATTTGCTCAATTTGATAGAATTGCATAGTTGATTCGTTGCACAAATTGAATTGTTCCAGTTGGGAAAAAAATTCCTACTGCGTTGTATCTTGCCTTTGACTCCCATCCCGACGAATCACCATTTTTCTTGTCCCCATGGATTTATTCTGGGGATTAGAGGGAAGTCGGGGTCAACGTGCAGGTCAGCGAAGTCAGAGACTCACTGAAGAGAACATCCTCGAGCACTCTCGACCCAACAAAACCTCCGAGCACTCAACAATATGACAGGACAGCTCTAGAAATAGTTTAAGAACAATCTATTTTCTTGCCGGATCGTATTATAAGAATGCGTGGTGATATTATACCTACAAGAAACTTGGTGTGCAAAAACTTTGAATGCTGTCTAACTCCGGTATGGTAAGAGTTTCGAGGTCTAGACTTCGCTCTCCTTCTAGTCTGTGAATACACCATTCTTGACAATGGCGCTGGTTTCAATCTTCCATATACTGCTATCAAAAATGTTGCCTTAATACCCTAACGCCCTGCCATCTCCGGTTTTACTTTTGTGGCTCTCATTGACTTATTTTTGTAAAAACCACGATATCACTGTCATTAAGCGAGCACAGAGTGTATTAGAAGTCTATGGGGGGCTGCACAATGTACCAATTTGTAGGCAACGTCAAATTAAAGTTGACCTTAATAAAGTGCAGTGTACGAGAACGAGTGACTATCCGTGATAATGATAATTGGCCTCTTTGAATGTCTGCGATGTGACAAAAGGTAATTTGTAGACCCATTAGATCAAAAACGACTTTTAACCCTTCATTTCTCCATCCTTCGCTAACCCTTCCACCTGATAAGAAAGGCATCCTTGAAAAGCCTTATAGAAGGGAGAAAGGAAAGCAAAAACGGAATCAGCCAATGGCTCTAACATGGCAGAAAACTCATGCGCTGAGAAATGGGGAAGAGGCGAATGCCGCGTACCAGTTCGCCCAAAATTTTGTAAATTCTGAATGGGGCATTCGCTCCCCCTGAAAACTTACCCACCTCTCTATGCAGAAAGCGAAAGGAAAGTTCCGGTGAGGGCACTGCACGATGATGGGTCGATTTGGGCTGAAGGTTTAGAAAGATCTGTTAAACAAAAGAAGAAAATTATTTCCAACTTCCAGGAGGCCTCGACATCTCCACATTTGGAAAGACTAACCAGCGTACCTGTTCCGAAATACTTCAGGGCCTCGGATATGAGGGTGTATAGCTTATGTAATTGTGCAGCAGGGTGTGTTGTATCGCAGTCCCGGGGTTCAGTCCCGGCGGGCGGTATATCGGGAAGTAGATACCGGCGAGAGTCCTCGGGATACGTAGTTCTTGCCCATATTTATCAGAAAAGTTCTCTTCATGATATGAAGGAATGTGCCTTAGAGAACACTCTGCGTATTTTATAGTCCGAGTTGGGTAATTTTCAGTCTGAGAGAGGTATTTTACAGTCCGAGTTGGGTAATTTGCAGTCTGAGCGGGGTATTTTACAGTCCGAGCTACGTATCTGTCATCCCCACATTCATATCCAAACGAGATAATTGGGCAACGCCATCCTAGAGCACTGGGTGAACGTAATCTGGCTGTCTTGGAATGTATGAGTAAGATTAAGGTATTGTGAGAGAAATAACGGTGCTGCTGGAAGGGATAGTGGGGTGGAGGTGGAGGTAGAAGAATATTGTAATGGAAATTTCCGGCGATCTCGCCGTAGCCGCTGCGGCAGCTGGTTCATGGTATTTGTTGATGATGAGCCACCCGTGGTAGAGCATTTGCTGAGCAGCTATTAGATATTTGGACAAAGTGGAAAATGATATATGATAAATCAGTATTAAATCAGACAGTTTAGAGGGAAGGAATGAAGAAGGGCTCCTGGAGTCGTTGCAATTGTTGAGAAGCTAGGTGACGTTTGAGAAAGCTTCAGAACATTTGGTAAAATCTAAGGGTCTTAGGGAAACCATTGCCATTGCTTGGAGTTTCTGCTGCTCACTAAAGAATTATATCTACAAGGAGCAATTTTCTGCACTCATTGTGATGAACGAGCCTGGTGGATAGAGAACCCGAAAATAGAGCGAATTGATCATCTAGAATCAAATATATGTAGCCATCAAAGTCATTGGACTCAATTTGGTACTGTCTGAAAAAGATTTTGGGTGTTAAGTTTCTCAACGATAGCCATTGTCCAGACAAAAGCTAGTCTCTTCTTTCCGCTCCTTTCTTTAACTATCCGTTTTGCAAGTATATACGGAGCGGCAGAGCCTGCCGGGATTCTACAAGTGGAATTTTTGTTCCGAGCTCTCCCCTTGCCTTACGCAAATTGTGGGACGAGAGAAGTCTCCTTAGTATCAATCTTAAGGTTTAGCATATAATAGAGTACATTGTTTGTCCGACTTCCCAATCTTCGATTAATTCCCTTTCATTTGAATAACACTACTACCTCCCACCTGATTTTAACAGCTTCACAATTCCTTGCTGATCACCTTTGGGGCTCGGAGCACGGACCCACGACAACTTCAGTAATCTGCACTGTTTCAAAAGTTTTCCAAAACTTGAGTTAAGTGTGTACCAGCTTCTGGTCCCCATACTTCCCGTAGAGTCCGGTGAAAGTGAATCTATCGGGTATACTTTGACTAAATCACTGGTTTTTTTCTCCCATCCATTTTCTCCCGATCCGGCTTCTCCAGGAGAATATCCTGTATCGAGGTCATGGAATTGGCGGGGTTACCAATAAATGCCGGAAGGACCGAGTGAACTAGTGATCCCCAATCAGTATTCGGATGATACGCTTTTTGTATTTTCTTTCACTACTACTTTTCCTACTGTACTTCCCTAAGGAGTAATATAATAGTGCTTGACTACTCCACTGTTTCCTAGGTAGCATACTGGTATTCCCGTTATACAATACCTGTCGCCTCCCATACAATATGCGGAATAGCCTAAACCCTAATTGTTCAACACCAACGAACCTGAATTTAAGGTTTCCGCATACCAACAGCCAAGCCCCCCTAGTTACCCCATGACAACCTGTCAGCTACACCACATATCCTGAGCAGACTCCCGTCCATACTACCAGGGCCAAAAAATACTAATCCGCAACCATGATAAGTTTACAAACTGTTCAAAAAAAAACACAAGCACATCTATCAGGCAAAATATTCATGCGGCCTACACCAGGGCTCGGATTGATTCAGAGCTAGTGGCACCATATTGAACGCCAGCATCCACTCACCAAGGTCACGTTTCCGCTCACACATGTCGGGTTTCGGAATTTAATTCCTCTGTCGGCCTCACATTAAATTCCAGAAGTGCAGATTACACGTTGGGGGTGCAGAGGAAGAAGTGTTGGGATAGTGCACAGCCTGGTTTTGAAGAAGGATATATATCTCCAATCGACTGTCCTCTTTTCCGCGAATAGAGGTAATTCGAGTTGGGGATCCGTGTGCGCACGAGACCGATACAGATGTCGGGAAACAGCGTCTTGAAGGATCGGAAAGCAGGGGACAATGCGGAAAGTTATGAAACTGGAGGTGCCGATGAAACGAAGAGGGTTCAGGACTCGCCGAAACGCCGCATATTTCAGCGTGTTCATCGAATATTCGGCTTCCAGAAGGGGTATGATACAGTGTTATGTTTGTCGTCCCCCAACCGTTCATCTCCTCTCACTCGCGAATCGTGATCAATTAGGGTTAGGGCTTATCTTCGGTGGTGTCATGATTTAGTTCGTCCTGCGGAGGCTGCAGTACCTTGATATCGACAATGGGTACAGGAAACATGCAGGGCCTGGAGAGTATTATTGGATGCGGTTTCCTTATTACCGAAGTTCGCCATCTTACATTTTGAGCACTGTTTGAGAAAACTGACTGATAATGATTGGGTAGCTGGGATGTTGCTTCATTTGGGGGCTATTTTCCGTGAGTTTATTCACCTTGGGAGAGCGGGGGAATGGGATGCTGATAATACCAGCTTGTGGGCTATTGTCGACACTTCAATTTATTCCGGCCATTCGTCAGGTAGGCTTGACTATCGACCGGGCTGATTCGGGGACTAACATGCACAGAAATCCATGCAATTCCACCGGATCAACGGGAACATCATATTCATTCTTCTCGCCATCAGCACAGTCGGGGCGATGATGATCACGGGAGTTTCCTTCGGCGGTGACATGGCAGTATGGTCAAGTTCGATAACCTTATCCATCGTGACCGCGGGTGCGGCGGCACTGAGCTGGTATAACATCAAGCAGCTACAGATCGACCAGCATCGGAAATGGACGTTGCGCTCAATGTTTTACATGGCGAGTATCATAACCTCTAGGTTTGTATTGGGTTTGGGGCTGGTCGCACCACACGTAGTTGGTGGGTTTTCGAATGTGAGTTTCGCCCATGTCAAGTACTGTTCTCGCGCTATTAATAATTTTGCTCATTCTGCGATATACAGATCTAGCTATGCGATCAACTGGCATTTGTAATGAACCAGACGGCGCTGGAAGAAAAGTATCCGAGTTGTGTCAAAAATCCACAAAGTCTTGTCATTGTTCTGGTGTCTCTGTCGCCAGGAGAGAATTTTGCCAGCGGGGTACGCCTTTCTTTCGGAATGTCGATATGGGTTGCGTTAGTGCTTCATGCCATCGGGATTGAGATATACGTAAGTAGCCCCCCCGCACCTCCGTCAGTAACCCGATTGGGTAAAACTGACAAAGAACATAGATCCGATTGACTTCGGGAGAATCCGAAAGGCTGAGGAAGGTATCGTATGCAAAACAAAAAGCTGCCGGTATGAAGACTCCCGGAAGTGTTGGGACTGTTGAAATTCACGATACTTCCATACCGCTGTAATGTTAGTAGGAGTTGCACAAGAAAGAGAGATGTTACAGGATTAGTGTGTTTGGGACATTGTTTGATATGTCACACTAAAGGATGCAATGAAAGGTAGTTAGCGGTAGCAGGAATGTTTGGGAGGTTTCAGGAGTTAGCTAAGGATTAAGGATGTCATAGATTAAGAGTTTGTTTGAGGATGAGACGAATTGGTGTCGGACTATGGCAGTTAGGAAACAGATAAGAAATGGTTAGGAAATGCAGGAAGAAGCAGGAAGGTATTAGGACTGTCGGAGAACAGTCAAGGGGAAAGGGAGAATGATTTAGTAGAAGTTTGAAGGAGCTGATCGGAGGACCTTGTGGAAGACTGGGAGAGAGCACGGAAGTCATTATAGATGAGGCTGAGAGAAAATGTTGTTAAGTAACGATACTTTACTATAACAGTTGAGGTGGGAAAAAGACCAAGAACAAAAAAAACAGAAAACTGTGTTAGGGTTCAGGAACTCAGCTATATGGTAACCAATAGATATGATAGATGAAAAAATAATCTGATTGATGAAGTAAAGACGATAGCAATAAACAATAATATGCTCAAAGGTTGTATTCATAAATAGTTGATTCAGTCAATAGTAATACATAATAAGAGGTCCGAAGGTCATAGTATTCACAGAGAGCTGACAATTGAGATTGACAAAGGAAAGACAACAGTAATAAATAATATTAATGGCTTCATAGGTTATTTGTATAAATGGTAGACCATTGACATTGATGAAGGAAAGATAATAGTAATGAATGAGAATGGTTTGAAATACTGGATGCATAAATTATAATCAATTGAATTATACAAGGCCATTGAGATTTGTGAAGACTTTACCAAAGGAATTATATCAATCTATTTGGATCCATAAATAGTATATATACTAAGTAAGTATTATATCTATATATCTATCCAAGGAGACTCTGAGTTGGTACTTTTTACAAACTATCAGCAAAACAGCGAAACAACAATACCAATCAAGAACGCCAGTGGATACAATCAAGTGCAAAATATCAGGTACCAGAACCAAATTTACAGTAGTGAATTGAGTTGACAGAGGTGCAGATACTATAATGACTCAGACTCTTGAGATTTTGATTGATACTATTTACACTTCAGGAGTTAAGAAACTCAAGTCAGAATCTGTGAGTCCTGGAATACAACCTGATATTAATGAAAGATTACTCTATTATAATAATTGTACTAATTGCTAAACTTGGAGTAGGGAGTTGATCCAAAAAAAAAACAAGTCATGGAGGTAGAAAAAGAGTTAACAATCAAATGTAGTAGGTATTACCGATACAGAGAACTTCATTTCTTTCTCTAAAAGGTGGGTGGGTTGAGGTATAAAACTTGCACTCTATGTTATGAATGGTTGACAAGAAGAAGAGTACAAAATGCAAACTGCTTGCAAGTAGAAGAGCTACCAAATGTTGAGATACCAGAAGTGAATCAGGCAGAGATTATGGGTGTTAGTCCACATTCAGAGAATGTGGGAAACCTAGAAAACATTGAGAATGTGGAGAGTACAGAGAATGAGGAGAATGCAGAGAATGCAGAGAATGCAGAGAATGCAGAGAATGCAGAGAATGCAGAGAATAGGGAGAATAGGGAGGTGATGGCAAGAGCTTTTGGTAGAAACCATGAGAGGAGAGTGATATCACATGAAGAAGATGAAGGGAGTCATAGTACTGTAGTGGTAAGTCCAAATTCTCCAAATTTGTATTTGTATTTTGATTAGTAGTCTACTCGACTCATAATTCATGAATGTATTACTAATGGAGAATAGGTTCACAATAATAATATAGGAGTAGAACTTGCACATGAGATGCCCGATATACTAATAGGGGATGCATATAATTACAGACCTATTCTACTTGAAGAAGAAAATGAACAACAAAGGAGACTTAATCCTGTACTATTGAGGCAGGAAAATGTTCAAGTAGGAGGGGCTGAAATTGAAACAGCTGCTGCAACTCATCTTCAACAGTGCAATCATTGCAAGTGAAATAAAAACATATCTGAGTTTACTGCATGAGAGAGTTTGGCGAACCTGCAATTTTTGCCAATCACAGAGAACACATACTCCAAGAACCCATAATGTATTGCCTTTAGCTTATCAGTGGCAGCAAGGAGTTCAACTGCCTGAATGTCACTCATTATCAAGTCTAACCTATATGTGTCAATACTGTTGAGTACTAAATTTTCTGGAAGAAAAGCTGTCCCATTCTAGTAACAGTATTCCAATATTTAGTGGCTGTTGTGCTGGGGGGAAAGTTGAACTCCCATTATTTCCAGATTCTCCTGAGCAGTTATGGCATTTGTTCACTAGTGAGAGTAGAGAAAGTACTCATTTCCAGCAAACAATTTGAAGCTATAATAATGTACTTTCTCTCACATCACTGGGAACTACTGAGACCCCCTATCAGCAAAATGATGGTGGTGTGTATTCCTTCCATATCAAGGGAGCACTATACCATAATCATAGACCATTACTCCCAGAAGATGGGGAGAGGCCCAAGTTTGCACAAATATATGTACATGATTCATGGGACCTGGATGCTCAAGTTTCCCACTGAATGAATGTTTTTCAAGATAATGCATTGGACGAGACAATCCTTTCATCATTGATACAATTGTTACAGAAATGTAATTGGTTGGTACAAACATATGAGACCGCTGGGGAAACACTTCAATCAAATCTAGAATCTGCTGTAACACTACAACTAAAAGTCTTAAATTCACGAGATAAGGATCCAAGAACCTATAATGTGCCAACAGTGGATGAGATTGGTATATTGATAGTTGGCTCAGGAGATGAGGAGTTTGATAAGAGAGATATCATTATATATACTTGCAGTCGAGAAAATGAATATCAAGGGCTAACTTGAATCTCTGAAATAAATCCATATTATTTTGCCTTGCGGTATGTTTTGCTCTTTCCACAAGGTGAATTAGGCTGGTGTACAGATATTCCTCTATGTGGAAATGTAGAGGCAGGAGCTGCTGATCGAAGAGCGTATAGAATACAATAAGAAGAGGAACTCCTTGCACAACAGAGACAGGACAATTCAACAATAGCAAGGGGGGGTCAAAACATGTTTCTCTGACCATGTGGCATTCCTTCCATTTGTTTGAAAGGGAAGGCAGAAAGTCACTCTTAAATCATGGTGGGAGGTTGTTCCAAGAATGAGTGGTAGATGTGGCTGCAGTAAATAAGCAGAACAGTCTACACTGGGTATGGCAAAATCAGTCAAAGCTTAGAGCACAAGCACTTTCTGGACTGATGGAATACTTGGATACCACTGGACTTGACTCAGATTTGGAATCTGTTGGATATAGGGTTATTCTACCATCTTCGATATCCGGATCACCTAGGCAGATGAGTGAAAATTACTATGATGCAATGGCAATTGTCCAGTATTTTAAGAAGCCAGATCTTTTCATTACAATGACATGTAATCCACAGTGGAAGGAAATTAGAGATGCACTGAGAAATAGACAAAATGTATTGGACCATCCAGATCTGGTGGCTTGTGTATTTGAACTGAAATTCAAAGAATTAATGTCTGATATCAAAAAGGTCAAGATCTTTAGTCCTGTTCTAGCTTTTATGTGGATAGTTGAATACCAAAAAAAAGGACTTCCTCATGCCCATTTATTGGTTATTTTAGAAAAGTCAATAACAACACATGAGGAGGTAGATAGAATTGTAAAGGCAGAATTCCCTAGCCAAACTGAAGATGCTGAGCTTTGGGAAACAGTTACTACATCAATGGTACATGGTCCTTGCAGTACTTTCTTTCCTAATGCAGCATGTATGTATGATGGTTGAGGAGTTGCAGGGAGGTGTTCCAAAAACTTTTCAAAGGAATTCAGAGAAGAAACAACAGTTGACTTGGATGGCTATCCCAAATACATGAGGAGAGCAACAGGTATTGATGATGTTGAAGAACCACCAATGTTGGAAGTGACCTCTTTCATGAAATGAATACATGATAGCAATGGGACATATCTCAATTATCAGTACACCAATGCCTGGGTTGTCCCTTATAATCTGTATCTCAGTAAGAAGTTTAATTGTCACATTAATGTTGAAGTCTGCTCCTCAATCAAGGCTGTCAAATATATATATAAGTATATATATAAGGGAGGTGATAGAGCAAATCTAACTGTTGGTCATGATCCAACAACATCAGCAGCAATCTAAATTGATGAGGTCAAAAACTTCCTGGATACTCGGTATATATCCCTGCCTGAGGCATGTTTTAAGTTGTTTGGGTTTAAAGTTCATGATAAGGACCTGGCTGTTTATCGACTTTCTTTACATGAGGAGAATGAACAAGCTATATTTTTTGATCCTGATATAGGGAGAGGCTTGCATGAGGTCCAACAAGGTATTGCACGAGATACAAGCCTAACTGCATGGTTTAAAGCAAATCAGTTATATCCAGAAGGAAGATCCTTGCTCTATGCTGATTATGCGACTTGGTAAGCCATATTGTATTACTATACCTCCCCCTTAAACACCCCCCTACCACTATCAAGTTCCATTAGACAGTCTTGGCAAAGCTTTGTATGAATGTCTCTTATTGACTACAATGTGGTAGCTGTTTACATATTAATTGAATAATAGAGTACTAACTGTGGATAGATTTGTTTACGAGAAAAAAGATAGAGTATGGAAGCCAAGGAAAAAAGGTTTCATTGTTGGCTGTATATATTTTGTTGGTCCAAAGGCTGGGGAATTATTTTATCTCTGCATGCTCCTGTACCATTGCCCAGGGGCTACATCATTTGAGAATTTACATACAGTAAATGAGGAACAGTAGCCTCCAGCTACCTTTAAAGAGGCATGTATAGCTCTGGGGCTACTGGAAAATGATAATGAGTGGGTGACATGTCTCACAGAGGCTATTGGTATCCAAACTGGAAAACAACTAAGGATATTATTTGCAATAATTCTTTGTGATGCAAATCCTTCTGATCCACTAACGCTTTGGATTACCTTTAGAGACTTTTTGTGTGATGATTGTTGACATTTATTAAGTAATAAAATGGGAATACAAGAACCAACTCAGGAGGAGATTTATAGTATTGGACTTTATTTTCTGAGTGAACTATGTGGAGATGCTGGAAAAACATTAGAAAATCTTGGTCTACTAATTCCTCTACCTCATTTAAATTATCACTACTATGGGGGAAGTACAGGAAATAGACTACTTGATGACCAACTTAACTGAAGTTATCTAGAATTATTAAATGAGGTTGAGAGAGATGAGTCAAGGCTAAATATAGCACAAAAGGATGCCTATGAGGTAGTATTAAAGTAAGTTGAAGAACAAGAGCAACATTTATTTTTCCTAGATGGTCCTGGTGGGACAGGGAAAACTTTCCTAGAAAATTTACTCCTGGCAAAGATTTGCTCTACAGGGAAAATAGCATTAGCAGTTGCTTCAAGTAGCATAGCTGCTGTGCTTTTGAGTGGTGGCTGGACCACTCACTCCACATTCAAAATTCCCTTGGTGCTTGACAATAGATGTATTTGTTCAATTAACTATGGTTCACCAACTGCAGAGGTATTTCTACAAACCTCATTAATTATTTGGGATGAAGCAACAATGCAGCATAAGTATACATATGAGGCCATATCTTAGATGCTTTGTGATATTCATGGGAATCATGAACCATTTGGAGGTATTACAGTCCTGTTTGCAGGTGACTTTTGTCAATGTCTACCTATAGTTCCAGGGGGATCTCGAGCTTAAATTGTCAGTGTGACACTCAAGCGATCAAACTACTGGCACCAAATCAAACTATTAGTCTTGAGTGAGAATGTCTGACTCTTGAATCCTAGGTTAGATGCTGAAAGTCATCGGAAAGAAAAAGAGTTTGCAGGATATATTCTTCAGGTTGGAACTGGACTAGAAGGAAGTTATAATCCTGATGGTATGATTGATGTTGGAAAGGTTCAACTGCGGCTATCTATGTTTCTTCAACAAAATACACTCCCTGCTTTGTTGGAAGAAATTTATCCACTCCTGGAGCATCAAGCAAATATTAATTCCCCCTTGGAGTATCTTTCTGAAAGAGCTATTTTGGCTGCTCAAAACATTGATGTCGACACAGTGAATGATGCTTTATTGAGGAGAAATACAAGTGAAGGAGAAATTCAAACATACCTCAGTGCTGATATGGTCTCTGATGAAGATCAGTCTATCTATACACCAGAATATTTAAATACCTTAAATCTTGCTGGAACCCCACCATACAAGTTATAGTTAAAGGTTAGTGTGCCAATAATGTTACTGCAGAATTTGAATCCCAGGCAGGGCTTATGCAATGGTACACATATCAAAGTCACTGCTCTGTTAAGAAATTTGATTCAAGGAAAGTTTTAAATTTTCCTTTTAAAACCAAGACTATTACTAATGGAGAATTATGAGTAACAGTGTTATTCTCACAGGAATGATGAAGGGTGTAGAAGTATTAATTCCATGAATTTGTATTACTTCTCAAGCCTCTCGTGATCTCTCTGTTGACCTTACATAACTTCAATTCCCTGTTAGACTAGCCTTTGCTATGACTATGAATAAGGCACAAGGTCAATCCCTTTCTCATGTTGGGATAGATCTCAGAGATGATGTCTTTAGTCATGGACAACTCTATGTTACATTATCTAGAGCAACCAGTAGTGAATGTGTCAAGGTTTTATTACCAGCTGGTAGTCTCCTTCAACTACTCTGTAAAAATGTTATTTATAGTGAAGTTTTTAGTAGAAATTAATCTCTTAGGCCATTTTTTCTATGACTATCACAGTGTCTCCTTTCATATTGTTGATAAGGTCATTAAGTTACCTAATATAATTACTCAAAGTAACTTAGTCATGGTATACAATAAGGGGGGGGGTAAAAAAAAGGTCTATATCCTTGCAAGTTACTATTCAGATCTTATACACCATTAAATCTTCTCCAACCAGTACCTGATTTCCTTCTATTGTGTTGAAACAAATTACATTGATCACCACTTGCAGCACTATGTGGTTCACACATGGGCTATTACTTGTCAAAAAATAATAGAAAATAAAGTAGAAAATAAAACAAATGATATGTTAACACCTGAAGTTTTAGTCACTGTTGCTCATACTGGTGGAGAGATATGTACCAAGAGATATAACCCTGAAGCCTGTTGGATGTCAATACTTACTGGACATACCTTTGTTGAAGGACGTCTGGATATTGATAGAGATCAACGCAGAGTACATGAGGTTTTAAGAATATCCAGGAGAGTATTTCTCAAGTTGTGTGATTGCCTAGAAAGGGCCAACTTTCCAAAGGATTTGAAAGGAGTTACAATTAAGGAGTAGTAGCCAGGTTTCTTTAGAGATTAGGACATAATGCCTCAAGTAGCGATGTGCAAGACTGTTTCCAGTATAGTCCTGATACTGTCAGTCAGTAAGAAACCAAACTTCCACCCTGCCCTTACCCAGTGACCCCCTGATAGAAAAGCTAATAAAGGAACTCTTTATAGTTATTTCAACAAGGTATTAGATAGTCTAGTTGATATACATATGACTCTTGTAATGCTACCACTAAATGAATATCTATGGGAGGTAGAACAAAACCCAAAATTATTGCCTTATTTTTAGGATGCCTTGGGAGCTATTGATAGTACTCAAATCACTGCCCATGTACCAACAGACCTTATGGTTCCTTACAGAAATAGAAAGGAAACATTGTCTCAAAATGTAATGGCTGCTTGTTGTTTTAACATGAAATTTTGTTATGTACTGGCAGGATGGGAAGGGTTAGCACATGATGGTAGAGTCTTGAAGGATGTATTTTGGAAGGGTTTTAAAATACCTGAAGGAAAATATTACCTTTGCAATACTCGATACACTTTAAAAGATGGTTGTCTCACCCCTTATAGGGGAGTTAGCTATCATCTAAGAGAGCAATACCAATCTCTAAATAAGTCAGTCCTCTTCTCCTGGTGATTAGAGAGTTTCCACCTATCTCAATCTTCATACACTAAAGTCACCCATTCACCTCAAGAATTAATAAAAACTAATGAAGTTTATAATACCTTTAGACCTATGAATAAGGAAGAGCTATTCAATCTGAGCCATTCACAATTGAGGAATGCCATTGAGTGGATATTTGCAATCATTCAACATTGATTTCCTATCCTAAAGGTGGTACCTGAATACCCAACGATAAGTTAAGTGAAGCTAGTACTTGACTTAACTGCTCTCCACAACTTTATTGGCAACTATGATGGGGATGTGGAAGAAAATTTCACCTTGGCTAGATTTAGGAGATCTGAGAGTAGTAGTGATATTGAAAATAATTGGGAGGATAGAGTTAGAGGCAATGATGATACAGATAATGATAATATTTTACCAATTGGTGAAACAGAGAATGTATCTGGTTGTAATGACCCACCAGAGGGTGTCTTACAGTAAACTATCCTTACAACCATACTGGAGACCCTGAGGTCAATGGGTAAGGGTAGTTTGGTTCACTATAGTAGACAACTACACATACTATAAGATTGTAGTATTAAAGGTAGGCACAGGAAAGGCTAATGTGATGATGCCTGAATTACCCTGTCATAAGGTCCGAGTTACCCTGACATGGCACCCAAGTTACCCTACCCAGCACATAGAGGTACTTACTTGGGACAGGGGGGGATCCTATAAGAGTTGGGCACTCTGGTAAAATCCAAAGGTTACAAACCTGGTAGCCTTTGGCAGACTATAAGAGGAGCTACAGGGCTCTGAATGCTCCAGGATTTTACAGAGGTATTTCTAACACCCCCCTGCGGCCCCAATGTAAGGACCGCATGTGATGGGCTTATGGTTGTTGAGTTGCTCCCTTCCTTACAAAAGGAATTGAGTGGAGGCACTCTTGTAACACTGTATAGGTTGTTGCCTTCCGTCCGACCGGATGCTGTTCGTAGGATATATGAGAGGGCATAGGGTGTGCTCCTGAGGTAGGGCTATCTTCTGGTACCAAATATGTGTAAAGGAGACAAGAACTGAAGGAGTTACTCAGGTGATACCAGAAGGGTAGTCCAGAGCCTCCCAGGTAGTCCCTGGGTGGTCTGGAAGATGTTGAAGCATCTCTGGGCAGGTGAATCGCACATAGGTGCAACTTGTGCCCAATCACTGTAAGACTATTGGGGTTATTTGAGAACTCTAAAAGGATGAATCTTATCGCAGTAGGGGTACTTTCGGGGAGTTGACTATGGGTAGTGCCCACTAGGCCAATCACCAAGGTACCCCACCAGTGGAGTGGAGTAGACTTTCCTATCAGGTAAAGACCTGATTAGACTGATGTAGAAGGTTCAGCTTGATTGTGAGAGCTATGTCTACTAAAGGCATGTATAGATAAAATGCATATGGGTATGAGAGTTTGGAAGTGGTATATCTCCTCCATTGCATGATAGTGCGCCACTAGCATGTCAATGATATGATGAGTTTTTCTACTATAGTTGCATTAGAGATACAGTCCTTGAAACACTTAATGTTAGAAGGGGATTTAGCCAGAGCAGTCCAACATCTGCAAAGGAATAAGGTCCTTAGTGGGGTGTATTGGTCAGTGTAGAGGAGATGGGTGTTCTCATGATTAAGTTAGAGTAGTGATGGGTGGGAACTGTCAGTATATGATATTCTACTTAAAATATATGCCAGTCCCACTCTACTCTGGCAATCAACTACCTTTCAAGAAACTTAGTGAGTGAAGCCTCGGCTTAATGATATTAAGTTTTACTTTTTTGATTCTTCTTTACTCTACTGTTGATTATTGCTTTTGATCTTTGTGTCACTTTAGTACAGTCATAGACTTGGGATCCATCTTCCCCTAGGGCACCCCAGTTACAGTATATTGTTAAGCAACTTCCTCACTTAACTTTCTTGAACTTGTTGTCACAAAACCTTCCTACATTGACATATTTGAGTATGAGTTGCTTGCCTGGTACAAGAAGGATTGGGTGGACAGAATTATGTCTTCCAAAGTTGGTTTTACTGACCCTGCAGCACAGGAACATATTGCCCAAATCCTATGAGCCAACATTATTGCGGATCTACAGGGTATAGAGTGGGAACTTTTGCCACTATTGCTTGAAGCTGCTCCCATTTAAGTTCATTAGGCATGTCAAGAATTCATTGTTGTGGACCCAAGGGCCCTCATACAATCCTTTTCCCATCATGCTGAGTTTACCAAGATGATGAGTATTGACAATCAAGGGATCAGCTTTGCTGACTTTACATGCGAGTATGTTGAACTGTTTATCCTTCAGGAAATTAGTCATTAGATTCATGCAGTTCAGGAGTAGTTACATTTTTGGAATGAGTAAGGGCAAGCTGTATTTCATCAGGACATGGTGAAGATAGCACCAAGTTGAATGTTGGATGAACAGGCCATATTTCATGAGCATGTCCAAACTGTCAACTCACTAAACAATAGGATTGGAGCTCTAGAGAAGGCAATCCAAGGTGGATATGCTATAGACTCTGATAATGATGCAATTATGAGAGATACTCCGCTCCTTCCTTTAGTGCTTCTTTAATAATGTGCACCTAACTTTACTCTGAAGCATCATGGAATGTTGCAGAAGGCAGAAGAAAGGCAGTTTCTCACCCCTTTAGTGATACGAGAAATCAGTAACGATTTGGAAGAGCAGTTCTCTCGGGAAGCATCACAGGCTCTGTCCAGCCCCCCCCTTGATGAGCATGGAGGAGTAGAGATAATAGTCCCTCCAGGGTACTGGCTCCTATGACCAGGTCCATGCCAAGGGTAGAGAGAAGGACAAGGCAGACACTACTGGTGGGAGAAACATCTTTGACTCTTTCAGGAGCTGGAAATACCCTGACAGTTGCGGTCCGACCACACACAGGGAAAAGACTTTTTGGCAGTGCCACAACAGTCCCTAAAGGATATGTGCCACAGATGCCTGTGCGAAATACTACTACAATCATTCCACCAGCACCAGGGCCTAAACCTTGCAGTAGTAGTCATGGAAATCTCGGGGTCCCGGGGATGTGGGTGCATTCACTTGCAAGTGAGTATTCTCCTGCTTGTTGGGTTGAGAGAGGTTCAATTTTTGAAAGACACTACCATCATATTGACGGGTGTGTTAAGCTACCTTCATAGGTACTTAGGTACCCACCAGGACAAAATACGTCAAGAGCAAGGAGAGCTGAAGTTGAAAACCACCCATATGATTTCTGTGGCTCACTTCACTACCAAGGGCTCTCACTCACACTGGACACCTATTTGGAATACCAACAGTCTTGGTACAAACCTGGGCAAGCAACAGGAACTCTGAGTATACTAGTTCACCACCATCCTGGAGACTACTATCCACTTCATCAGAAGGCTTACGCTTGCCCAGGTGGCCTTCACAACTATCAGACAGCTGTCCCCCCCTGGGGTGGGCATGCCCCCTAACACCTGTCAAAGGATTGTGTCAGGCTTGATCCTCCCCATCCTCACCTATGGCACAGAACTCTTCCAACCCACAGCCTGGACTTCAGACAGGATGTCTGTCTTCTAGAACAAGGTGCTCTGCTGGGTTACAAATTGCTTCTGGGCGACCTCTACCACTATCCTGGCCTGCAAAGCCTGCCTCCCTCCCATCCCCACCCTCCTCAAACACAAAAGATGGATGGCAGCCCTGAGACTTGCCTGCTTATTGCCCCTCATCAATCTGGCAGTGGCGAGTCTGCCAACCACACTCCCCATAGTGGACTCCTCTAATGCTTACCGAGAGGCAAGGGCCATTCTGGGTGGAAGGAAGACCAACTGCATCCCCCTCCCCTGGGACTGGTTCAAAGCCACTGTGCCAACTAGGAGACACCTCCCCATCGATAGCTTGTGCCACTCACTCCTTCCACTCCTACGCTCCACAGGATCGTTCCCCCTGGCAGCCCTACACCTTGTTCCAGAGCTGGTGCCCCCCACACTCCCCAGCATAACGCCCTATAGGGATATCAAGGTGGAACTCCACTCCCAACTCCTTCAAGACTGGGCCCTCCAGTCACCTCCTCCACTATACTACCCCTACCAGCCATTGCTGAGACTCCACACTTTCATGGGCCTCAATAAGTTCATGGCTGGTGGAATCTACCAGATGCGTGCTGGGAAGAGCTACCTGGCAGCCTACACAACTTGGGAGGACCCTGAGGCCCCTACCACATGCCCATACTGTGAGGAAGAGGACAAAACCCTGGACTATGCAATCCTCCGCTGCCCTCCCAAAGCTGAACAATGCCTTCTCCATCTCCCTGGGGTCATCAATGTGGGCCAGGAGTCCCCCCATTAGACAACTACCGACCTTACATCAGGCTTGGCAAATTACATCAAAGCAATGGGAATGGGGTTCCCATCATCAATGCTGTCCCTCCGGGGCCTGGTACCTACCACAGCTACACCAAACCCTGGATAGGACTGCCTCTGGCTGCCCTGCCACCTTACTTTCCTATTGTTTTAGTTAGCTTTCCTTTGCCATAAGTTTTTTAGGTTCGCTTAAGATGTTATGAATTTCCTTACTAGTTCGATTAGTTACCATTTGGGGTGCAGCAATGGAATCGTCAGACTGGTCAACTGGAGCTGAGAGTTTCTTTTGTTTTATGCATTTGACTCACAGTTTTGTTTTCACCATAGCTCTTAAGGCCTTTTTTTTCTTCTTTTTTCCTGATTATTTTTATTTCGTTTAGAGGTACAAAATCCACATGAAGCTTACAGGGCTATCATGTCAAAAAACTTCCACCCCGGACCAGGCCCCAGAAAGCTATAGAAAAACCATGGTCCAAAGGCCTGGTCGAAAAAACTATCCTAACAAGCAACCCTCCCGTAAACTACAAAACATATGAAATCCCAACAAAATCACGCAGTAACTAGGAAAACCAAAATCCCGACAGTGCACCCAACAAAAAAACCCAAAACCCAAATCTGAGGTAAACCAAACAGGCAATGTTGCAGCCAGCCCTAGCAAAAGGTAGATAATAGTATCTGTGGACGAAAAGGTCCAAGCTAGGGGGTCAAAAGGAAATCAGGCCTCACACTAGAGGTGTGGCAGAAGTGAGGAACCCCAGAACCCACCTGAATAGAGTAGGTGGTGGTGGCAGTAGGGTGCCAGCTGAGGAGAAGATGGAATGGTAGTAAGGTACCAGCTGGAATAGAATCGAAACCGACTGACCATTTTACTGCATCTCTCATGTAGTCCGTTGTGATAAGAGAGATGGCATCACTTCTGGAGGGGATCCCAGTGGCAGGAAGGTATCAGGGGAGTAGATAGGGGGGCAGTAGGATGCTAGCCGATCATCCAGAGGGGGGATGGTCTAAGAGGGGAGTGCTTACTCGGTGGGATGTACTATCAGTTATTGCATTCCTGTCTGACAAGGCAGCCTCCTGCAAAAAAGGAGAATGGAGAAATTGACTGTGGCCTGTTGAAATGTCTCCTCCTACTGCCAACTGTGTTCCTGGCCATCTGTAGAAAGACTAAATGAAAAAACCTGACCATCGGGTTCGCTAATCAAGGAGAAGCAAAAGTGGGGTAAGTGAGGTAACCAACATTGTGAGATGCTGGGCAGAAGGAAGGGACAGCCTCAAGAAGATAGACCTCAAGAGGGAAGCGAGGGAGGGATGCCTGAATGCAAACAAGTGATAGATAGTGTCCTTCCTGACCTGCCCTAGGTGGGGGAGAGGATAGAAAAAGTGGTGATGATTTCGCTCGCAGTTGTGGTGTTGAGTCGTTCCCAAATAGGTAATAAATTTCAATGACTGGAGGTGTAGTGGAGATAGAGGATGCATAGCCCCTAAGGCTCCAAGCGGATTCTTGTACTTAACAATAATACATAAGGCAAAAAAAAAAAAAAGAAAAAAGACCGGAACTCCAAGTCAATCAGATAGTACTCGCCTACCCCCTCCAACACTACACCCACTGGCAGTCCCACCATCCAGGGGTGGTTCCCACTTTAGTGGACTGGGTAGTTCAGAGGAATCCTTTGATCGATATGATGCGCTGGGGGGAGGCAGAGGTAACAGACCCCCTACAGGTAGAAATGCTGAGGCTGGAGGAGATCTGGGTAGTTCTGATTCCTCTAGCAGCTCAGATGATGATGCTGACTCCCTTCCCGATCTTGAGCAATTCCTTGAGTGATGTAAGTCAAACTAGAGTGACTCAAAGAAGTGATGCTATGACTGCAGAACATGTAAGCTGACCAAATTCTGACAGTCATGTAAGAAGGAAAGAAAGATAGCTTCTAAGGCAAAGCCTAAGAAACCTGAGAAATTGGGTGACATTAAGACTTTTACTGGGGATGTTAATAACACTCTGAGGTTTCTTAGTGACGTGGAAATCAAGTTTAATTATTTCCATGAGTCTGTCACTGACAACATGGATAAGATTAGCTTGGTCATCGCTCTCTTGGAAGGTTCTGCCAAAAGCTGGTATATGGGTCTCCACTGTTATATTAATAAGGAGGCTATACAACAAAGTAAAATGCCATTTAACTCTGACAATGAGCTGCATATCTGGGAAGGATTCTGCCATCATCTGGAAACCAGCTTTGGGGGACATGCCAATTGAGATCACTCTTTAGCTCAGTAGACCTCATTGGAGATGAAACCTGACCAAGTAGATAAGTACTTAGATAAGGTCATTGATATAATAACTAAACTAGGGTATACGGATGGATGAGCAGTGAAAGACAAGGTGTGTATCAGCATTACATCAGAACTGTGTACAGCTGTAGCTCAGAAGAACCCCCATCCTGAGGATGTAAATGAGTACCTCAATCTCCTAAGGAAAACTGGTTATGACCTAGAAGACAATACACACTTTAGCTGAACAGTAGTTAAGGATAAGGGATCCAGTCATGATAAGAGTGAGGACAAGGATTCCTCAAAGAAGCAGCAGAAGAAGGGAAAGGTTTCATGTAAGCAAAATCCCAAACCTGCTAACTCTTCAGGCTGCTGTCAGTCAAAGCTGGAAAATTCTGAGTATTCAATTGCTGACAGGAATATTCCTAGCACACTCCTTGACAAGTGTCGAAAGTTAGGCCAATGCACCAAATGTTGACAACCAGGTCACTTCTGGTAAAAGTGTACCTTGGTTTCTCCAGTTGTTAGCTCTTCCAAGCCAGTTAAGGTACACAAGCAATCTACAGAAAAGGCGGGCCATACATCTGGCCCCTCTAACAAAGTTAAGCGCATTGAGGCGCCTCCTCTGATTACTAGAAATATTCTTGAAATCTATGAATCAACTCCTCAGATAATGGAGGTTAATATGGATGCTTCGGACTAGGTAAGTAACCCTCAGAAGAGAAATTAGTTAGCAACTAACAATTTTCTAGGCCAATGATGGCATGCTAGGGTGATGAACTTGATGGACTGGAGATGGACAAGGTAAGTCCACCCTCTGAAGACTATGTGAAGAAAGCTAAAATTGACTAGGCTCAGTGGAGTAAGTTAGTCAAGGATGGAAAAGGTTTTCTTATGAGTTTTCAGTACTAGGGGATCTCTCTGTTATGTGTTTATTGGGTTTTCTTATTATATTCTGTCTGGTTTTTCTTGGTTTGTTTGGATCTGGTTTAGGTATGTTTACATCAAGTGGGACTTGATTATATATAATTGAATATTATTTTCAAGTTTACCTAAAGAGGGTTTAGTACCTGAAATCATGCTGGCATGATCATAAACAGCACTACTTTGACTCATGATTTTATAACTCAACTGTTTGCAAAACACTTTAAACTTAACTGCTATTGACCTATTTTGACCCCTCTTGTATTGAAAGATGAGAGACCCCATACCCTTACTTACCTACTGACATTATTTGATTTTAGAAATATCTAGCAAAAGAAAATTCAGAAAGCAGCAGAGACTCTCAGGTCCCTCATGACATACAAAGTCTATCTGGGTAAAGGTTAGACTTGAGTGGCAACTGAATACAAAAAGGAGTAGTGTGGAAGCAGTACTACCTCTAGATAGTGGTGCCACAGGAGCAGTGCTCAGTAGTAAATGGGTAACAGACACTCAAATACCCTGTGTCTGAAGGAAGACTCCTTCCCCCATATTAGATGCAAGTGGGAACAATATTCCAGGATCAGGTCTCCATTATACTATGTCAGTAAAGATGAAGGTGAGGGGTCATTCAGGTAAGATGAGTTTTGAGATTGCGGAAATGCTAGAGGGCAAAATTAATGGGTATCTGCAGATGTCTTGGCTCTATGAGCATAACTAAGACAACGATTGGGAAAAAGGTATTTTGGCCTGGCGGTCAGCATACTGTAAGGCAAACTGCCTTACCGGATGTGGTTATTGGCAATTAGAATGCATTATCAAGGAAGAATTGATGGCTGAGGATCAAGGATCTGGCTATCTCATTGGGATGGCTAAGTTCTCAGATGAAGATGGGAATGATATTGCGATAAAGCTCCTCCCAGAATATAAGGACTTTATTGATATCTTAAGTCAAGAAAGGATAGAGTCCTTAATGCAGTACTCCAAGTACGATCACAGGATCGAACTACAGGCAGGAATGACTCCTCTGTCTGGTCTGATCTATCCCCTCTCCAAGAAGGAACTAAAGGCACACTGTAAGTACCTTGAAGAGATACTAGTGACTGGAAAGATCAGGAGATCTAGCTCACCAGCCGCTATGCCTATATTATTTCTACCAATATCAGATGGTACACTATGGTTATGTATTGACTATAGAGGACTGAACAAGAAAACCATGAAGAGCTGTTATCCCCTCCAGCTAATGAATGAGCTGAGGGATAGACTTGGGAAGGCGACAGTATTTACTAAGTTAGATCTGAAAAAGCTTATTACCTTTTGCAAATGGCAAAGGGTGAAGAGTGGAAGACTGCTTTTTGTTGTCGGTATAGCTTGTATGAGTATACCATGATGCCATTTGGGTGATGTAACACACCATCTACTTTCCAGAGTATGATAAATGATGTATTTAGAGGTCTATTAGATGAAGGAGTCATCGTTTATATGGATGATATCCTGATCTACTTGGAGACTATAGAGGAGCATGTTGCTCTAGTTAGAAGAGTGATGGAAAAGCTGCGCGAAGTAGGCTTATGCATTAGCATCAAGAAGTCAACCTTCTACCAGAGGGAAGTTGAATTCCTAGGGTACAGGATATCTGATAGTGGAATATCAATAATAACGGAAAAGGTGGAATTTATCAAGAGCTGGTTGAGTCCAAAGAGCATCGTCAAAGTACAAAGCTTCATGGGCTTTGCTAACTTCTACCAAAGGTTCATGAAAGGGTTTAGCAAGATAGCAAGGCCATTGACAGACCTAATGAAGAAAGGACATTAAATGGGACTGGACACCAGCCTACATGGAGGCTTTTGAACAATTGAAGGGGATATTCACATCAAGCCCTATTCTAGCACACTTTGACCCAAATTGGCCACCAAAGTTGAAGACTGATGCAAGTGACTTTGCATTAGGTACTGTTCTATTGCAGCTCTGTGAGGATGAGAAATGGCATTTGGTGGCTGATCATAGTAGGAAGTTCGTACCAGCAGAGGTAAACTATGATGTCCATGATAAGGAAATGACCATGATTGTGGTGGCATTCAAAGAATAGGATCATTTACTGAGGTTAGCTGCTGATCAGATTGTTATATATACTGATCACAACAATCTTGAGTACTGCAATAGTACCAAGATACTAAATAGATGGCAACACTGCTGGGCGGAGTTCTGACAATGGTTCACTTTTAAGATTATCTACCCTGAAGGTAGGTTGAATGAGAAGGCAGATGCATTGTTGAGGCATAGGGACTACTACCTTGAAGTGGGGGGTAATTCTCAACCGAACCCTGAAACAACCTTTTTCCAACCTAGTCAATGGGTTGTAAAGGAGGAGTGGGACATCTTGCAACCACAGGTGTTGCAATCTTGTAAAGGCTATCAGTTGCAATCTCCCTTTTTGGAAGCACTTAAGAAAGCAACTAGTGCAGATGACAAGTGCATGGGCATATTCAAGTCAGTCATCAATAGGCAGAAAGATGTTGACCCTAGTTTTTCGGTAGAGAAGGCCTTACTACTCTATAAGAATAGGTGGTATATACCTGAGGCTAAAGGGTTGAAGCAAACAATCATGGAGGCGGAACATGATTCCCATATTGCAGGATACTTTGGGACATACAAGAGAATTGGATGAATCAAGGCAAACTTCTATTGGCCACAGATGGATGAGCATATCATGGAGAATGTGCATACTTGCAATACATATCAAAGCAGCAAGACAGTCCAGCATAAGAAATTTGAGTTACTTGAACCAATTGAGGTGCCAATAAGACCATAGAATGATATTTCTATGGACTTCATTGTAGCATTACCAGAGTCTGAGGGATATATAAAGATATGAGTCATTGTTGATTGATTCTCGAAAATGACCCACTTTATACCATTCACAGTGGAGATGTCTATAGAAAAGTTGGCATTAATATTCCTGAAGGAGGTATGGCACCTACATGGACTCCCAGAATTGATAATCTCAGACTGAGATAGCCAATTCATCTCTAGGTTTTAGGTAAGCTTGATGAAATTACTACAAATCAAGCTTAATATATTGACAGCTTTCTATCCAGAAACCACTGGGCAGACTGAACAGGTGAACCAGACTTTGGAACAATATCTTTGCAGCTATTGCTTATATCAGCAAGATGATTGGGTGTTTTGTTACCGTTGGCAGACTATGCATATAATACTTTTACCTCAAAATCGACTAGGGCTTCCCCTGTTGAGATTAACTATAGATTCAACCTTCGTATGAACAGGCCATGCATAGTTCCAGATAGCCAAGAGATTCATCCAAGCAGTAAGCTCTTAGTACGGAACTGAGAGGGTTCATGGCAAGAGGTCAGAGAAACCTTACATGGGGCACAAGAAAGGCAATAGAAGTAGCATGGCCAAAAAAGGCTACCATCACCAGAATACATGACAATGGAAGATGTGACCAATGGAGTGGCAAAAAAGGCCAACTGGGTAATGTTAGACTGAAAGAACATCGAGACAAAGAGGCTGATGGAGAACTTGGACCACTGAATGTTTGGCCCCTTTGTGGTCAAATGAAAGGTAGGATCTCAGGAATATGAGCTTGAACTCTCACCTCATTGGTCAATCTACCCTGTATTCAATGTCAGTCTACCAGAGCCATATTGAGATGACTCAGTAGGTAGGCCCCAGAGGGAAGTTCTATTAACAGAGATAGTTGACAATGAACTAAGTTATGTTGTTGAAGCTATCCTGGATAGTCATTGGTATGGCATGATAAAGATGAGTTCCGACCACTGATTTGTTCAATACTTAATAGTATAGAAAGGTTACGGGCCAGAGGAGAATACATGGGAATCTTTCAAGATGCTAGAAGGAATGAGCACAGAGTGCATTAATGATTTCCACTGAAGTTATCCATCCCAGGCATGGGATCACCGCATAGTGGATGTATCAAAGCTGGGAAATAAAATACATCACTAATGGTCTGGGGTGGACCTTTGAGAAGAGGGGAGTTGTGTAATGACCCACCAGAGGGTGTCTTACAGTAAACTATCCTTACACCCAGACTGGAGACCCTGAGGTCAATGGGTAAGGGTAGTTTGGTTCACTATAGTGGACAACTACACATACTATAAGATTGTAGTATTAAAGGTAGGTGCAGGAAAGGCTTATGTAATGAGGCCTGAGTTACCCTGACATGAGGTCCAGGTTACCCTGCCATAAGGTCCAAGTTACCCTGACATGGCACCCAAGTTACTCTACCAGGCACATAGAGGTACTTACTTGGGGCAAGGGGCAATCCTATAAGGATTAGGCACCCTGGTAAAATCCAAAGGTTACAAACCTGGTAGCCTTTGGGGGACTATAGGAGGAGCTACAGGGCTCCGAATGCCCCACGATTTTATAGAGGTATTCCTAACACCCCCCTGCGACCCCAGTGTAAGGACTGCATGTCATGGGCTTATGGCTGTTGAGTTGCTCCCTTCCTTACAAAAGGAATTGAGTGGAGGTACTCTTGTAACACTGTATAGGTTGTTGCTGTCTGACTGACCGGATGCTGTCCGTAGGATATATGAGAGGGCATAGGGTGTGCTCCAGAGGAAGTGCTATCTTCTGGTACCTAATATGTGTAAAACAGACAAGAACTGAAGGAGTTACTCAGGTGATACTGGAAGGGTAGTCCAGATCCACCCAGGTAGTCCTGGGGTGGTCTGAAAGATATTGAAGCATCTCCAGGCAGGTGAATCACACATAGGTGCAACTCGTGCCCAATCACTGTAAGACTATTGGGGTTGTTTGAGAGCTCTAAAAGCATGATTCTTATCATGGGAGGGGTACGTTTGGGGAGTTGACTGTGGGTAGTGCCCACCAGGCCAATCACCAAGGTACCCCACTGGGGGAGCCAAGTAGACTTTCCTATCAGGCAAAGACTAGATTAGAATGAAATAGAAGGTTCAGCTCGAATGTGAGAGCTATGTCCACTAAAGGCTTGCATAGATGAAATGCATATGGGTATGAGAGTTTGTAAGTGGTATATCTCCTCAGTTGCATGATAGTTTGCCACTAGCAGGTCAATGATATGAAGAGTTTTTCTCCTGCAGTCGCATTAGAGATGCAGCGCTTGAAACACTGAATTTTGGAAGGAGATTTAGCCAGAGCAGGCCAACATCTGCAAAGGAATAAGGTCCTTAGTTGTGTGTATTGGTCAGCCCAGAGGAGATGGGTGTGCTCATGATTAAGTTAGAGTAGTGATGGGTGGGAACTGACAGTATATGATATTCTACTTAAACTATATGCCAGTCTCACTCTACTCTGGCAATAAACTACCTCTGAAGAAACTTACTGAGTGAAGCTGCAGCTTAACAATACTAAGTTTCACTTTTTTGATTCTTCTTTACTCTACTGTTGATTATCGCTATTGATCTTTGAGTCACTTCAGTGCGGTTGTGGGCTTGTGATCCATCTTCCCCTAGGGTGCCCCCATTACACTGGTAAGTAATTATGTGATTAGATTTGTAACCCTAATTGAAATTAGGATTGTTAAAAATGAAAGAAACAACTAATCTTGAAGAGTAAGCCATAGATAGTTAGCTTCTTGAGACACAGGTTAATGAGGAAAGTGCAATAGATGAAACTGAAGAGGATAGACCCTATGGGAGCAGTGAAGGCAGTCAAGGTCATGAGATCCAGAGGGAGAGGGATATGAGAGCTAAAACAAATAATAGAATAGAGGCAAAAAGGGATGAGATTATAGAAGCAATGTGGACTGACTATCATGTGTATTTCTATATTGTACTGGAGTAGTTTTCTTGGCATGTACGACTAAGACATCCAACTTGAAGCCTCACAACACAATGCCACAATAAACCAGGATATCTATATCTATATTGTACTGGAGTAGTTTTCTTGGCATGTACGACTAAGACATCCAAGCCTCACAACAAAATGCCACAATTAACCAAGATAGAATAAGCCACACTCCAAGTTAGTCAAAATTGAAAACAATTATGGTGCAAAAAATAAATAATATAGAGTAAAACAATCAATATGAAATTGAATGATAAAAATACAAATGTTTTTAAAGAAAAATATATATAAAGTATGAAATCCTTGAGGTATTGAAATTATGGCAAGAACTGATAACCGATGAGGGCTTTTATACTTACATAAGCAAAGGTAATAGTGCAAAAGCTGGTGCACGTGTTCTGTCAGTAAATGGGCATACTAAAGATACATTACCATACACGTCCTGACCACTACACATTAGACAACGTTTTTACTGCCTTTTTCTCTCTAACACATTATTCAAACAAGATATTCCGTATTTTATTTTATAATATATTTTATTTTTTCTCTAAGGTAAGTGTTTATATTTTCATTTGAGAGCAGAAGTAGGTATACAGTTGTGTAACTGACAAGGGCACGTAGCACAATGTCAAATCAATAATGCGGCAGGTGTAAACGACAAAGATGCATGTCAGAATATGATAGAAATAGCCTTGGCCAGATTTATAAAACATGCAGAGACTGTTTAGTAAGTTGCACATTTTATGTCAATATTGGAAGAAGTTATATGAGATGCATAAACTAATAGATAGTGTAAAGGTGAAGCATCGAGCACAACGAAGAAGGGGACCAATACAAAGACTACAAGAAATGGATATTGAAAGGGAACTAAGATTAACAGTAGAGGTAAGTGCATTAAAGCAATAATTAAAATTACCAAGGCTGATATGAAATAGAATACAATAGGGGGAATCTAAGCAGTATCTCTCTCAATATGCGAACAAGTGCCAGGAGCAGTAATTCCACTTGCATTTATCACTGAGCGAGCATGATGGAAAGCACTGGATCTTTGATGGATGAATATACTTTGTGAGTTTTGTAATGCAAAGCATTGGTTAGCTGAATGCACATCAGGAAGTACAATAGCACAGTCAATTTTTGAACAATACTGTAAGAAAGGTGCAGTTCAGCTACCATCCATATTACCTCCACCTGAGCCACTACAATCATTAATGAAAAATCAGGATAGTACCAGTCAGACCTTTCACAGCAAAATTTGAGAATATAACTCTGCACTCTCTTTTACCTCAGTGAAATACCAAGCAGATACCTGTACAGCAAACAGGGGCCCAGGAGTTCAATGCTTTTAGATTCATGGGGAATTATATCATTTAAAGGGTCCACAAGAGCCTGCATTACATGATGCACCTCAATTTGCACAATTATTCTTATATGACCCGCAATATGCTGTGAATATACTCTTCACTTCACATCCAAATCTTGAACCACACCTTCTTGAACAACTTACATTAATGTTGCATAAGTGTAATCCATTTATTCCTATATATCAAACTGCAAAAGAAAGATTAGAGGCAGCAAATATAAATACAGGTGATGGGGTAACATACATTGTCTTAAACCCACAACTGCAACTAATTGTTGAATCAGGAGCTGATAAACGAAGATGCAATCTACCAACCAGTAATGAGGTTGCTATGATTATTGGTGATGAATATGCTGAGAGTGGATTTCGTGATATTATATTAGCATCAAGAGGCAATAATAATGAATCACGTTTTTTTACAATTAATGCGAATCATGCTTCATATATGCCTTTATATTATGTATTATTCTTTCCAAAAGGCAAATCAGGTTATCACTGGGGGCTACAGTTGGTTGATAATAGTGGTCAAAGGAAAAACACATGCTTAGTACACCGTGCATTTTATCACTATCGATTACATCCAAGAGTTGGAGAATCTGATATATTATTTTGTGGTCAGCAATTATGGCAGCAATACTTAGTTGATGCATGGGCAGTATGTCATCAAAATAAGCTGCAGTGGCTAAGGCATCATCAAGCAAATATTTGAAGTGATCTTTACAATGGATTAGTGGATGCAATGGTAAGAGATGAGGTTGATGTATCAGCAATTGGCAAGCGAACAATTTTACCTTCGAGCTATACAGGTGGTGATGGATTTATGCAACAACTTTTCCAGGATAGTATGGCAATAGTATGACATTTTGGACGACCAACATTATTTATCACTTTTACAGCAAACCCAAAGTGGGAGGAGATTGTGCAAGAACTTTTACCAGGGCAAAGTGCTGTTGGTCGACCAGATTTAGTTGCTTGAGTTTTTCATTTAAAGCAACAACAATTACTACATGAAATAAAGCATGACGGAATATTTGGAAAATTTGCAGGTTGTATTTGGACAATTGAATATCAAAAACGTGGCTTACCCCATATGCATTTACTTCTATTTTTACATTCAGAAGATCGATTTCTTACAGCAGAAGCAATTGATACAATTGATTGTGCAGAGCTTCCTGATCCAGTAATAGATCCCAGTGGCGAGTTATTAGCACTTATTAAATCTAATATGGTACATGGTCCATGTGGGTGGATGAAGCCGCAAGCCCCTTGCATGATCAGTGGAGGTCCAGGATTGAGTGTGAAGTGTTCAAAGCGATTTCCAAAGGACTTTCAAGAGGAAACAATTGTACAAGAGGATGGTTATCCACTCTATCAACAAAGGAATAATGGTCAAACCTTTGATCTACCTTTGCAGATTAATGGTGCACTGACAGCTTTCCAATTTGATAATCGTTGGGTTGTTCCAAATAATCCATATTTGTCATGGAAATTTAAAGCACATATCAATGTTGAAGTTTGTGTATCTGTTCATGCAGTTAAATATATTCATAAATATATCTATAAAGGTTCCAACAGAACTACATTACAGGTTGCAGCAGAACAGGATGAGATTCAAAGGCATTTACAAGGGCGTTATATTGGACCTACTGAGGTAGTTTGGAGATTATTTGAATATGCAATACACGAAGAGTTACCAACAGTTAAGCATCTTGCGGTACATCTTACTGGTGAACAATCGGTATACCTTCCTGATAATGCAACCAATGAGCAACTTCAATCACGCATAGACTCAGCAAAGACTACATTAATGGCATTTTTTAAATATAACTCTTTACACAATGATGGTAGGCACTATCCTTATCAGGACTTTCCAACCAGCTTCATATTTCAAGAAAAACAACATATTTGGACTGTACGGAAAAGAGAAATCACTATTGGCCGAATGTATCACTGCAATCCATTTATGGGTGAGAAACACTATTTATGATTATTACTTACAATAGTTCCAGGTGCAAAAGGGTTTGAGCATTTATGCACAGTAAGAGGAATTACTTACAGTACATTTCGTGAAGCATGTTCAGCATTTGGCTTAATTGAGGATGATCAAGAGTGGATTAGCTGTTTTAATGAAGCTATAACAATTGCAACAGGAAAGAGTTTACGCACATTGCTTGTTACTGCATTGTTATTTGGATCGATTTGCAATCCATTGGAATTGTGGAATAAGTTCAAGGACCATATTTGCGATGACCTGAAATACCAACTAGAGCAACAAAATCTCACGCATCTTGGTGCAAGTATTTCTACTGTACATATTGACTATGGTTTATATTTAATATCTCGAATACTTGCTGATTCAAATAAAACCTTAATACAATTTCAAATACCATCCTCAGTTATAACTTGGAATCAAGATAATGGTAATGCACTATTAGTGGAAGAATATAACTATGATACACAAATACAGGAAATATTGTGTAATAACCTTTTTGCACAAATGAATATTCAACAAAAGTTCTGTTTTAACACGATAGTTTCTGCATTACAGCAGCCAAATGGAGCACAGTTTTTCTTGCAAGGTCCTGCTGGAACTGGTAAAACATTTCTTTATTGTGCATTGTGCAGCTAAATTCGTCAACAGGGTAAAATTGTTCTTTGTGTTGCTTCTTCCGGTATTGCTGCACAACTACTACCAGGCGGTAGAACCTCACACTCCTGCTTTAAGATTCCAATGCACCTAAATAAATCCTCAATTTGTGCAATTAGCAGGAATAGTCAACTTGCAGAATTACTTCGATCAACAGCCTTGATAATTTGGGATGAAGTACCAATGCATTATAAATACTGTTTTGAGGCAGTAAATCGCACCCTAAACGATATCCAACAAACATTAGATGATACACTATTTGGTAATATACCAATTATTCTAGGCGGAGACTTTGCACAAATATTACATGTTGTGCTACGTGGTAATAGGGCAGCGATCGTTCGTGCATGTATTCAACAATCCTATCTTTGGCCAAAGTTTCAACTATTACAGCTAACAGAAAATATACAAGTTATTAGTGGAGGTGCAAATATTGAGTATAGTCAATTTCTAGCTGCTATGTTATATACAACAGCCCTCCATGGAACAATTGAACTTCCTACCAGAATTGAATCATTTGGAACTTTGCAGGAGTTTTGTCAAGTTATCTTTCCATCGCACATTTTAAATGAATCATATAATGATTGCACACTTCTGCGGAATCGGATAATCCTTGCATTTCGTAATGACACTGTTTCTGAGTGTAACCATATATTAATTTCACAGTTCCCAGGTGAAGTACACTATTTCGATGGGGTTAATAGTGCAGATATAAATGATACTCACTCAGAAACTGAAGAAGTACCCATGGAATATTTGCAAAGCATTAATAGTTCCTCCCTTCTGCCCTCAAGACTCATACTAAAACTTGGTGTACCAGTTATTCTAATGCGAAACCTAAATCCTAGGGAAGGTTTGTGAAATGGAACATGAATGACCATTATTCACCTTAGTCAATCATGCATTGGTGTACAAATCCTTGGTGGTGATTTTGATGGTTATTGCACTCTTTTACCGCGAATTTCATTAAGTACGAATGAAGGTGAGTTACCATTTATCCTTACACGAAAGCAGTTTCCAATTCGGCTTTGCTTTGCAATGACCATAAATAAGTCTCAAGGTCAGTCCTTTGAAATTGTGGGAATTGCTCTTCGCACACCAGCATTTTGTCATGGTCAGTTATATGTTGCATTAAGTTGTGTTACCAGCTTGCATAGATTAAAGGCCTTATTTGCATCAACTACTTCGAGAACTACAGATAATATTGTTTATCCTGAAGCACTTCTATGTTCCTAATCGTAAACCTCTTAGTGCAAGTTACTCTTTTCTTTTTCCATAAAAAGACATATACTAATTTTCTATTAACCAAATATTAGTTGTATTTTGATATATATACTTCTTTTCTTAAATATATGGAATTTCGCTATTTTACACCTTCTGAATCATTCTAATATCTTGTTCCTTAATGTTATTCTTTTGCATCCATGTTTTTATAATAGAATTATTGGCTATTTACATGTTATTATTAAATATGAAATGTATTATATTTGAAACACTTTACACTTATCTTTTTTAAATAAAATGAAAAATGCTTAGAATGTAAAACTTTTATTAAGTAATATTAAAAGTGCAATGTTAAAAATTAAAGTGCAAAGTAAAAAGCTTTCAACAAGAGCAAATTAAAGAAAAAAACATACTATGCAATCAAAGAACTTTCTCAATAATCAAATCTCTCACAATGCTATCCACTCCAACCACTCCAGTCATCATATTATCCCAATGTTTTCCAAACTCAGTACCTCTTCCTCCCTTCCTGGTGCATGCAACCTTAGTGCATGGTGGTGCAAAATTGTCATCTGGGTCTGCAAGGATTTCAAGTGAAGGGGAACATTTTCTTTTGCCTGCAAATCAGAGTAAAATATTAGCACAGTCATGTAAAGGAACTTGCATACACTTACCTTTGTCTGCACGAAATGAACACCATTTACCATTAGTATTGTAGTGGCAGTTAGTGCATGACTTAGTATATTCCCCAGGTACAGTAACACACTCTGCAAAAGGTCCTCCACTCTGCTCACACTGTTTGCACATACCCTCCTCTACCACACCCCTGGTGTACCCCAAAACTGCCTCATGATTTACTATTCTTGACCATGTTAAGTCTTTAGCACTCTTTCCCTCTCTTAACTCCACATCCCTAACCCTTTTCATATACCTAACCCTAAAAAATGCGGCACTCCCTTTCTCAGGAGTCTTCTCAGCTACATCTGCAGGGGAGGGGCCTCTGGTAGGACTGGGAGGGGTATCTTGGGTTGGGGAAAAGGTCTGTGTAATCTGAACAGGGGTATATGGGGTTGTGCTAGGGGGTCTATGGGTAACAGGATCAAGGGCCATAGCAGAAGTGCTAGAACTAGCCATAACTAGAAATTTTAATAAAAATAAGTGAAATATGAGATCAAAGCAATAGATAAAATGAGTGAAAATAATACTAAATAAGATAAAGGAATTGTTTCAGGGATAGTGGATAAAAAAAAAGCGAAATTCTAAGAAATAAAAATGGAGAGTAGATCTTTTAATAGTAAAGAGTGTAAGAAATAAGGAAATAGTGTAATGGTGATAAAAAGCGAAATTCTACAGTCAAAAAGGATCCTTTATATATTTTTTTACCAGCCTGTGTTGATTTCTTAGCATTTTTATGGGTTAGGTTTTTTACATTCTGCAGCTACTTGCACAGTGAGTGCACAGCTATTCACGGGTGCACCGCTATTCACAGGGCAGGTGCACTGCTACTCACCGAGTGCACAACCTAAATCATAACAACCGAGTTCAACACACCAACCCCCCCCCCTCGAGGTCTTGCAGGCCTTTTGCTAGTTGTACCGTACTGGAGTTGCTTTCTTGGCGTGTACGACTAAAACATCCAAGCCACAATACAATATAAAATACCACAACAAACCAAGATAGAATGAGCCACACTCCAATTGAAAAAAGAATGCATATAATGGAAAAAATAAATAATATACAGTAAAAACATGAATGTAGAATTGTATAATAAAAATAAAGAAAATGTTAAAAAGAAACTAGAAAAATATACATAAATTAAAAGATCTGGATTTTGAGGTAAGAATTTATAACTAACTCCTATACATATGTAAGCAATGCCAAAGTTGCAAGAACCATTGCACACATTCTGCCAGTAAAAACAAGTAAAAGAGATGATACAACATGCACCTTTACAACTACACAATATAAAGTATTATTACAATATTATTATTCCTTACATTATATTCAGACAAAATATACAGTATTTCATACCATATTACATTATATTTATCACATTTGGTAAGAGCTTATATTTCCATTTAGTATAGTAAGTAGTAAGCATATAGTTGTGTAACTAATAAGGGCATATAGAACAATGTCAAACCAATAATGCAGTAGGTGTAAACAGTATAAGAGCCCATCAGAATTCGATAGAAATAGCCATAGATAAATTTATAAAATATATAGAGACTGTTTAGTAAGTTTTAATATTGTTTCACTTAATATAACAACTATTATGATGTGTATAAAGTTACTAATAGGACAAAGACCAAGCATCTGATACTCTAGAGAAGGGGACCAATACTGAGACTATGGAAGATAGATATTAAGGGAGATACTGGATCAGTTATAGAGAGGTATGTCAAGTAAAGTAATACTTAAAATTAAATGAGCTAATATGAAATAGAATGTAAATATAGAAACTTACATACTATCATTACCAATATGGAAATACATACTTGAAGCAACAATACTACTTGCATTTATCATGAAGTGAGCAAGGTAGAAAGCATTGAATTTAGGACAAATGAATATAATTTGTGATTTTTGTAATATAAAACATTGGTTCAATAAGTACACATCAAGAAGTATAACAACATAGTCAGTTTTCAAATAATATTATAAGAAAGGTATAGTTTAGTCGCCACTCCTATTGCCTCCGCCAGAGCTACTCCAATCATTGATGAAAATCTAAGACTGTATAAGTCGAATATTTTGCAATAAAATTCAAGCATATAACTCTGCACTTTCTTTTACTTTGAGTAAATATCAAGCAGATATATATATAGTAACTTGGAAACCAGGAGTTCAATGCTTTCAGATTCATGGTAAGCTATATTATTTATAGAGTTCACTAGAACCTGTACTATGTAGTATATCTCAATTTGTATAACTATTCCTGCATAATCCATAATATGCTGTCATTATATGGTTTATATCTTTTTTAGATTTAGATTTACATCTTCTTGAATAACTTATACTCATATTAGATGAGTATGATCTATTTATTTGCATATATCCAACAGCAAAGGAAAGATTAGATACTGCAAATATTAATGCTGCTGATAGAATAACATGGATAGTATTAAACTCACAACTACAACTAATTGTTGAATTAGGAGCAGATAAGTGAAGATACAACTTGCCAACTAGTAATGAGGTGGCTATAATTATTAGAAATGAATATACAGAGAGTGAATTTTGTGGTGTTATTTTAGCATCAAGAAGTAATGATAATAGACTACATTTTTCTACAATAAATGGGAATCACACTTTATATATGCCTTTGCACCATATGTTATTCTTTTCAAGAGGTGAATTTGGTTATCATTGGGTACTACAATTGTAGGATAATTCTACAGTCAAAGAGGATCCTTTATATTTTCTTACCTGTCTGTATTGATTTCTTAGCTTTATTAAGGGTTAGGTTTTATTTTATTTTTACACTCCATAGCTACTTGCATGGCGAGTACACAGCTGAGGGTAGGGTGAGTGCACAGCTGAGGGTATAGCAAGTGCAGTATGAGTGCACAGCTACTCACACTGTGGGGTGCACAGTTAATCACACAACAACCAAGCTCAACACATAACCAGCCACCCTCGAGTTCTTGCAGGCCTTTTGCTAGTGTGTTGTACCAGGTATTGTCCAATCATCCTAACTTCCTCCTGATATCCAACATACTACATTGTCATTGCTCTGACACCCTCCAGATGGCTGCTTCTCATAGATTCTATGGTGAATATCACCCTGATTATCCTTTTGCACTATATCCTTGCATTTCTATTGTAGTGTTCTCATAGTAAGCGAAATTAAATCTATTACTCATAATCTGTACATGTTCTTAATTGCCCTTAATGACCCTCTTTAATGGTCTGACCCCCCAACATGTCATCATCCGCCTTACAATAACATCCCCATTGGTACTGCTTGTACTTGCTGAGAATTCCTAAGTCTCAAAAAAACCCCTTGAGATAGAGAAGGGATCATCACTCTGTCTGCCACTGGTCCTACAGTTGGATCATGAGTATCATCTGCACTCAGACGATCAGAATCTTGTAACTGAAGCTACCAGGCTACTGATGTCATGTCAAGTCAAGCCACCCACCAGTTTCTGATGCTGGATTCCAATATTTGTGATGTCCCACCAGGTCCAAGTTTCAGTGAGTAGTGTGTTGCCATATATGCTGTGTCGAAGTGTTGATGGATATCTGACTCTTGAGCTCAGTGCTTAAGGCTTCCCAATCATTATTACATCCTTCACAGTGGTCCCGCTGGACCCCATGAACTTACCCCACCCTCTTATCTCTTGTTTCTTGAATATTTTACACACTCACATCCTGGATCCTTCCTGGGCACTTACCTCAAGTTTCTGTTTGCTGGTCCAAAAGGTCATGTATGTTTGGTAACAGGTTACCTGCCTTGATCGTGAATGAACAGTAGGATGATTTGGAGACTCACCCCTGGCTGCCTCAGGTGTGAAGTCCATGGGCTCCTGATATATCTCTGTTTGCCATAGATGCAGTGAATGGCATATTATGGTACAGGTCAACCAAATCATAGTACCATTGATGCATGCATGAAACTAAGGATCCATAATACCTTGCATCTTCTTCCCTGCAAGGTACTTATACAAGATAGCCTCAGGTATCTGGTGCGCAAGGAATTGGAATGTTAGGAGCTGAGTTACATCCAATTACAGTCAGTAGTGCTCACTCTATACTAGGCATCTGATGGAGATAGACCAGGTACACTCTTACATTGTACATAAACCTGTCCTGCTCCAGCAGATCATCAACTATCTATACCAGAGTTGTGAGCAGACAGTATAACTGCACAATTTCCTGCTTCACCTCAGGTACAAACTGGGCTCATATGCCAATGTATTTTTGGCATATCTATCAAGGTTAGTATTGTATTGTGTATTGCATCATATCTACCTGAGTCTTCTTACTGAACTTATGCAATACTCTTAGGGTTCAATGTTTTCAGTATCTGCAATGTTAGTAAGGGCATCATCCTAAACATTTTGTACCTGGGTGGTCAGAGCTACAACATTCATGAGTAGCTCCTCAAACAGGGTGTACCATAGTATCAGAGTCTTTGCATCATCTAATATAGCCCTTTCCACACCTGTCACTATATTTCCTCTAGAGTGAGGAGCTGGACTAGAGATCAACATACCAGACACCAGACAATACAGGCTACCAAGTGGGGATGATAACTATGCATCACACGATGATGGCAATATCAGAGGACTGTGGCTTTACTACGGAATTATGCATCTAAGATCCATGGTCATATACCCAGCAGGACCTATCTCCTAAAACCCAGATGTGGTTGAAATGTATATAATTCTTACCTGTTTGTCTACCTTTCTGTTAGTAACTTTTGACCCATAATTACATCTTGATCTGGGGCCATCTGCAATATCAATGCCTTCTGCATTACATTTGCTGTCTGATTCTGTTTTGTCTTGTTCACATCAGATTTGGCACTAATCACTACTATCATCTGATAGATGCACTGTTTGGGTATTTGGTTGATCATTGGGTTTAGTTTTGGTGGCTTCATGTACAGTGGTCAACATTGTGCTGTTCCATAGGCACTTTGGTGCTCTTCATAGTAGGCTTGTAACCAGGGGTGGAGAAGAATCTCAAGTTGAGGACATATCTTGAGATTTGTTTTGATGTGTTCTTGATCTCCCTTTTCCCGATCCTATAGTACCAGGTTGCATGTCACATTTACCTCTGTATAGGTTGCTGACTTGCGGTGCTGGTTGACTGTGTGTATTGGTCTGTGGCTTATTTATGGTGTAATAGGTTAGTTAGAGTAAGGTAAGTTGATATTTAGGCAGGAGTAAAATTGTATGTATCTCAAGCACAGTTTGGTGAAAGTGAGAAGTTTGTATAGTTTTGTTGTATTGTATACAATACCTTGGGTCTTATATACAAGGCTGCCTAGGGGGTGGGGGTGTACAAGATCACTGACTATCACTCATTATAGAGGGAAAAGCTTTGCCTCCAAAATGGTGTTTTCAGAGTGTTCACTATTATATTCCGAATTATTTAATCATTCCTAACTACAATAAGACTCAAGACTCTAGCATGAAAAAATTAGATAGAATGAGGGTGTTATTAGGGTGGGTGGCTTAATAAGATCTCACAATGAACAGTATCATTTACTGACACTACTGGTGTTACAGTATTCTGGTATTTTCTAACTAGCGCTAGAAGTGTCTGAAATCATCTCCTAGCATCAAGTCAAAATAGGCGAACACCGGAGAGGCTGAATTCAAGCAATTCAACCAACTCACATATAGAGATTAGTAATGAGATAAACAGGGGCTGCAGTGCAGCCATTCCTGACCAACTTCAAACCCTAGTCTGTCTAATCACTAACATCCATATCCTAGTAAACAATCAACTCAGAGGCTTAGCCACTACTATGTGACACACAGTATACCAAAGTAAGGGGGCTGAATACTATGACTATTATCACATACTGTAGGCTACTGTACTGTACCAGGCACTTGTGATCGAAATGACAAGCAATGAGCAAAGTCTAAGCAAGGGTGTCAAATGGAATCATTAGTATTACATACAAGGCACTTGAGATTGAAACATCAAGGAATAGGAGATGCCCATGACATCAATTCATATCATTAGTAGCTAACAAGTAGAGGCGAAGAACTTCTAGCTAAATGTAGTTAACAAATCCCAAAATGGGAAATAAAAATAAAACTATACTTCTGATGTGAGATAGAAAAAAAAAAAAAAAATGACCATGAAAATTCTACCTAAGACAAAATAAAATCTACAGTGGGAAAAATTGTTTTACATATATAAAATGGTGCGGATATGTAGAGACATTGTATGGTGACATATATTTACAGCTATCATGATCGATCACCAGAGAAATATGTAGTGGTACAATGTCTATACATAGCATGACACGATTTTATCTATGCAAATAAAATAGTATCACAACAACACTATGGCTAAAAGTCAATTTTATTGTCATATTCAAAAGATATTTCAATACCAGGAGCGGTATAGAAATATCTTTTGAATAGACCACTAAAATCAGCTTTTCATGGTACTGTTGTAGTGATGCTGGAGATGTTGTGATTCTCTGCTGGCAAGAGGCATTGATAATAAAGAAATATATGTTATTGAGACTTCTTGGTACCTGGACAATAGTATAGTCAAAAGCTGATTTTGTTTCTATATCCAAAAGATATTTCAATACTATAATAGGTATACAAATATCTTTTGAAGGTACAAATAAATGCAACTTTTCAACATGCTGGTATTGTGATGCTCCGGATATCATGTGGCTCTGCTGCCAAGAGGTGTCAATATCAGAGAACTATATGTTATTGATGTCTCTTGCTATTGCGACATCAGTGTGGCCAAAAGCCGATTTCTCTACTATGTCCAACAGATATTTCTAAACCATAATAGGTATATAAATATCTTTTGAATATACAATAAAAATCAGCTTTTTGATATGCTGCTGTAGCAATGCTGAGGACATTGCGCTGCTTATATAGTTTCATGAAATGAGCCTGTGCCAATTAAAATCCAACCATGGGGTAATGTTATTGAAAGCGGGAAACTGCATAGCAACCAGTGTGACCCACAAAAAAAGTTTGGAGATAACATCACTTTTATGATAACACATGCTTTGGACAACTACTATACATTCAAAAAAAAAATCAAATATTAATTGAAGACTTGTAACATTTTGTTCAACAATGATGCTCAAATCCGATGAGCTTAAAATTTTAGAAACAGCTTTAATTACATAGTTTTCTGTGCCTTTTTATTTTTAGACCCAGGTGGATGCCCTCTTCACTTGGGAACATTAGTTAAAATCTCTCCTTCTGTACCTAGTACCTCCTCACTGCTCTTATCTCCTATTTCTTCCAAAGTTGTTTCAGTTGTAGATGGGTAGGATATATTAACATTACCTGATTGCTTGCTTCTTCCTATCTTAACTGCCTGAGATTGTTTAATAGTTTCAACTGAGGGCTTTGTATAAAGCCATGTAGATTGGATGTGCTCAGGAGCATAGGAGCTGTACTTACTCCACATATCACACCGCTTTTCTGGCTTCAAACCAATAGGTTGAAGCTCCTTTGGTGACATAGTACAAATCTGATCCAATGTTATTCCAAGCTTAGTAAGATCAAATCTCTGCCACTCATCTAGTGGAAACTTCTTTGCCATTACACTACCAGGAAATTCCTTTAGAAAAAGAAAGTTGTGAAAAGTTTGGATTCCCTTGAGAGGTTTAAAGAGTATACTTAGTGATTCCTCCCAATCAAAGAATACACCTTGATCAGCCCCCTCTTCATATAGGTTAATTGGTTCAATAGTATCATTGGTTGTTGAGCTTGTAACAGCAGCACTATAGACAGCTGGAGTCCAGATGTCTTTTCTTGAAGCACTATACTTGGCTGTTCCAAATCCATGATCAACAGAGTTTCTGGTATGACCCTTTACCTGAAAACAGAGTTCAATACTATCAGTCCACCCCTGCTGGACTAACCAGTAAAGATAAGCTGTCATTGTCTTATTCTTATTAGGGCCCCCACAATTATTGGCCCAAAGATAAATATGAGGCTTGATCTTACCTCCAGATTTTAAGTAATAGTGGAGTAGAGATACTACCTGCTTAGGACCTTTTAGTTGCTGTTCCTCTGTATAGAGGAGGTGGTAATGCTTATTGTGATACTTATTCTCATCTACAATTCCAAAAGAATACAACTTGAATGGAGAAAAGAAGTACCATTGGCCAGGTTGTTGAGGGAGCTTTGGTATCTCAACTACCTGTTAGAAGTCAAATGAATGACAGGCTGTATCTTGTGGACAAGAGATTGCTTGCAAGATAGAAGCCTCGTAAAAGTCTCTACACTCTCAATACTCCTTACGATGCTGATCAAGTTCTGTTTGAGTTTGTATCTGCCTCTCATCCGGCTCAACCTTACTTTGTATTCTGTTCTTCCCATCAGGAGACCTTAGTTTTCCTTTTAGTATAGTACAATGATCACAAATGTCTTTAGCAGGGGTTCTGATATGCATCTGCTTAAATCTTGGACTTGTTTTCCAATACCGGCGAAAACTTGTAAGAGATAATGGTTGTGCTAAACTCTCCTCATTAAGTTTGGTATGGAGAATGTGTAGGGAGAAGAATGAAGGAAGTAAAATTTGATTATCCAGTTCTACTCTGGTAATCATAGTGTTACGATCGGCTATCTGATCTCTCCTTTCTTATATCTCACAACAGGCAACAGTCTTATCGTTAGCTTCCTTCTAAGGATAATACTTACCTATCTCTTATTGTATTCTCTGTTCTTTGAGAATTCTTAATACTTGTTATCTTACGCTATGTCTTAGATATTGACCGTTGTCAATACTAAGTCCTTATAGCGCTAACTTAGTATTCGTTCTGTTTCTTCTTCGTGATTGTTGGCCTTTGTTGTAAAGAGTGTAAAGGTGTTTTATTGATAACTTATAAGATAGGAAATAACTTAGGTGGTTGCGTGAAGAACTAACTATCAGGTCCTACCAACCTCCTTATATAGTTCTTCCAGCAACTCGCTTACAAATCAAATGAGTCACAACTGTGACTCATACACTTCCGTAACATATAACCTCATGACCATACTTGGTCATGCGCAAAAGTCCCATGACCTTCAAGGGGTCATGTGCGAAACCTCATGACTCGTATAAACGAAGTCATGCCTCTTAATCCTCATGACTCATAGGCGCACCTATGAGTCAACGCTCAACATACCAATCAAATTCAAACATAAACAACTATGACTCACAATTGTTAATCATATAAAACCCTATGACTCATATGTGAGTCATAGTGTGAAACATAATATCATATGACTCAATTGAGTCATGTGCGAAACCCTTTTTAACAAATGAAACCATTACAAACCATGCCAGGTTTGTAATACATAGTCCCATCCTGTTTATATTGCTTATAGGACCATGTTGCTACAGGCTCACCATAATCTCTTTCAATTTGCAAGAGAAAACTCTCCATACAATCTCCTATCTCTTTGGCCAAGTATCTATTTGGGGGCTGTGCTGTATGCTTATGGATTAGAGGGCAAACTGACTTTCCCAATTTCAAGTGACCTAATAATGCACATACTTGATACTTTCCTAGTATCCAGTACCAGCAGAAAAAGGAACTGCAAACTTCACCAATGAAGGGGATTACATACTTATTTCGGCGCATGCGCTTATTTGGATCTTGCTCACCATCTTCCATCTCCAGAAATGATCTCTTATTATATTTCCTAGTCCCATGCAGCTTCACAAATGTCATGGTATTGTGCGTGGACAAAATTAACCGAAGAATAACAACGACAACGAACACACAATTTGCCTGGTGATGACAACCTCCATACATTCAACTACCCCAACATCAACCAAAAAAAATTTAAAAAAATAAAAGAAATACATAGCAGTAATCAGTACTTAGTATACCATCCATCAGCCTTAATAATTGCTTCTACCCTATCCACCATAGATCCTGCCAGAGTATCAAAAACCTTTGAATCAAGAAGTTCCCAACAATGAGTGATTGCCTCTTCAATTGTCTTTTTGACCACATGCTCAGGGCCCTTCATGAGATGAAGATCAGGATAGTGCTTAGAAAGCTTATCCTTAATCAGAGACCAGATATTTTCAATTGGATTGAGATCTGGTGAATAGGGGGGAATTTCCAGCAGTGTAATTTCATGCTCTCTGAGCCATCTCATGAAGGGCAAGTGAGTTTTAGCATTGTCAATGACTAAAAAGACCTCCTCCTCTTCAGACTCTTTCTTAATATCCTCCCATATGTCTACAAAGTCATATTGATCATAAACCTCAATAATTGACTTTGCAGTACCCACCACCAGCAGAAGAAGGATCAGGAAAAACAGGAAGGAAACAACCATACTTTTGGCCATAAAAAAACCCAGTCATCATTTGACTAACCTTTCTCTCTCCCCTCCTAGGAGTTTCCTCAACACAGTCCTTATTCCACTTCTCTTTAGGATATCTAAATATCCACTTTCTCCTTCTCCCTCCTCCTCTCTCAATAGTCACCTCATCTTCCCACATTGTCTTCCTTCTCCATGTATTTTTTGTCCAATGCCTATGAGCAAATGCCCATTTCAATCTCTTCTCAGCAAGACTCTCATCAAGACCACCCATTTTTTAAGATTTTTTCCAGAGAGTCTGCACTTTATAGTCTTCTCAGAGACATCTGGTGCAATTTTCTTGGCAATGTCTTGATAGCTGTTATGGCGATTTTTGAGGGCTTCCTCAACCATAGCTTCATCCTGAACCTTAGAAGTCTTAGGATATCTTCCTCTGCCCTCTTTCTCCTCCCCCTCTTGATCTCCCTTTTCAACTGTGTCATGAACAGTAGTAAGAGGGATGTTGAGTTGGTGGGAAATGTCTGTCAAGGGCATGCCCCCTTCATGCAAGCCACACACTCTCCCTCTTGTCCATTGACTGAGATGCTTAGAAGGAATAGGTTTTTTAGGGTGGCTGTGAAGAATAGGGGCCATTATTTCTTAGAATAAAAAAAGAGAAGGTATTATGAGGGATCAGTTGGGTGGAAATGATTTTTGTTGGGGGGTTTGTTGTGTGAGGGTGTCCGGAAACGATGGTTGCCACCCTGGCCGGCGATTTCGGTTAATTTTGTCCACGCACAATACTAGCCATGAGACAGCTTGCCAGCAGTTTACACTGCTTGATTTTCATTGCACAATTGGCCTGTATCCAGATAAACCATTGTGCATAAGAAGCTTGTTAAAAGTATTCTCTCTTGCAGGAACATGCCTTTTCAATCTTTGAAAGGTGGACTATGTACTTATCTAATTGCTTTGAGCCATGCTGCTTAATATGCTCTTCAATCATCTCTTGATTGGAATTAACACTTTTGTTCCCTATATTTCAGTAGTAGTTAGTAATAAGCTATACCACTAGCATGAAATCCTTTGTTCCTTGTTTAATATCAATTTTCACAATTGGATATACAGACCATCCATGCTTTCTCTCTCATCATCCTCCGATTCATACTCAGCCTCAGCCTCATTTAGCCATTCATATTCTTCACCTGAGATGGAATCACAGTTGGTAGCTGACTCATTTGATGATGGTAATATTTCTGACATTGTTGCAGTTGTCTAGAAAGGTTGTAGGATCTTTATCTTCATAGTCTATAGTTCAGAACAGTGATACAATTATAGGACGTCAGCATTATTGTAGTGTGTTAATATTGAATATAACAAGTACAGAAACTTAATTAGATTTAAGAGAACACTCAATTGATAATTGAACGAATACTCAGAACAAGACCTTAATTTTTATTAAATTTTCACCCTGTTGCAATACATCCATCATCACATATAACTTGTATTATGTAAGCAAGATATATTGGTTGTATGTAACAGCAGTATTGGAAATAGGATTGTAGAAAATAAATGCAACCAACTACAAACTGAAATAGTACAACAACAAGAGGACTCTTGACAATAATTCTTTGTGCTATAAAGACACAGGAAGCTAAGCTTATTTTACATGGCAAAAAGTATATTTCTCAAAATTTCAGGTTTTTTCCCATAAAATATTCTACAAAGGTAATTAGTTCATGAATAATATTTTCTGGGCTGCTGAATATATACTCTAGATGACTAGCTAGGTAGTTAAGCTTAAATAAATTATTTGTGGTTGTGACCCAAGAGTGGACTTTTAATTGGCACAGGCTCAAATAAGCTTTTAAGCAGTACTAGTAACATGATACCAAGGGGTTACTAGTACAGCTTAAAAGCATATCTTATGAAAGTTGGTGACAAGTTAGACTCTATAGATATCACAATTAATTTGTAAAAATATTATATATATAGAAGAATAGATCATCATACCCCACATGTCAATTTTCTGGGTTGTTTGCACACACCATTTTACACCCGAATAATGCTCGGACATCATCAGATGTGCATGGATTGTTTGCAGGTACTGTAAGGTGTAAAAACAAAGTAGGAAACACATATGCATCATTTCATATATACCCTGTGCACATGTGTGTATGGTATATAAACCCAGCCATTCTTTCCTCCTTTCCTCTGTCATTTGTCTTCCCTCCACCACAGGGGAAGATAAGAAGATGATCGCTTCATTCCTTGTCTCCTTGTCTTCTTTTTTTATTCTCTGCTTCCCTCCATCTCTCCATCTCTTAACCAGAGGCTCTTCCCTACCATCCCACTTGCCATTCTACTTTGTTCTTTTTTTTTATTTTTTTATTTTCTTATTACTCAAATTCATATGGCACCTCTGATGTTGATCAGATGACTGGTCATCAGGGGAGAGTAAGTACACCCCACCACATAATTGACTCTCTGGAGTGAGCAATATTAATGTTTCTTTTGTACTTAGACATTACACTGTCTTAGTCCTGCCTGCTGCATATGTCCTTCCTACTGTTCAACCTTGGGGCAGTGAAGTACAGATGGAGAAGTAAGTACAGTCTGTTTAAGTTTTAACATGTGATAATTACAAATCTTTTGCTGTTTTTCTTAGATATCCTACTATCAAGCCTGTTGAACAGCATGGGTGGAGTGGCAAATGGAGAGTGCTGGCATTCACCACTACCAGCAGCTCAAGCTAGTCGAATTCGACAGTGTTGTTACCTTGCAAGCCAGTGGTGTAGGATCCATTGCAAGTCAAACCCAACCAACAATCATCTGTCAGCAACATTTTAACAAACAGTCATAGGGGTATGTATGGCAATATAGTGTATACTAAGAGCTGGTGTGGGTCCACACACCCACACCAGTTGACTGTTACATATCATGCCTGGCATGACTATGTCATGGAACACTTGACTGGGTGCTCCCTGGACCTCTAGTGCCTGACCGAATCTGACTTGGATTAGGTCATTGGGTATACTCACTCCCTTCTCCAGGTCACAGCCCAGCTCATGCATATTGAATACAAGCATCAGGCTGATAACATCAGGGAAGTGGAGTACCACCTCAGGCTCTTGGTAGGTAACATGGCCAAGAACCTGATGATGTTGAATGGGCATCATCTAGTGGAGGGGAAGAAAGTTGGTGGTGAGGTCGAGTGACCTCGGAGTAAGTGTCTCCTCCTCCTAGGGATTATATGCTATCCTCATGCTAACACCTATTGTCAGTGGCTATAGCAGATTAGGCTAGCCCTTATTGCCTGCAGTTAATCAGCATCTACATCATTTGTCAGTTAGGTACCTGAGACGCTGAGAACCCACTCCTGGGATACCCCTGGTATGCCAATGACTCTAACCAGGGAATCGCCTCAGGAGTCACAGCATGACGAAGTATTGAAAGGGTACTCAGGGTAGTCAAGTGAGAGCATCTGGAGGGGGTAATCCAATACCCCTGATATCTCCTTAGGGTAACTTGTAAGGGTACTCAGTTATATAGTCGGGTGTCCTCTAATCCTCTCCCACTCTGGGAACTCATCTTTCTTTGTGAAGATGAGGACATACTTGCACAGCCATTTGCCAAAGATGGCAAACACTCACTGGACCTGGTAGTCCTACAGCCATGTCTCCATGAGGGAGAGGATTGTGATTAGACCCCCACATTGACCTATAGTAGTTATCTCTTCTTTGACCACAAGGTCTAGGATCACTGTCCACTAATTGAAGATATCAGGGAGGACATGTAAGTGGAGGAGGAGGAGGAGGAGGATGATGAAGAGGGGCAAGATTCTGGTGTACATGACATTATGATTGAAGACATAAGTTTCTAACCCTTACCATATTTTAGTTACCATCTTATTTAATCACAAATGCAAAAGATGAAGAAATACACAAGGAAGCAGGTCCCTGGAGTCCTCCTCCCACCATGAGCCTACAATCTACACCCATCACTGCCAGCCACACTCATGGTCTGTCTGAGTAAGACAAACTTAGAAGGTTGCTTGATCTTGTCCGACAGTAGCCCTGGATGGCTGTGATCCTCTTGAATCCCAGTGCTGTCAGCAGATCTGCCTCTACCATGTCTGCGCATGGTGACAATGATCCTGCAGCCTCCACCCCTGGAGACCCCCCCTGAACCCTGGTGAGGAACAAGATGCCAGAGTACCCAGGAATAATCCCTTTGTAGCTTTTGCCCCCATAGCTTGTTTTTTGCTAACTAGCCTTTTATTAGGTAGTTTTTACATAGGGAGCTTTGAGTTTTGCAGTGTTTCGTCAATTTGCTTTTTCTCTTAGTCTAAAATAAAAATAAAAATTTACTTACTAATACATGATCTTTGGTGATGTTGAGTGCCTCTATCTGATAGTAAAGATACAGTTGGACATCGTTGATTTGGCATCTCATGTTGTAACCCATTTTGATCTTGAGAGCCTGCTATATGATAATAGTAATAGCACCATACCCTCTTACATTGACAATGTGTGTTTTCTGGATTTGGCATGTCTCACATTATCTTTTATTAACTGAACTAGAGTAAGCTCTTGGTATGTTGAGTACCTACCAGAGTATTGATGGTAGTGATGAGATAGATTAGGCTTTGAAGTTGGTCTGGAACAGTCAGGCTACAACCTCTATGTATCTCATGATTAACATTGATGCCTTAGTAGGTCAGATCACATGAATTCAGCCTCTTGGGTGTTCAACTGTGTTGATTAAATGCCAGGAGATAATTTTAAACACTTCTAGTGCTAGTTAGGCAACATGAGAATACCATAGCACCAATAGTATCACTAAAAAATACCATTCATTGCTAGATTCTATTAAGCCACCCATCCTAGGATCAACCTCCTTTTATCCAATCTTTTCATTCTGGAGTCCAGAATCCAATTGGAGTTGAGAATGCTTAGATTATTATGGACATAATGTTGAACACTCTGAAAACAGCATTTTGTAGGTAAATCTTTTGCTTCAATAATGAGTGATAGTCTGTGATCCTACATGCCTCCCATAGTCCTATGTCTTAGACTTGATGCATCATATACAATACAGGAGAACTATGCAAACTTATTATCTTTGCTGAACTATTATTGTGATACCAAAAGGCATTGGTAACATATTTCTACATTACTGATGACTCGTGGCATCATGAAGGCATGATATTCGATCATGTCATGGTTGTGACAACACAACATCCCATGGTATCACAGTTGTGACAGCATGACATCCCATGACATCACATTCCTGACACTGGTACTTGTACCCTGATTGTCACACCTTCTCCTGTGTACCTCCAAGCTTTCCATCATATATTATCTTCTATAGCCTCCACTCCAGCTACATCTTCCTACCCCCAACGATTATATCAAGTCATTCCAATTGCTATATGCACTAGCCTCTTAGGATAACCTCTATGAATTTTATTTCTGACCAACAACTCATTGGTGGCAGAGGGAGAAATTTACAAAGCAGTGTACATCTCTCTATATAGGGTTTCATGACTGGTATACCTTTGGGACCGTTTTATGAGATTTCTCAGGTTGGGAGAATTGGTATTCCAATTAGTATAGATCTGTTGTTGGAGCCTCTCCTCTGCGCAGATACTCACGATACTAGAACTGACCATATTCTCAACTGACCATCTTGTGCTCCATGATTCTAAATGCACTATACTATGCTATATCTTTCTCAACTCCCCTAGCATTGTACCAATAATGGCATACTGAGAAACATTTTGTGTCCCCCCTAGCACCCAACACTGACTGCTATAAGCCAAAAGCCTGGGAGCAAGTAGCCAGTAACAATTGATACCATACTTTATCCTATGTTGAAGTCCCATGTTGATAGGGGGTCTACCTCAATGAAGATCTCTCAGCCCATGGGCAAGCAAACAAGGCTCAGGCCAAGGACCAATGGGGAAATAGAAGGCTGGTTTGATAAAGGAATGTCCCTGACCAGGGAGAACCAGGCACCCTGTGAGGAGGCAAAAGAGAGGGGTGGGAAGGTATTCCGTGTTAGTCAGCACAAGAAAGGTACACAATAGCAGTCATGTAGTACATGACGTGGAATACTCAAATAACATATTCTTTGGAAACTTAATCAAACATCAGCAAAAGTATTATCTTGTACCCAGTGCGTCCTGTGTGTCTGATGTACAGGGTGCCCATATCAATAACCATTAAATAGGATGTACTGTCAAACTGACATCGTGTCCTTATATCAAGTCATGCACCTGGTGCACCCTGAGAGTATCTGGACATGGACCCCTATACAAGGTGCATTCTAACAATGTCTGATAGTTGGGTGTTGCATCATAATAATGTCTGATTCTTGAGTATTGCATCCTAACACCATCTGATCCTAGCCTATTGCATCTGGATGCTCCTTGATCCTAAGATCTTATATTGTAGCAATGCCTAATTCAGGCACCTTCTGCCCTAACGTTGCATCCTCGCATGTGTGGATCAAGATTCTATGATACTCATGATGTGTGCCCTGGCACTGCCTATCATCAAGTTCTGCCATCAAGATTCTTTATATGTGATGCTCCTCTCACCTGGATCCCCACCTGCATACATGATGCATTCATATTTTACCTCTACTGTGATGTCTCATCTTGATGCTACCACTTCATGTCTGGACATCCTCAGGATACCTTCCGAAGTGGGGTGAATTACCCCTGATGCTATCTGCACGTTACACTGATTATTGTCCAATCTTCCCAACTCCCTCCTGATATCTGATAAACTACATTGTGATTGCCCTGACACACTCCTAATGGCTACTTTTCATAGATTGTACAGTGAACATCAGCAAAAATAATATCTAGCACCAGGTACATCCTGTGCATCTGACCCACAGGGTGCTCATAATGATAACTGTTAACCAGGATGGGACGTTGAAGTAAGATTGCATCCTGTCATTGAGGCGTGCACTGAGTGCATCTGGACAGAATCTGGACATGAACCCCTACGCCTGGTGTGCCCTGGCAATACCTGGTACTTCACGGCTGCATCCTGATGACATCTAGTCCTCAACTGTTGCATCCTAAGGCCGTCTGGTCCTAAGTGAATACATCATAATAACAGGTGAGGAGAGTATCTAAAATTTAAAACTCCTGACACAAGCATACCAGCAGTGTGACCCATATATAGGACTTAGGTCACAAAGTTGCTTTTAGTAAAACTATTTCAATTTCATCTATTCTATATAAATTTGTAACTAGTATACATGAGCAAGATAGATTTCGCATGAGCATTCCTTTAACAGATGATTACTAGTTGCTTAACAGGCTATAGCTTCCAAGGGACCGATGCCAGGAGGACATGGGAGGCGGCATTAGAAGGTTGGCATCAAGGGGATTCCAGAACATGTCTGATAGGTATGGGTGAACATGTAGGCTTCGAGATATCTGTCTTCAAAGTTAGCCGAAATTCACCAGTAAAGACCAGTTGCGTAGCTGCCTCTAGCTCGGCGGAGAATGACATCGGTAGGATATAGGAGACACTGTTGGAAAGCTGGCATCGAGGAGATTCCGGAACATATCTGGTAGGCATGAGTGAATGGCTGAGCGTCAAGATATCTGTCTTTGAAGTAAGCAGAGATTTACCAGTTATTACAAACCTGGTATGGTTTGTAATGGTTTCACATGACATATGATTGTATGTCATAGTATTTCATTTGTTAAAAGGTTTTTGTACATGACTCAATTGGGTCATATGATGTTATGATTTCATACTATGACTCACATATGAGTCATAGGGTCTCACATGATATACAGTTGTGAGTCATAGTTGTTATGTTTGAATTTGATTGATATGTTGAGTGTTGACTCATATGTGTGCATATGAGTCATGAGGATTAAGAGGCATGACTTTGTTTATACGAGTCATGAGGTTTTGCACATGATCCCTTTTAGGTCATGAGACTTTTCACGCATGACCAAGTATGGTCATGAGGTTATATGTTATACAAGTGTATGAGTCACAGTTGTGACTCATTAAATTTGTAAGCAGGTTGCTGGAAGAACTATATAAGGAGGTCAGTAGGACCTGATAGTTAGTTCTTCATGCAACTACCTAAGTTATTTCCTATCTATTACTTTATGAATAAAACACCTTTACACTCTTTATACACAAGATCAAACAATCAAGAAAGATAGACCAAGACTAAGTACAAGTTAGCGCTATAAAGACTTAGTATCAACAAATGTTGATATCTAAGACGTAGTGTAGCATAAGGAGTACTAGAATTCTCAAAGAAAGGAGAATACAATAGAAGGCAAGCAAGTCTATCCAGAGAAGTAAGCTAATCACAGGGTTGTTGCCTGTTGCAAGATATACATAGGAGAGATCTATAGCAGATCATAACATTTGGTTGCGTCTAACAAAAGCAACACCCAATGAAAACTATCGCAGAAGCGGCAGGAGATATACCAATGAACCCCCCTGAGGGACATGAAGGAGAACAGTAAGAGGGACAAGAAGTGCTACCCTTGGCACTAATGGCAGAACAGTTAACACAAATTCTGGCTGGACTACAATTGGAAAGAAGACCGAAAACAGAAAAACCGGAAACGTTCGGCAGAGAATGGGACAAACTACACACATGGTTAGCCAAACGAAGGGTCTACTTTAAGGCAATAGGATGGCATGAAAACCACGACACGGACAAAATAGTATACACAATAAGTCTGCTAAGGGGGGATGCAGCCATCTGGATCATACCTTATGCAGAAGGAAGTTTAGCACAACCTTAGGGAGGGTCATGGGACCTATTCAATGAAGCCATTAATGAACAATTTGGAGCAATAGACCCAAGAGGAGAGGCCCAAATGAAACTCAAAGGACTGAGACATGGAAACAGATCCATGACAGAATACTGGAACAGTTTCAGGATGACTGCCACTGAAGCAGAATTAGACGAAGCAACAAAAGGAGAATGGCTATTAGCAGGAATGGACCTAACACTATCGAGTGCATAGGGAATGGATATAATGGCCTTCGAATCTACAGAACTACTTGGCCGATGGGCAATCAGCAGAGAAACAAAACTAGCGATGGTCAAACATATTCAGAAAGGATAGAAAATAGGGACAGCTCCATGAAACACTGATGGAACCTTCAAACAGACTCCACCCACAGGGGACCCTGTAGACCTAGATGCGACAAATCAGAAAAAATACCAAAGATTACCTCATGAGGAGTGGAAGAACCATATGAAGGAAGGACTATGCTATCAATGTGGGAAAAGGGGCATATGGCAAAGGACTGTCGAGTCCAAAAAACCAACATCAACAAATCTAAGATCAGAGGGATGGAGGTAGAGAAAGGACAAGAGGATACTTTAAATGATGAAAGTCCCCAGGAATAGATGGTTCCGGGGATAACAGGACAAAACCCATCAAAAGAAGGACAATGTCCCCAGGAAAGGATAGACCAGGAGACAACAAGATGAAAAACATCAAAATAGCACACCTCCACTCCACAATCGCCAATGAAGAATTAAGAAAACACGAATTGGATCATGTAATGGTCAAAATACAACTCCATAATGGACAACAACAAATATCGACCAACGCAATGATAGATTCAGGAGCAACTCAAGATTTTATAGACACCAACTTCACTATAAACCATCAGTTACCCTTGATAAAGATCGAAAAACCAAGGGAAATATACATGGTGGATGGAACTGTATCTGATGCAGGTCCCATCATCCATATCACAGAGATCTCTATGGACATTGGAAGCCACAAAGAGAAAGCAACTTTCCTAGTAGCAAACCTTGTCAAACACGAAGTCATCCTTGGCATGACATGGTTAAAGGATCACAACCCAAGGATTGACTGGAGAGAGGAAGAAGTGACCTTCGATAGCAATAGATGTAAGGCAGTATACCTTGATGCATCCCTGATGGTATATGCAATACCAGAAAAGGAAGCAATTCAGGAAAATCTGAAAAGTTTGATTTTAAGAATCAGCACTAAAGAAGGACCCCACTATGAAGTTACAGTCAAGAAGCTGAGAAAAGATACGAAGATACCCATGAGAGGTTCGCAAAAAGCTGCAGGAAGCGACCTGTTCAGTATAGAAGGAGCAACAATCCCAGCAAAGGGACAAAAACTCCTAGGAACAGGAATTTCAATGGGACTCCCAGAGAACACCTATGGCCGCATCACACCCAGAAGTGGTTTGACAAGCAAAAATGGCCTCACCATCAACACTAGAGTCATAGTTGCAGACTACACAGGAGAGATTTGGGTCCTATTGGCAAACCTGTCAGACAAGGATCATGAGGTCCATAAAGGGGATAGGATTCCTCAGCTAATTATTGAAAAAATAGTCTCAACACCCTTCAAGGAAGTACAACAACTTCAACCCATGGAAAGTGGTGAACAAGGATTTGGTAGTACGGATCATCAAGAAAAAGAACTGAATGAGGATAAGAAAAAGCTATCAATAGCTTTTATCTCAGCACAAGCATTTGGCAGAATGCACAAAAAAGGAGAAATCACCAGAATCCTGAAATAGTACGATGCAAAACTCACGCTAGTAGCTACAACCATCAGCACAGAACTAGCCTTGCAAAAGAAAGGGAAAGGCAGAAAAGAAACCTTAAAGCAAATAGTGCCTAAAGAATACCACAGCTTCTTAGACATATTTGAAGAAAAAGAAAGAACAGAACTACCACCACATCGAGCAGCAGACCACAAAATCGAAACAGAGGCATTGCCACCATTTATGAAGCTCTACCCCTTAAGAGGGAAAGAACTTAAGGAACTTACAGAATATCTGGAACAAAATCTAGAAAGACATTGGATAAGGCCTTCATCTTCATCAGCAGGAGCACCTATACTCTTCATCAAGAAAAAGGATTGAGGCTTAAGGCTTTGCGTGGACTATAGAGGCCTAAACGCTGTATCAAAGAAGGACCGATACCTGTTACCATTGATAAGCGAAGCCTTGGATCGACTGCAAATGGCGAAATACTTCACTAAACTCGACATCAAGGATGCATATCAACATATATGGATTGCTAAAGGAGATGAATGGAAAACAGCATTCAGGACAAGATATGGGCTATATGAATATATGGTCATGCCCTTTGGATTAGCCAATGCACCGGCAATCTTGCAATGATGGGTTAACAATGCCCTCAGCAAATACTTGGATGTCAACTGCATAGCTTACCTGGATGACCTATTGGTATATTTGGATACCATAGAACAACATCAGAAAGATGTAGCTATGATACTAGAATGGCTTAAGGAAATTGGGGTCTGCCTGAAACCCAAGAAATGCGAATTCCATAAGGAAGAAACAGAATACTTAGGATTCATCATCAATTCTAAAGGAGTAAGGACAGACCCTACCAAAACAGACGCCATAAAAGTATGGACAACACCGGAAAAAGTCAAAGATATCCAGAGCTTTGTGGGATTCTGCATCTTCTACCAACAATTCATAGAAGGATTCAGCAGAATAGCAAAACCATTATACAACAGGATGAGAAAAACCTGAAGTGGGAATGGGGAGAGCAAGAGCAGAAGGTATTCCAGGGTCTTAAGGAAAAACTCACCACAACTCCAATACTAAGACATTTTGACCCAGAGGCACCTATCATGATCGAAACAGATGCATCTAATTACGTCTGTTCCAGAATAATATCGTAATAAGATAAGAAAGGACTATAGAAACTGATAGCGTACCGGTTAAAGACGATGACCAAAGCAGAATGCAACTCTAACATCCATGATAAAGAACTCCTTGCAATCATGCAGGCTCTCAAAGAATGGAGAAAATACGTACAAAGAAGCCCACACACAGTCATAATTCTTACAGACTACAAGAACCTTGTCCTGTTCACAACTACCAAGGCTTTGAACGGATGACAAATACGATGGAGTGAAGAACTCAGCCAATACAACATCAAGATTGAGTATCGACCTGGCAAGGAAGGGGCAAAACTGGATACCCTTATGTGAAGAACAAATGACATGCCAACAGAAGAAGATGATTGCATCATGCAATGGCAAAAGATTCTTTTACCTAAAGAACAATTCTTCAAGGATGAAGGGTATGGCTCGGGTTCAGAAGAAATCAACACTATAGAACTGTGGACGATAGAAGACCAAGGAACGGAAAAGAATATCAAGCAAAAAACAACACAAGATGCTTTACTTCAAGATATTTGGAAGGCTATTGAAAGGAAAGATAGAGAATTCCCAAAGGTGGCAATAGGATCATGCAACTAGAAAGAAGGATACATATGGTATAAAGGGAAAATTTGGTTACCAGAAGACGAACCGATAAGAACCGAAGCAATCAGAAAGAATCACGACACACCACAAAATGGGCATGGCGGGATAGCCAAGACATTGGAATTGACACAATGAACATACTAATGACCAGGTATGTGCCACGACATTAAGCGATATGTCAAAAACTGTGACATGTGTCAACAGATAAAACCGAGTCATCATGCACCATACGGACTACTACAACCATTACAAATATTAGGAAAAACCATGGAAATCTATCAGTATGGATTTCATTACAGACCTGCTGATATCGAACAACTATGATGCAATATGGGTCGTTATGGACTGCCTGATCAAGATGGCCCATTTTATACCTTGTCAGAAGGATATGAAAACCAGACAATTTATGCAGCTGTTTATGAGAAATGTTTTCAAACTGTGTGGATTGCCAAAAGATATCATCAGCAATAGAGACTCAATCTTCACATCGGACCTATGGAAAGAAATGACCAAAGGATTGGACATCACACGGAAGATAAGCACAGCATTTTATCCTCAGACAGATGGCCAAACAGAGCAAACAAATGCCTCACTAGAACAATTCCTAAGGGCATATGTGGAATATTCCCAACAGGACAGGGTAGGATAGCTACCATTCACAGAATTTGCATACAACAACACACAACAAGATAGTATCAAAACATTACCCTTCTATGCGAATTATGGACACCACCCCATCAACGAACCTATGGGACATACAGGAGTGCCAGAAATATTGGAAAAGAACGACATCAGCAGACTAAACCAACTTATCCGGACGGAGATACAGATGTCACAAGACAAAATGAGGGAAAATAGTGATCAGCACTGAAAACCCGATCTAAGCCTGGAATCAGGAGATAAAGTCTGGTTAATTACAAAAGACATTCGAACTATGAGACCATCCAAGAAACTGGATTACCGCAAAATTGGACCCTACTTGATTATCGAAAGGATTGTAGAAAAAGCTTATAAGCTGGACCTCCCACCCTCGATGAAAACAAAACATCCAGTCTTCCACATCAGCAAACTCGAACTTTACTGAGACAATCTTCTACCCTCACAAAAGAAACCTCCCCCACCTCCTATTGAAATAGAAGAAGACGAATATGGACTCAATCAAATCGTTGACTCGAGATTACACTATGGAAAACTACAATAGCGGGCCAAGTAGACCGGTTACCCTGCACAACATGATTAGCAGTGGTACCCAGCCACCAACTTCACCAACACCCAAAATGCAGTCTCCACCTTCCACTGACGATATCCACATAGGCCCAGAACCAGAGAATGAGGACTGGAGCAAAATATACTTCGAAGAGAAGAAAAACGAGCATGCGGCATACCACCTCACAGCATGCATAGATGAAGAATGCCCCATCCATAAGCATGCGAAAGAAAGACACAACTTCTGGCCCACGGCCAGAACAGGAACTACTAGCTCGAATGGATCCAGTGACACCAACAGCTGGGAAAACAATTGAGAAACATTCCCACTGTTCACACCAGCAGAACCAAAACACGAAAGGATCGATACAAAAGATTGCATGCGAACCCAATGCTCTTTCCACAAGGGAGGAAAGATAAAAGTGAGATGGGGAGAAAAACTGGTTTCAGGGACGAAACCAGAGGAAAAAGAGAGGGATAAAAAGTTCATATCAAAGGAAGACCTAAGGAAAACGATCGAACAACTACAATGGACTGTGGAGGAAATGAAAAAAGTCCATTGAGGGGTTAAAAGGAGAAGGAAAAGGCCTGAGACTCAGAAATAAGGCCTTGGAAAAGGAACTAGCAAGGGAAAGATATGCTAGAAAAGAGGTGGAAAGAAGGATCAAGAGAATGGCTGGAGACATGGGCCAGTTACAAAGGAATGTGGAATGTGATGTGTACTATGAGGAGTACAATCACAGATCCTCAATGGACTGAGGATTTAGGAAGAGGAGAGCTAGTATTACAAACCTGGCATGGTTTGTAATAGTTTCACATGACATACGATTGTATGTCATAGTATTTCATTTGTTAAAAGGTTTTTGTACATGACTCAATTGGGTCATACGATGTTATAATTTCACACTATGACTCACATACGAGTCATAGGGTCTCACATGACTCACAGTTGTGAGTCATAGTTGTTATGTTTGAATTTGATTGGTATGTTGAGTGTTGACTCATGTGCGCATATGGGTCATGAGGATTAAGAGGCATGACTTCGTTTATATGCATCATGAGGTTTCGAACATGACCCCTTTTAGGTCATGAGACTTTCGCACATGACCAAGTATGGTCATGAGGTTATATGTTACGCGAGTGTATGAGTCCCAGTTGTGACTCATTAAATTTGTAAGTGGGTTGCTGGAAGAACTATATAAGGAGGTCAGTAGGACCTGATAGTTAGTTCTTCACAGAACCACCTAAGTTATTTCCTATCTATTACTTTACAAATAAAACACCTTTGCGCTCTTTATATACAAGATCAAACAATCAAGAAAGATAGACCAAGACTAAGTGCGAGTTAGTGCTAAATGGACTTAGTATCAACAAAGGTTGATATCTAAGACGTAGCGTAGGATAACGAGTACTAGAATTCTCAAAGAAAGGAGAATACAATAGAAGGCAAGTAAGTCTATCCAGAGAAGGAAGCTAATCATAGGGTCGTTGCCTGTTGCGAGATATACATAGGAGAGATCTATAGCAGATCATAATACCAGGAAAGACCATTTCCCTAGTAGCCTGTAGCTCAGTGAGGACTGACACCAGGAGGACATGGAAGGCACTGGTTGGAAGCTAGCATCGAGGGGATTCCGGAACATGTGTGGCAGGCACGAGTGAATGGCTGGGCGTCGAGATAACTGTCTTTGAAGTAAGCAGAGATTTATCAGTGAAGACTATTTCACTAGCAGCCTGTAGCTCAGTGAGGACTGACACCAGGAGGATGTAGGAGCCGCCATTTGAATGTTGGCATGGAGGGGATTCTGGAACATATCTGATGGGCGGGTGCGAATGGTTGAGTATTGAGATATCTGTCTTTGAACTTAGCAGAGATTTACTGGTAAAGACCATTTCTATAGCAGCCTGTAGCTCAGTAGGGACTGATGCCAGGAGGCCGTGGGAGGCACCGTTGGAAAGCTGGTATCGAGGGGATTCTGCTGCATGTCTGACAGGCATGAGTGAATGCCTTGGCGTCGAGATATCTGTCTTCAGGTTTAGCAGAAATTCACTAGTAAAGACTATTTCTATAGTTGCCGGTAGCTCAGCAGGGACTGACGACAGGAGGACGTGGGAGGCACTATTAGAGAGCCGGCATTGAGGGGATTCCGAAACATATGGGACAGGTGCAGGCAAATTGTTAGGTGTCAAGATGGCTGTCTTCAAGGTTAGCAGAAATTCACCTGTAAAGACTATTTCCATAGCAGCCTGTAGCTCGGTAGGGACTGATGCCAGGAGCATGTGGGAGGATCCGCTGGAAGGCTGGCATCGAGGGGATGCAGAAACACATCTGATGGGTGCGACCGAATGTCTGGGCATTCAGATATCTGTCTTCAAAGTTAGCAGAAATTCACCAGTAAAGACCATTTCCATAGCAGTGTATCGCTTGGCGGAGAGTGACGCCAGGAGGATGTGGGAGGTGGCATTGGGGAGCTGGATTTGAGGGAATTCAGAAACATGTCTAAGAGGCTTGAGCAAATTTCTAGTTGTTGAAATAACTGTCTTTAAAGTTAGCAGAAATTCACTAATAAAGTCTATTTCTATAAGAGCCAGTGACACCATGAGGAACTGTGCTAGAAGTTAGCTGAAGGTTACCTTAGAACTCTGACTTCAACATCACATCAGGATATCAAGGTGCCAAGATATTGGTCTTTGATGTTACCAGATTAAAGTTTGCAGAATTTATTAATAGCAGATGTAGATGTTGAATGTAACTAAAAAGAATCATCAGAAAACGTGTGTATGAAAACATAACATGCTGTGTTACCTAAGATATCACAAATATCACTTGTTTCTACAATGAATGCAACTGTCATATTCACTCCCTTCAGAGTTATGTGAATGAAATAGACTTGGATATCAGTGTACTGTATTATTTCATCAAATTGAGGATCTCTATATAGAGTTCTAATCTCCATTTCAACACAACTAATCCCCATCGAGCCTACAATTTAACAAAAGGGGGCAAAGGAGATCATATTAACTCCTATTAAGCAGCCTTAACTTTTGTTAACCTACTGTTACTTATGTGCTTCAGTGATGAAACCTTGCCCCACTGCTACCCAATTTGACAAGATAATATGCTATTTGAGTCTTCTCCTTTTTTCGTGCCTAATTTGATTAAGCTTTCATTGTCAGTAGCTAATATGTGGCTGGCTGCAACCTTATGTCCAATCCAAACTCAGGAGGCAAGTGAGCATCCCTGCAGAACTCAGGATGCAACTGAGTGTCCAATCCAAACTCAGGAGGTAATAGAGTATCCCTTCAGAACTCAGGATACATTAGGTGCAACTGAGTGGAGCTTCCAAACTCAAGATGCAACCGAGTGTCCCACACAAACTCAGGATCGACTAGGTACAATATAGTGGTACATCTAAACTCAGGATGCACCATGCGCACCAGGCGCATGAGAAATGCAGCTTGTGTCAGGATGTAATGCCCATGCATTAGATGCCAGACTTTTTTTTTGCTGATGAATATTGCACAGAATATTACTTTTTACTATATCCTTTGGTTTCTATTATAGTGTCATCATAGTAAGCTAAATTAAATCTATTACTCATAATCTCTACATGTTCTTAATTTCCCTTAACCACCCTCGGTGACCGTCCGACCCCCCCATTCATCATTATCTGACTTATGATGACATCCCTGCTGGTACTGCTTGCGCTTCCTGAGAATCTCCAAGACTCAATGAACCTCCCCAAGATAGAGAAGAGATCTCCACTGGTGCTACTTCTGCTTCCTCATAATCATCAGGACTCAGAGGACCTGAATCTTGTAACTGAAGCTCCTAGGGTACCGACATCTAACTCAAGTCAAACTACCTATCAGTTTTGGGTGATGGATTCTGACATTCCTTATATCCTACTAGGTCCAAGTTCTGGTAATTAGTGTATCATGGTACAGGCTCTGTTGACGTATGGTTTGATATCTCACTCTCGAGCTCAGCACTTATGGCTTCCCAATCATCGTCACATCTATCATGGTGGTCCCACTTCAACCCATGAACTTGCGCAAACTACTTATTGATTGTTTCTCGAATATCTTCAATACTTGTATCCTGGATCCTCCATGGGCACTTACCACAAGTCTCTTTTTGCTGGTCAAAAAGTTCTTGTATGTTTAGTAACAGGTTAGCTGCCCCAGTCATGAATGTACAGTTGCATGATTTGGAGACTCACCTGGCTGCCTCAGGCTTGAAGTCCCTGGGCTCCTGATGTATCCTTGTTTGCCATCCTTGGAGTGTATGGCAGATTATGGTGCATGTCAACCCGATCATAGTACTATTGATGCATGCTAGAAACCTAGGATCCACAATACCTTCCATCTTCTTCCCTGCAAAGTACATACGGAAAATCGCATTAGGAATTCGGAGTGCATAGAATCATAATGTCAGGCCATGGGTTATGTCCAATTACAGTCAGTGGTTGTCACTATATAGTAGGCATCTAGTGGAGACAAATATCATACCCTCTCGAGTTGCACATAAACCTGTCCTGTTCTAGCAGATAATCAACTGTAGGTGCCATAGTTGTGTGATCATCAGGCAGACTGTATAACTCCATAATCTCTTTCTTTACCTCATGTACAAACTAGGATTGTACCCCAGAGAGTTTTTGGCATATCTTTCTCGGTTGGTATTGCATTCTGCATTGTGTCATATCTGCCTGTGTCTACTTACCAAACTTATGCACTGCGCTGAGGGTTGGATGTTTTGAGTATCTGTAATTTTAGCAAAGGTAGCATCCCAAACTTTGTGCACCTGAACCATCACAGCAACAACATTTGGGAGTGGCTGCTCAACCAAGGTGTACCTTACAATCAGAGTCTCAGCATTATCTAGTATGCCCCACTCTGTACCTGTCACTAGATTTCACTGAGACTGAGGAGCAGGACTTGAGATCAGGGTACTAGACATAAGACCACACGGGCTACCCAGTGGGGACAATAACTGTGCATCACTCAATAATAGGAACATTGGAGGACTATAGGCTCTCTGCTGAATTATGTGTCCAAGATCCATGTTGGTAGACCAAGCAGGACCTATCTCCTGAGACCCTGATATGGTCAAAACACATATGGTTGTCACCCAATTGTCTCCTTTTGCATTAGCTGCTTGTGATCAATGATCACGTCTTGATCTGGAGCCATCTACAATAATGATACCTTCTCCATCAGGTTTGGTGTCTGATTATGTTTTGTCCAGTTCATGTGAGATTTGGTACTCAGCACTACTATCGTCCAATAGGTGCACTGTTTAGGTATTTGGTTGATCATTAGGTTCAGTTCAGGTTCTGCATGCACCATGGTCAGTATTATGCCCATCCATTGTCGCTTCAGTGCTCTTCTGAGTAGGCTAGCAATCAGGGGTGGAGAAGAATTCTGAATTGAGGACACATCTCGAGATTCATTTTGATGTGTTCTGGATCTCCTTTTTTCGGATCCCATGGTACCATGTTGTACGTCATATCTACCTCTGCATAGATTACTGACTCAGGGTACTGGCTGACAGCAGGTATTGGCCTGTTGCTTATTCATGCTGTACTGGGGTAGTTCGAGAAAGGTAAGTTAGGATTCAGGCCAGGGTAAGGTCGTAGGTATCTCAAGCATAATTTCATCAAGATGAGAAGTTTGTATAGTTTTCTTGTGTTGCATACACTATGTCTGGTCTGATACATAGAGCTCCCCAGGGGTGGGAGTGGGCACACATGATCACTGACTATTGCTTGTTATTGAAGCAAAAGATTTTCCTTCAAAATAGTATTTTCGGAGTGTTTAACATTATGTTTATAATAATCTCAGCATTCTCAACTATGGTTGGACACAAGACTCTAGCATGAAGAAGGTTAGATGAAATGAGGGTGTTGTTAGAGTGGGTGGTTAAATAGAATCTGGCCATGAATGGTATTGTTTACTGATACTATTAGCACTACAGTATTCTCGCAGTGCTTAACTAGCAATAGAGGTGTCTGAAAATTGTCTCCTGGTATTGAGTCAATACAGCTGAACATCCAAGAGGCTGAATTCAAGCAATCTGACATACTCAGGCATCGCAGTTAGTGATGAGATGGATAGAGGTTGTAGTTCAGCCATTCCCAACCAACTTGAAACCCCAGTCCATCTCATCACTATCCTTAATACCCTAGCAGTTAATCAACTCAGATGGTCAGCCAATGCTAGGTGACAAATTGGATGCCAAATCAAGGTGGCTGAATGCTATTACCATTATTACATAGTGTAGTCTACTGTACTGTACCTGGCACTCGAGATCAAAATGGCAAGCAATGAGAGATGCTAAAGGAAGGATGTCAAATGGTATCATTAGTATAATATCCCTGGCACTCGAGATCACCACATCTAGCAATAGGAGATGCCAGCAGCATAATTTGGTATCATTAGTAGCTAACAAGTACAGGTTAAGAACTACTAGCTAAACCTAGTAAACAAATCCCAAAATGGAAAACAAAAATAAAACCAAACTTCTGAAATAAGATAGCAAAAAAAAAAAAAGTGAACAAGAAAATTTTCCCAAATAAAACATAGAATATATGGGGAAAATTAGTTTGCATATCTAAAATATATGTCACAGTATAACATCTGTACATATCATGACAGTATTTTATATATGCAAATAAGATAGTATCATCACAACAGAATGGGCAAAAGCTGATGTTATTTCTATATTCAATATACATTTGTATACCATGATTGGTAAACAAACATCTGTGGAATATACAACAAAAATCGTCTTTTCACCATACTGTCATGGCGATGCTGGGGACATTGTCCAGCTATGCTGCCACATGGTGTTGATAACACCGAAATATATGTTATCGATGCCTCTTGGTATCATGACAAAAGTACAGCCAAAAGCCCATTTTCTTTTTATATTAAAAAGATATTTCTCTACCACAATGGGTATAGAAATATCATTTCAATAAAAAAATAAAGTCAGCTTTTCGCCATACTGTGGTCATAATGCCAGGGATGTCATGCTGCTCAGCTACCAAGAGGCGTTGATAATACAGAAATATATATTATCAACTCCTCTTGGTATTACAAGAACAGTACAGCTGAAAGCCAATTTTGTTTTTATATTCAAAGGATATTTGTATACCATGATAGGTATATAAATATCTTTTCGATATAAAAAGAAAATGGGCTTTTCGCCATACAGGTGCTACAATGCTGGGGACATTGTGCTGCATATAGAGTTTCATGAAATAAGCTTTTAAGCTGCACTAGTGTCCCCCCAGCACCAGATCACTAGTACAGTTTAAAAACTTGTTTGACCAAAGTTAGTGACAAGTTAGACCTCCTAGATATTACCATTCATTTTAAATATATTATATACAGAAGAATAGATACCTATCCCCCATGTATTTATTTTCTGGTATGTTTGTACACCACATTGGACACCCTAATAATGCTCAGACATTGTCAGATGTGCGAGCATTGTTTGCAGGTAAAATGGAGTCTACAAACAAACCAGCAAATAGATATGCATGGTTTCTTATATACCCTGTGCACATGAGTTGCACACTTGAGGTAAGCATGTCAGGTGCACACCCCATATATGTAGGGTATATAAACCCAGCCCTTCTTCTCTCCTTTCCTCCTTCACTCCTTCCCTTCTGTTCTCTCCACTACAGGGGGAGATAAGAAGCAGGCCCTTTCCATCTTTCTCTTCTTCTCTCCTTCTCTACTTCCCTTCTTCTTTCTGTCTCTTAACTGGAGGCTCTTCCCCCCCCCTGGCTGCAATTGTCTTTTTTCTTTCTTTTGTTTTGCTTTGTTGTTTTTCCTCTTTCTCTAACTCCAATGGTACCTTAGACGTTGATCAGAAGCCCAGTGAACAAGGGAAAGTAAGTACATCCTACCACACCATTGACTGTCTGGCATGAGCAATATTAATGTTTCTTTTTCTCTTAGACATCCCACTGTCTCTGTCATTCCTGCTGCCCTCATCCTTCCTGTGGTTCCATCTCGGGGAAGTTAAGTGCCAATGGGCATGTAATTCCTGTCCATCTAAGTTTTCTCATATGATAATTACTAACCTTTCCTTTTTGTATGTAGCCTTCCCACTGCCGAGCCTGTCAAACTGTGTAGGCAGAGTGCGAAACAGAGAGCAGTGGCATACAATGTTATGAGCAGTCCAACCTAGTCAACTTCCTTGGCAAGACTACCTTTTGAGCTAGCAGTAGAGGATTCCTTGTAAGTGAAACCCAACCAACACTCATCTGTCAGAAACATTTAAACTGATACTCATTGGGGATGCTATAGTGATATAGCATTTGCCAAAAGCTGGTATGGGTTCACACACCCCCACCAGTTCACTATTGTGTAATGTGCCTGTTGCGACTTGGTCAAGTTATCCTTGACTGGTCACTCCCTGGATGTCCACCGCCTAACCGAATCCAAATTGGATTCAGGTGCTGGGTATACTCTCTCCCTTCTCCCAGTCATGGCCTGGCTCATACTTGTTAAAGACAATTACTGGGCCAACGACAACTGGGAAGTGAAGTGCCACATCAGGCTCTTAGTCTATGACATGGCCAAAAACCTAAAGACATACAATGGACATCATCTGGTGGAGGGAATGAAGGTTGGGGGTGCAGTTGTGGGACCTCAGAGTAAGTTTCACCCCCTCCCATCTATTATATACTGTCTTCATGCTAACACCTATTGTCAGTAGCTGAATCAGATTGGGCCTACTCTTATTGCCCACAGGCAATAAGCATCAATATCATTTGTCAGTTGGGTGTGCAAGACACTGGACACCTATTCCTTGGCTACCCCTGTTGTGCCAATGACTCTGACCAGGGAATTACCTAGGGAGTCATGGCATCACTGAGCATCAAAAGTGTACTTGGGGTAGTTAAGTGGCAGCATGTGGAGGGGGCAATCTGATGCCCCTGATATCTCCTGAGGGTGACTGGTAAGGGTGCTTGGTTACTTAGTGATGTGGCCTCTAATCCTCTCTCACTCCAGGAACTCATCTTGCTTTGTGAAGATGAGGACATCCTTGAGTGGCTCCTTGGATATGATGGGAAACACTCCTTAGACCTGATGGTCCAGGGGCCACTGCTCGGTGAGGGAGAGAATCATTATAAGACCACAATTCCAGCCCATAGCAGATATTTCTTCTTCAACTGTACTGTCTTGGATCGCTGTGGGCGGGTCAGAGAGAGCAGGGAGGACATGCAAGAGGAGGAGGTGGTGGTGGTGGAGGAGGAGATGGAGGAGGAGGTGGATGAGGTGGATGAGGAGCAGGAGGAGGAAGAGGAGGAGCAGGAGACAGAGGAGGAGGAAGAGAAGTGAGATCCTGATAAACATGCCATTGTGATCAAAGACATAAGTTTCTAACCCTCACTATATTTTAGTTACCATCTTAACTAATCACAAAAACATAGGATGAGGACAAAGAAATAGATGAGGAAATGGGTCCCTCAAGCCGTCCTCCCACCATGAGCCTGGACCCCCCCCCATCACTGCCAGTAAGCCTCCTTGTCTGTCGGAGCAAGACAAGCATGGAAGGTTGCTTGATCTTGTCCAACAGCTGCCTTGGATGGCTGAGTTCCTTATGACTCCTGATGCTGTCAGTAGCTCTCCCCCTGCCATGCCTGGGCATTGTGACAATGATCCTGCTGCCTCCTTAATGGCTTGTTCAGTTGTCTAGATTCCAATGCCCCCCCCCTTTGCACCAAGCTCGGTCTTTGCACTGTACCCTCCAATGGCACCGGGCCCCCCATAGGCTTCCTCTCACTCCCCTACCCCTAACCCAATTCCTCTGGCCCTGGAGACCTCCCCTGTGTCTCAGCAAGGAACAAGATGGCAGGATCCCTGGAAATAATACCTTTCTGGCTTTTCTTCATAGTTCTTTTTTTATTTTTTTTGCACACTAGGTTTTTGTTAGGTGGTTTTTAGGTATGAAGCTTCATGTCTTAGTTTAAAAAAGAAAGTTAAAAATTTGCCAACTAATGCAGGAGCTTTTGTGATGTTGAGTGCCTCTATATAATAGAACAAATACTATGGGATACCCTTGCTTTGGTATCTCATTGGTACTCAGTTAAATCTCGAGTGCCTGGTATGTGATAATTGTGATAGCAGCATGCCCTATTACTTTGGTGTTTGATGTTTGCTGGATTTGGCGCATCTCATATTGTCTGTCATTAAATGGCCTAGAGTCAGCTTATGGTATGTTGATTATCTACTAAGGTATTTGTTACAGGATAGACCAACTGTAGGTAGTGCAGGTTGGTCTAGGCCATATATTTCTTGAGGTAGAGTCAGGTAAGGTGAAATAAAACAAAGATGAAGATCATCAAGGTAGGCTCAAAAGGTTGCATTCATAATAAGTTTTTTCAAGAGTAAAATAAAAAATATATTAACAAGATCTCTTCTCCATTGCTTGATGTTCCCAACAGCTGAGAATACCTCGATACTTATATTGCACATCTAGTTTATCATGGGCTACAATCAACTCCCATACTATCTAAGTACTACTGTCAAAAACCTCTTATTTTTCCTAAGTGCAAATACAGCTGACCCTGAGAATATTTGCCTTGCTTAGCTTTGATTTCTTCAAACTCCTATTTGTTTCTGAGGGTGCAAACACTCCGCCAGTAGACAGTCTTTGATCTCTCTACCATATGAACTTAATTTGAGTATGCAGCTCTAATAGCAACTATGCCAATCGTTCTGCCTCAAACTATAAAGTGATCAGCTTTAATGAATGAGCGCAGCTATTGCGTTACATTTTTATGCATCGTAAAGCCCATCGAATATGAAGGACATTTGGCCCTGGATTGAGCCAATAGCTCATCAGGCGAAAACCTCTCATACTGATTCTCGAGCAGACCCTCTTGGGGTGCTACTTCTTTCAAAGCAAGAGGCTCGGCTCTATGGTAACCCTTTGGTGCCATAGGCTCGCAATATTCAGTCACTAATGTCTTCTTCCCAAATTGTCCCATCACCTTTCACCTGTAATATTGAGCTGCTAATGTACAGGATAATAGCTCGCTCAATACCTAACCGAACTCCTTCAAGTCACTTCACATATGTCGTTAAGGGTGCACTCCCATATACTCTATGGACAGTATCTGGTCTGACTGATGGCGACGAGGTATACAGTATTATGCGGAAGGTACCATTTATTGTTGCTAAGGTGTTGGGACGCAACTTGGCCGTAATACTGTGATGATGCTCGGTCCCTACATGGAAGCTGCAGAGGTATGGTAGAAATAATCCTGAGTAAAGGCCACGTAACTTTGTCCCTTTTTTCTATATGTCTAACAGTAGCTCCCCCTCCCAAGACTTCATCTCGAATGTCTCCTTAAAAATAAAACTTAAAAATAAAAATAAAAATAAAACTTCTTTCTTAGGAACTTACCATGGTAGGGTAAAAAACCTTGCATGTTTGCTTCGCCACGCAAAGAAAACCTTGCCACATTATTCCAGTCCTGCCAGTTCCGGCATTTCTGGATTCAACCTATGAAATCCTTCCAATAATTCCACTGTACACTCCAGGTGCTCCGGCGGCTCCCAGGTGTTCTCATCTCTGGAACAACCTTTCAATTTCAAAAAATATCTGAGCTCTCAGAGGACTTTATTTCATCCTCGAACTCTGCTTGTATAGGAGATTATGTCACTTCTCACAATTCTCTCCACTTCCCACTCTAAATCACCTTCAATTTCTTCAGGGTTGTGGAGTGGCTGTGCCCATCCTGGCTGAACTGAAACTCAGTAGGGCTCAAGCAGCACTTCATGAAACACAGGATGGATCTTCCATCAGTCAGGTATCTGGAGTTTGTAGGCTCTTTCACGTCTTTTTTCCAATACCTTGAAAGGCCCATAGAACTTGGGGCTCAACATTTTTTGAGGGCCTTTTTGATCGCATATTTTTACCATTGAGCATGACTTAGTCTTGTACTATTATGGCAGGTTGTTCTTTGGCTTTTCGATCATAATATCTTGACATGACCTCCCACGTAGATTCTAGCATTTCTTTGGCCTGTCCATGTATATCTTTTATCCAGTGCGCATAGATTGCTGCACCTGAATTTTGAGACACCCCTTCTCTCATCCATTCAGTCTGAGGATGGAAACCGTAGTTTGTGATGAATGGAGTCATTTTATGTGCATTGGTGGTAGAGTTGTTGTAAGCATATTCTGCCAATGGGAGAAGTTGATACCAATCATCCTATTCATAGTTGACAAAGCTTTGTAAGTAACCTTCCAGCACTTGGTTGGTTCTTTTGGTTTGCCCATCAGTCTGAGGGTGATAGGCTATTGACATTCTTCTTTTAATTCCCAAGAGCTTGCACAGTGATTCCCAAAATTTGTCTCAGAACTTTGTATCTATGTTGGAAATAATTTCCATGGGTAGTCTGTGGAGTTTCCATACTTCTCGGAGGAAGACATTAGCGATGTCTTTTGCAGTTGCATTTTCCTTCAGGCCCATGAAATGTACCATTTTACTGAACCGATCTACTACAACTATGATCTGGGTATGTCCCTGCGATTTAGGTAGTTGAACAATAAAATCTGTTGAGATAGAAGTCTATGCAGCATATGGCACTTGTAAGGGTTGAAGTAAGCCATACCTTGCAGGTCTTGGGGACTTATTTTGTTGATATTCATCACAGGATCTGATGTAATCATTGACCCAGCTTGTCAATCCTTTCCAGTAGAAGTCTCGCATGACTATCTCTAGGGTTTTTTTCCTAGACAAAGTGTCCAGCAACCTTGGAATCGTGGCACCCATTCATTATGAGGGATTGGATGCCTTTATCTGCTGGGATGAAGAGTCGGTCCTTGTAGTATACCAGCCTATCTTTTAGGGTCCAAAACTTTGGGGGTTCTGCATTGTTGTTTCTCAGCCTTTCCAACTCCTGCCTTCTTGTGACCCACTCTTCGTCCTGGTCGGCTGCTGCTTTAATGTTTGCTATGAAGTTGGCATCAAACTTTCTTATTTCTGCTCTTGCAATGATGGCATTAGACAACATTACTATTTCTTCTGATAATTTTGGATTGTGTTCCTCATCGTAATGTTCAAAGTGCTCATTGTCTCTAGAGCTCGCTTGTAAAAAGTATACTATAGGCTTTTTGCCCAGTAGGTCACTACTTCCAAAGCCAGTGTCAGCTCGTTCTGTTATCGCTATATCTGCCACTTCTTGGAGCTCTATATTCTCAATATTTTGACAATTATTTGTGCTATCCTGTCCTCCTTTGCAACCTTGTAGCCTGCATTCATCAGGTTGACCATTAAGACCTTTATTTCACCAATATAGTCTGCATCTATTACTCTGTGTTAGGATCACCTAGTAGATCACTCCTATTATATAATGGTGTATTAGGCAATGATAATATTGAGTTAATATTTCTAAGACAGGTAGGATAATAAATACACAGAATGGTATTCTTTAATCTTACTTTAACCTTCCCAAGGCAAAGTTCTTATGTTGACTTAGTCTTCCTAAGACTAAGTTGTTCATTCACTTCTTCCTGATCCTATAAGGAAGGTGTCTCAATGTTTCTTTTTTTTAGTAAAGAGTGTAAAGGTGTTTTATATTCGTAATGTCGTAAAGTTATATCTTAGGAAATAACTTAAATGATTGCATGAAGAACTAACTACTACGTCGTATCCTCCTCCTTATATAGTCCTTCTCACAAACCCCTTACAAATCAAATATAACAACTATGACTTCACAATTGAGAGTTATGTGTGAAACTCACATGACCTAATTTGTCATGTACATGAAACTATTACAAACCTATGACCTCATAATCATGAGTCATGTGAAAGCCTTTTTCCATGCTAGGTTTGTAAAACTAGCTCCCCCTTCCCTATGTCCCAAGTCCCATTAGGTCAATGGTCCTTCATCCCTTTTTTCTGTCAACCTGTCCAATCATACTGCCAGCTTTCATATTTCTTTATTATTCTTTTCCGTTGTCTCTTGTAGCAATTTGTTCTCCCTCTCTTTTATCTCCAATTTCCTTTCTAAAATTGTCACCTTCCATGCTGCCCATCCTCCTCTTATCAGTTGAATCCTTACTTCCTGTTCCAGCTTTGCCTTTTCCATCTGGAGGGTCCTTCCTGTCCGTTGCCACATCGTTGCTTGTCCTTGGAAGAGATTTCGATCTATTCGGGACTCGTCCACCATTTCTTGTAGGTGCCTCAATTGATTGTATAGGCCCATTATCGTATCTTGCTCAGTGGTGTGGCTCATCTCTAGTTTTCTCTCTTCTTGTACTGGTTTCTTCCAGTCCACATTGTTCTCTTTCCTGACCCTTGGCCAGGATTTTTTACCTCCCCTTCTTCTTGCTTTGGTCCCTGAAAACTTCTTTCTACTTATTCCCGGAAGGATATTGTTGTCGCTTTGTGATGATGGTCACATATGTAGGGGTAGGGACGTTGGTGCGAATCTTTCCAATGTCTCCATGGGTGGTGATTGCCGTGGTGATAGTGATTGGGTTTTGTGGTTTTCACATGGCCAATAGTTTGCTCCTTCCTTCTCCATAAAATCTGTTTGGCATCCATTGTCAAAACACCCTGTCCAGTTGAGCTGGTTTTGTTTTTCTTGTTCTGGTATAATTTGCCTGGATGTCGGGAGGTCTGCTAAGTTGATCTAGTCTTTGTCGCTCATTTGTTCTTCTTTGACCTGACTTTCCTGGGTTTTTTTGATGAAAGTGTTCGATTCCATGTTTGGCATTACTAAATTCCTCAGCTGAGTACCACACTAAGTCATGGTTAGGAGGATATCCTGTCCACTTAGCTCTGTACTGTAGCTTACCATAGTGTCATTGAGAGTCAACAATTTGATCAAGTTTGTATTCGTTTTCTCCTTCTATTTCTATAGGAGGTGGTGGTTCTTTTCGTTGCGAAGGTAAGGGATTATTTTGATAAAGTTTGAGTTTGCTGATGTCGAAGACTGGGTACTTATTACTCACTGATGGGGGAGGTGCCAGTTTATATGCTTTTCTTCCCACCTTTTCTGTTATTTCGTATGGTACCAGTTTCTTGTAATACAGTTTTCTGGATGGTCGTGTGGTATGAATATCCTTTGCCATAACCCAGACTTGGTCTCTCTATTCCAATCTTGGATCCGGTTTTCTGTGTTGATTGGCGTTTTCCTTCATCATCTGTTGTGCAGACATAATCTCTGTTCTGAATATGTCGTGTAATTGACTCATATCTTCTGTCCTTAATAATTTCGTCATTGTCTCATGACCCATAGGTTCATTAATAGGGTAATGTCCATAGTTTGCATAGAATGGTATTGTTTTAATTTTTTCTTGAATTGAGTTATTGTAGGCGAACTCTGCAAAAGGTAGCCATTCTTCCCAATCTTTTTGAGAGTATTCCATGTATGCTCGAAGGAATTGTTCTAATGATGAATTTGTTCTTTCTATTTATCTGTTCATTTGGGGTGATAGGCTGTGCTCAATCTTCGATTGATGTCCAATCATTTTGTTATTTCTTTCTATAGATCCGATGTGAATATTGAATCTCGATCTCTGACAATGTCCTTTGGTAGTCTGTGCAGTTTGAAGATGTTTTTTGTAAATAGTTATACAAATTGTGTTGTTTTCATATCATTGCGACAGGGAATAAAATGTGACATTTTGTTCATACCATCTAACACAACCCAGATTGTGTCATAGTGATTTCATTCAGGTAAATCCATAATGAAGTCCATGCTGATCAATTTCCCTGGTTTCCTGAGGATTTCTAGTAGTTGTAGTAGTCCGTATAGTGCATGACGTATTGGTTTTATCCTTTAGTACATGTTGCAGTTTTTGACATATTCTTTAATATCGTTTCACAAGTTCGTTGTACTAGTTCTATGGTTTTGGCCACTCCCCCATGGCCACTTTGTGGTGCATCATGGTTTCACTCTATTGTTTTCATCTGGAGAGGTTCGTTTTCTGGTAGCCATATTTTTCCTTCATACCAGAGGTATCCTTCCTTCCATTCACATAGCCCTAAGGCTACTTTTGGACATTCCTCGTTCCCCCTTTCTAGTGCTTGTTTTATCTTTTTCAGTTGCTGATCTTTTCCCGTTTTTTCCTTTGTTTCATCTTTGATAGTAGTTGCAATTTCCTGTAATTCCATAGTGTTGATTTCTTCTTTTCCAGATTCATATCCTTCATCCATAAATGTTTCTTTTGGTAAGAGAATTCTTGCTTTCTGAGTTTTTCTTTCATCATTTTCTCCTGGTAGGTCATCTGATCTTCTGGTGAGCACATCTGGTTTTCCTCCTTCCTTTCCAGGTTGATACTCTATTTTGATATTATACTGGCTTAATTCTTCACTCCATCAAATTTGCCTCCTATTTGGCTCATTCGTAGTAGTGAATGGTACCAGATTTTTGTGGTCTGTGAGTATTTTTATTGTGTGAGGACTTCCTTCTACATACTTTCGCCACTCTTTGTGTGCTTGCATTATTGCTAATAATTCTTTATCATGAATGTCATAATTGCATTCTACCTTGGTCATGGTTTTTGATCGGTACGTCACTGGTTTCCATATTCCTTTTTCATCTTGTTGGGATATGATACTGGAGCAGACATAGTCAGATGCATCTGTCTCTATCATTATGGGCTGATCTGGGTTAAAATGACATAATATGGGTGCAGTAGTAAGTTTTTCTTTTAGTTCCTCGAAGGCTTTTTGAGCTTCTTTCCCCAGTCCCATTTCTGGTTTTTCTTTGTTAACTCATATAATGGTTTGGCCATTCTGTTAAATCCTTCTATGAATCTCTGATAAAAGTTGCAGAATCCCACAAAGGATTGTACTCCCTTGACTTTTTCTGGTACTTTCTATTCCCTTATGGACTCTGTTTTTATAGGATCTACTCTTACTCCTTCTGGATTAATGATGAATCCTAAGTATTTGGTCTCCTCTTTGTGGAATTAGCACTTCGTTGGTGTGAGTTTAACTCCTATTTCTTTTAATCTTTCTAGTACCTTGTGTACATCCTTCCGGTGTTGTTCCAAAGTATCAGAATAAATTAATAGGTCATCTAAATACGCGATGAAAATAATGTCAAGGTATTTGCTGAGGACTGTATTTACCCATTATTGGAATGTTGCTGGGGCATTTGCTAGTCCAAATGGCATGACTGTATATTTGTATAGTCTATACCTGGTTCTAAAAGCTGTTTTCCTTTTGTCTCCTTTCTGTATCCAAATGTGTTGGTATGCATCTTTGATATCTAGTTTGGTAAAGTATCTGGCAATTCTTAGGCAATCCAATGCCTCACTTATGAGGGGTAGTGGATATCGGTATTTTTTGGACATTGCGTTTACTCCTTGATAATCCACACAGTGTCTTAATCCCCCATCTTTCTTTTTGACAAATAGTATTAGTGCTCCAGCTGATGAGGAAGATGGCTTGATCCATCTTCTATCTACATTCTCCACTAAATATTTCCTCAAAGCTTTCAATTCTCTTTCCCCTAACTGGTATAGGGTCATGAATGGAGTGGTCTTTCCTTCTTCGAGTTCGATTTTGTGATCTGCATATCTGTGAGGGGGTAAGTCTATTCTCTCTTTTTCTTCAAGGAGTTCTAGGAATCTATGGTACTCTTTTGGGACTATTTCCTTTGCTGATTTGAGCATATCTTTTGCCTTTTTTAGAGCAAGTTCCGTACTGATTGTCATAGTTGCTAGGCAAGTTTCATTTTCATTCCATCTTAGGATGCCTGTCTGATCTTTTTTCTGGTACATTTTTCCAAATGACCTAGCTGAAATGAACGATATGTTTGAGGTCTTTCCCTGGTGGTTCTTCCTTTTTTGTGTCAGTGCTGCCAAAGCCTGCATTTCCCCTTTCTGTTTCATTTATGTCTTGCACCTCTTGCAAGTCTGTCATGACCATTTTTTCAATTATTAATTGCCCTATGCTGTCCCTTGTGCTAACCTTGTAGTTGTTTTCTGATAGGTTTGCCAATAGTACTTTAATTTCACCTGTATAGTCTGCGTCGATCACCCCAGCATTAATGGTTAGGCCTTTTTTGGTCACTAATCCAGTTCTTGGTGCTATTTGAGAATAGGTGTTCTTAGGAAGTCCTATGGCAATCCGTGTTCTTATAAGCTTTTGTCTATGTGTCAGGACAATTGCTTCCTCTATACTGTGCAAGTCATGACCTGCTGCCAAGTGCGATCCCCTTGTTGGTATTTTCGCATTTCTTTCTAATTTTTTGATAGCCACCTGCTTGTTTTCTTGGTTATATTTTCCATTAATAGGGACTATCTGTTGAATCGGACTTTCTGGTTCCTTCAAATTTCCTTTCATCTTGATTGGTAGAATTTGGCTTTCCAGATTTTCTCTTATGGCTTATTCTTCCGGTACTGTATATACTGTTGGAAAACTGTCTAGGCATACAGCATTGCACCTTTCGCTATCGAAGGTGACTTTTTCCTTTATTCAGTCAATCTTAGGTCCATGATTCTTTAACCATGTCATTCCTAGGATCAATTCGTGTTTGACTAGGTTGGCCACAAGGAAGGTAGCCTTCTCTCTGTGGTTTCCTATGTGCATTGATATTTCCGCTATCTGGGTAATGGGTCCTGCTTCTCAAACAGTACCATAAATTGTGTATATATCTCTTGGTTTTCCGATTTTCTTCAGTGATAACTGGTGTCTTATAGTGAAATTGTAGTCTATGAAGTCTTCCGTAGCTCCTCAATCAATCATTGCATTTGTTGTTATCTTTTTGTTTTTCATGTTATAAAGTTGTACCTTGACCATAATATGATTGGATTTGTAATCCAAAGTTTCTGCAGAGCATATCTTTGAGTGTAATGAGTATAATTTTGATTTTTTGATGGCTTTTTGTTTATCATCTCTCAGACCACCTTCTACTGGGGACTTTTGTCATTTAAAGTCTCTTCTTCCTCTTTTTCCTCCTTTTCCACCTCTGTTGATCCTATTTTGATGTTTTTGACCCTGCAGTCTCATGCAAAATATTCTTTGCTTCCACACTGGAAGCATAGCTTTTCCTGTCTTCGTTTCTAGAACTCCTTGTTAGGTAGTTTCTGGAGTTTTCTGCAGTTTGTTGCATCTAGGTCCATTGGTTCTCCTTTGGGAGTCATGCTCGGGGTCACTCTATAGGCACCATTGGTGTTCCTTGGAATCTCTCGTTCTTGCGGTTTGTTTCCTTTATATTGAAGGTGCCTGATAGTAGCTAGCCTCACTTCTTTTTCTATTGCCCATTTGGCCAATGCCTCTGGTCCTTCTAATACCTGATCCAGGTGTCCAGATTTGTCCTGCAACTTTTTGTTCATACCTTGGAATAACTATTCACTTGCTGTGGCTTCATCCATGTATGCTTCTGTTAGTATTAAGTGGAAGGGATTCCAATATTCTGTCATTGATATGGTGCCTTGCATTAATTCCCTTAGTCTCATCCTTGCCTCTCCTTTTGGGTCTACTGGTCTGAACTGACCTTGTACTACCTCTACAAAATCTGGCTAACTTTGCCATGTTGCTGTGCTAGTTCCTTCCATATATGGTGTGAGCCAACTGCTTGCATCCTCTCTTAACAAGCATGGGGTGTATGTTATTTTTTCTTCCTCATGTCCTTTGGCCCACCCTGTTGCTATAAAATAGACTCATAGTTGTGCTAGCCAGTGTCTTATTTTGTCTCTTTCTCCTGAGAAGGTTTCTGGTTCTTTGATCTTTGGTGTTCTCATTCCTCCTCATATGGCTTGAATTACTTGTCTGAGTTGTTCTGCTGTTAATTCTGGTATTCATTGGCCATTTCACTGTTCCTCCCCTGCCAGTGGTACTCCTCCTGCTGGTGCCGACATCCTTTGATCTTCTTCTTCTTCTGATGTTGTAGATCGTTTTTCTGATCTTTCTTCTAATGTAACAGGGCTTCCTGTTCTTCCACTTTCCGAAGCTGTTCTTGCAAGTGCTTGTGCTACTTCTGGAAGTTCTAAAGATTAGTCTTTTTATTCAAAATCTATATCTATTGTTGGGTGTTGCTAAGACATAACCAAATGTTAGGATCGTCTAGTAGATCACTCCTATTATATAACTTTGCAACAGGCAATGATAATATCGAGTTAATATTTCTAAGAGAGGTAGGATAATAAATACTCAGAATCGCATTCTTTATTCTTACTTTAACCTTTCCAAGGCTAGGTTCTTATGTCGACTTAGTCTTCCTAAGACCAAGTTGTTCGTTCACTTCTTCCTTATCCTATAAGGAAGGTATCTCAATGTTTCTTTTTTTTAGTAAAGAGTGTAAAGGTGTTTTATATTCATAAAGTTATAAAGTTATATCTTAGGAAATAACTTAGGTAGTTGTGTGAAGAACTAACTACTACATCGTATCCCCCTCCTTATATAGTCCTTCTCACAACCCTCTTACAAATCAATAACTCTTATGAGTCAAAATCATGACTCATGCATTCGCGTAACATAATAATCACATGACCTTAGATAGGTCATGTGTGCAAAACAATCATATAACTCAAATGAGTTATTGTGTAATCAAATCAAATATAACAACTATGACTTCACAATTGAGAGTCATGTGTGAAACTCACATGACCTAATTGGTCATGTGCGCAAAACCATTACAAACCTATGACCTCATAACCATGAGTCATGTGAAAGCCTTTTTCCATGCTAGCTTTGTAACATACTGGGTCCTATATGTATGCCGTGTTTGAGCGCTAATCCACTTCAAGGTACTATTTGGCCATAGGTTCCCTTAGGGAGTCCTACAGCTATTCCTGTTGCGGTGAAGGCTTGTACTTTTCCAGAGATGGTTAACATATCCATGCTATACAAGTCATGTCTGGCTGCAAAAGTTGACCCTCTTGTGGGAATTTTAGCATTCTCCACCAATCTGTGGACTCGGACTCTTTGTGGCTCTATGCTTCTGTCCAAGTCTTCTGTTTCTGATATCCAGTCATCTTCTGGCCTAGTATCGGGTTCCATATCATTCATGGGGGTTAGTGCTTTATCCCCAAGAGATTTCCATACCACAGCAACTTGTAGGAAGTTTTCAGCCTTCAAAATTGACTGTTCCCTATGTGTAACTCCTCCTTCATGATGGTACTCCAGCCATCTTCTCAATGCATCTGGCTTGCCCTCTGGGACTCCTGGATGGTAAATGATACAGAAATTGAAGTCTGCCAATTTCTCGGCCCACTGAATTTGTCTAGCACTCCATGCTTTTGTGGTAAGGAAGTACTGCAAATTTTGATGATTGGTGTAAACAGTAATGGGAACTTCTGTCCCTGCCAGATAGTGATGCCATTCTTTCAAAGCTTCAACAATTGCCAGTAATTCCTTATTGTGAACATCATAGTTCCGTTCAGCAGATCCAAATTTTCGTGAGTGGAATGCTACCGGGTGTAGCTTTTTCTTTACTAACTGTAATAGAACACAGCTGAGTGTGAAATTACTTGCATCGGTTTCCACAATTGTTTCTGTCATTGGGTCAAAATGACAGAGAATTGGTGCAGTCATGAACTGTTCATTTACGAACTCAAAGGCCTCATCTTGCTCTCTTCCCAAGGTAAAATGTTAGGAATCTCCCTTAAGGAGCTCCCTGATTGGTTTGCAAATTGCAGACAAGTCCTTAATAAATCTCTGGTAAAAGTTTACAAATCCCATAAAGATTTGTATTTCTTTCACAGATTTTCATTGTTTCCAATTTCGGATAGATTCCAACTTTTTCTCACTCATGGAGACTCCTTTTGTTGTCACCACATAGCCTAGAAATACCACCGGAGTGACGTGAAAATAAGACTGCAATAGAGACTGCCAGTTGATACTCCCTTAGGTGAGCTAACACCTTTCAGACTAGCTCAACATGGGTTGACTCATCTACTGAGTAGATGAGAATATTATCTATGTAGACCATGACACCATGATCTAGGAATTCTTGTAAAACTGTGTTCATTATAGCTTGGAAGGTAGCTGGGGCATTAATGAGCCTAAATGACATGGCTGTATATTCAAAGTATCTATAACGGGTTCGGAATGCTTTTTTCCATTCATCTCCTTCCTTGATTCTAATCCAATGGAACCCATCCTTTAGGTCTAGCTTGGTAAAGATGGTTGAACCACCCACTTGGTCTCGTAGCTCCATCATCAGAGGCAGAGGGTATTTGTTAGATATGGTAACATTATTAAGGCCCCTATAATCGATACATAGTCACCAGCCACCATTTGGTTTCAGTACGAATAGTATTGGAGCCCCATAAGGTGCCATACTAGGCCTGATTTTTCCTTGTTCCAACATCTCATTTAGGTATATGTGCAGAGCTTCCAGTAGAAAGGCTGAGAGCTTGTAAATTGGTCCTTATGATGGGCTTAGGCCCTCTTTGAGATCAATTGCATGATTGAATGTCCTTATTGGGGGTAGTTTTTCTGTGGCTGATAGGAGAAAAAGGTCAGCATAATCCAGGTACTCCTTTGGTAACTGGCTAACTACCGAATCCTTGTTTTCATCCATAGATAATAGTAAGCCAACAACTGTTCCATATGGGTCATGAGCCACATCATCGTCCCATTTGAACTGTTCATCCCAGTCACACCAAGTGCCCAGGCCACAGTGGTCATGGCATTTCCTACTCTGAAATTCCCACCTGTTTGGATATATAATGTTAGATATGGGATGTTCCTTTAACCAACCATCAGGTATTATCATTCCCCATCTATTTGTGGGTGCCACCTTACAGGAGACCTCAGTGGTGTGGTGGTTTGTCACTATTTCCATTTTTATGGGCACTGTATATCATTTGCCACTCAACTTGGCAATGTCACCTATGAATCCCTTAATTGGGATCTCATTTTTGCGCATTACACAAGGTATATCTAATTCATGTACCAATTTCTCATTTAGGACAAAAACATCGGCTCCAGAGTCTAACAAGATTTGGATTTGATATTGTTTTCCTGCAACATGGAGGTGTGTATGACCCTCTAGGTGCATGTAAAGGGTGGGGTGTGGGGCGATAGGTCTGTGCTGCTTGCTCAACAGCTCTGTCTCGATATGTTTTCATTTTGACATTTTTACAACCAAAATCTGGTATGGACTTCAATGGGTCGTTTCACACTTAGTGAGGGTTCAAGAGTCCTTCTTGAGCAGAATCTTTGTCTGGATGAAGATATTGACCTGGCATACCTAGGTACTTGAGTTCTTTGGTGTACTTGTAGGAGTATTTGGCACAAGGAGATAATAGTACTATGGTGTAGTTTAGTGTAGTCTTTGATTTTTGTACAGATGTTCCCTGTGGGGTGCACAAAAGATGATGGTTCCCTTAGTAGAAAGGATAAGAGTTCCTTGTCCCAAGTTGAGACACTGGCATGTACTGAGGGAAGCCATGTTGGTACTAAGGTATAATCGGTATAGGTGTTGAGCATTTTATTCTTGCAATTTTTTGTATAGTTGGTTATAATATGTGTAAAGTTTTGAGTTTACTATAACCCATGCATTATTTTGACCAATCAGGTCTCCTCAGGTAAACTGAAAGAAAAGAATAATTTTTGGTTATTGGGCCACCCACTACTAGTGGTCTTTAGCCCCTGCTGATGGGTTCCAGAGTATAACCAGACCAGTGCTTTTTCATTAAGATAAAGTGGGGGTGCAATCCGCCAGTCTTATCAGCGTGGGCTAAGATTCAAGTCTAGTAGGGTGTAAGCCCCCATTGCGAATTTTTGACGGACCACAAGTACCCATACGCCATCACTGTATGGTGCCAAAGCCATTCCCTATCCACTCGACCCCTTTGCCTGCTTAAACTTATGGATATACCCGAATCAGTATCTGGTGTAACCCGTTCAATTTGACAGTCACCAGTCCAATGCTCTTCAAATGAGAAGAGGGTGTGTAGACCTTGAAAGAATTCCCCTCTGTTGGACCATGGGTCAGATAATTCCCAAGGTTGTGAGGGCGGCCTAGTCATTGCCACTTGACCAACCTGAGGCCGCCTTTCTTGCAGGGCCTGGACCTCCAACTGAGTGTTCTGTCTCTTTAGTAGCTTGTATCGCATTCCAGAGCTAACCGCAGCTACTCTTCTACACATGCCCCACTTGTGGTTGGTTCGTCCGCAATGGGTACATGAGCCCTGAGTTTCTTGCCTCTTGTCTATTAGGGTTTAGGGGATTCCCTTGTGAGGTTTCTTCCAATCTATGTGTATCGGAGTTGAGTTGCTTTCTCCTGAATTCACTTTGTGCACTTTCCAGCCAGTCCCAGCTACTTTTTTCGACCATGGTTTCTTGTTGGCCTTGGTATTGGAACCTCGATTTTCATTGCCACGTATTGTTTTTGTAGTATCCCTTCACCCCTTTCCTATGTTGTGGGAGAGGGTTTGACGTTGTAAAAAGAATTCCTCTAGTTTCCCTAAGCCTCTTAGCACCTTAAGTTAGTCTTCATCAGAATCATATATCTCTCCTGAGTGCCTTCTCAGGATTTATTTGGGGAGCTTGTCTTCAACCAGGAGCCTCCAACTGATGCCAGACATCTTAGCTTTGATCTTAACATTTTCAAGCAGAAGGAGGTAGTCTTTGATGTCATTATTGTATGGGATTTTCTTCATATCCTGTGCTGCTTCTCATTCCTGCTCAATACCTGAATACCTGCTAACAATTTCCTGGGTAAACCTGGTCCAAGAGAGCAAGTCTGGTTGAAAAGGAGCACCCATAGTACCTATCATGCTTTGTCTGTACCATTCAGTGAAAGAGGCTACCTTTTTTTCCTTTGTCCTTTTAATACATAGACAATTTTGTCTTGGTCTTCTGTCCATTGATTTGGATTTCTCGCAAAATAGTCTTGGTAGTCTGACACCCATGTGTTGATGTCCTCATAAACTTTGGCCTCAAATATAGTTCCCAGGTCAGCATGCCATTTTCCTCTGGCAATTGCAGTTCCCAATATTTCCAACATGTCATCTTTGTTGTGGGCTATCTTCGAAGGGGACTGATTTGTGGTCCTGGGTGTGGGAGGTGAGGATGGACCCTCTCCATTACTAGAGCTACTGCTGCTGCTTGGATTAGGGTCCCTGCCTCTAGCTCCATGCATCATTAGGGGTACTTCACCCGCTCCTCCCCCTCCCCCTCCTCCTTCTCCTCCTCTCATGTCTCTTGGTAGGCCTTAGTCAATCTCCTTTCCTTTCTTTTGCCTTCCAGGTAGGGAACCAGAGGAGGAGGGAAGAGCAGTTTCTGCTGTTGCTTGTCTTGCTGGAAGGGAAGGTGTGGCCACTGAATGAGCCACTTGGACTGATTATTGCTGCATACGGTGCATCATTTCTTGCATCCTTTGTTCTGCCACCCTGTGTTGGCTTCAGTCGATTTCTAATTGAGCTTGCACTGGCTGGATCAATTGTTCCAGCTGCTGGTCTCACGAAAATGACACCTGCCCTGTCAGGTCAATATTTTGATGCAATTGGGTACTCAGTGCCTGTTGCTGCTCATGTCAAGCATTATGTCTTTGTCGCTCCACAGCTACTTGGGCTTGGAAGTGCTTTCGCAATGTTCCTATTTCTTGCACGAATGCACCCATCTTTAGGTGTATTCCTTCTAGCTTGTTTCCCACTATTTCTTCTCCCTGGTCGAGCCTATTTCTGTAGGCTTCTAGCTTATCAGCATATTGTTATCCTTATAAGGACAGCTTATTGTAAGCTCTATGTTGTTCATCGATGGACCTTAAAGAAGTCTGATCAACTTGCTTAAGGTACTCTAAAATATGCTTTAGGATAGCCAGAACTTATGGGTTTCATGGAGGGCCATCTCATCTTCCTCTTGGGGTAGATGCCCTTTTTTCAACTTCCCATAATCTCCTTCCTCGCAAAGAGCCCATGGGAGAACCTCTGCTCGAGAGGAATGGGGGGTTTTGTGTAGTAGTGGTAGCTAGTATGGATGTCACATTGCTAGCTAGAGAAGGTACCCCTTCTTCCATATATGTATCTGCCCCAGCTCCTTGAATAGCCAGGGGCATGGGTAAATCTCATCTAGGGTGATCCATGATGAGTTTAGGTAGAGGTGAGTGTGTATAATGAGCCTAGGTAACGTGGAGAGTATTAATCTACTGTTACAGGGTAGCCCAACTGTAGGTAGTGTGGTTGGTCTAGGACATATGTTTCTTGATGTAGAGTAAGGTAAGGTGAAATAAAACAAAGACGAAGATCGTCAAGGTAGGCTCCGAAGGTTGCATTTGTAATAGGTTTTTCCAAGATTAAAATGATAAATATCTTAATAAGATCTCTTCTCCATTGCTTGATGTTTCTAATAGCTGAGAATACCTCAATATTTGTATTCTGCATCTGGGTTATCGTGGGCTACAATCAACTCCAATACTATCTAAGTACCACTGTCAAAAACCTCTTATTTTTCCGAAGTGCGAACACTCCTGACCCTGGGAATATTTGCCTTGCTTAGCTTCAATTTCTTCTAACTCCTATTTGTTTCTCAGGGTACAAACACTCTGCCAGTAGGTAGTCTTTGATCTCTCTACCATATGAACTTAATTTGAGTATGCCACCATAATAGCAACTATGCCAATCATTCTGCCTCAAACTATAAAGTGATCACCTTTGATGAATGAGTGCGGCTATTGCATTGCATTTTTATGCATCACAAAGCTCATCAGATATGAAGGACTTTTGGCCCCGGATCGAGCCAATAGCTCATCAGGCGAAAACCTCTCATACCGATTCTTGAGCAGACCTTCTCAGGGTGCTACCTCTTTCAAAGCAAGGGTCTCGGCTCTATGGCTACTCTTTAGTGCCATAGGTTCACGATATTTGGTCACTAATGACTTCTTCCCCAATTGTCCAATTACTTATCCACCATAATATTTAACTGCTAATGTACAGGATAATAGCTCGCTCAAGGCTTTACTGAATTCCTTCAAGTTACTTCTCATGAGTTGCGAAAAGTACCCCCTCATATATCCTACTGACAGCATCCAGTCAGACAGATGGTGATGACGTATATGGTGTTATGCTGAAGGTGCCATTTATGGTTGCTCAGGTGTTGGGATGCAACTCGGCCATAATACCATGATGACACTCGGTCCCTACATGCAGGCTGCAGGGGTATGGTAGAAATAATCCTGAGTAAAGGCCAGGTAACTTTGGCCCTTTTTTCCATATGCCAAACAGTATTGAGGTTAGTGATAAAATGGACTGGGGTTTGAAGTTGGTCAGAAATGGCTTGTCTACAACTCCTGTCCATTTCATTACTAACATCCAGATGTGAGTAGGTTAGATTGCTTGAATTTGGCCTCTTGGGTATTCAAGCTGTATTGACTCAATGCCGGGAGATGATTTCAAACACTTCTAGTGTAAGAATACCTTAGCACCAATAGTATCAGTAAACAACACTATTAGTAGCTAGATTTGATTAAGCTACCCACCCTTGAACCACTCACATTTCATCAAACTTATTCATACCAGAGTCTTTTGTCCAATCATAGTTGAAAATGCTTAGATTATTATGAACATAATGTTGAATACTCTGAAAACAGCATTTTACTGGAAAAACCTTTCCTTCAATAATGAGTGATAGTCAGTGATCCTATACCCCCCACAGAGCCCTATGTATTAGACTTGATGCAATGTATTCAACACAAGAAAACTATACAAACTTCTCATCTTCTCTAAACTGTTGACATGATATCAAAAGGCATTGGTTACAAGTTTCTACATTACCAATGCATCATGGCATCACAACTGCACAATGTTCTCTAGTATTATGGATATGATAGCATGACATCCTATTGCATCATGGTCATGAGCTGCTACTTGTATCACGATGCTCATACCGTCTCCTTGTGTAACTCCATATTCTCTTGTATGTGTCTCCCCACTCCTGCAATAGCCTCCCACTGTGAAACCATTCCATCAAGTCATTCCAATTTCTACATGCATCAGCCTCTTGGGATAACCTCTGTGAACCTTATTTCTGACCAACTACTCAGGGGCGGCAGATGGAGAAAGTTACAATAGAGTTGTTACAAACCCAGCATGGAAAAGGGTTTTCACATGACTCATAATTATGAAGTCATAGGTTGGTAATGGTTTCGCGTACATGACCCATTAGGTCATCTGAGTTTCACACATGATTCATACTTCTGAGTCATGGTTGTTATATTTGATTTGATTATACAATAACTCATTTGAGTTTTAGGATTGTTTTGCACACATGAACTATTTAAGGTCATGTGGCTATTATGTTATGTGAGTGTATGAGTCACAGTTGTGACTCATAATAGTTACAGATTTGTAAGTAGGTTGTGGGAAGGACTATATGTCATGGATTGTGACTAAGCAAGGCAGAATGGCAAGGCAGATTTCACCTGACTCATGCTTATGAGTCAGAAGGAGCAAGGATTTCACATGACTTGTGCTAGCAAGTCATTAGTAGGTTTTTATTGGTTGTTTGATTTTCTATGACTTGCACTAGTGATCATATGATGTTACGTTTTCACACATGACTCAGATTATGAGTCACGAGTTTTACACATGTGACGCGATTTGCGCAACATGATTGGTTTATATGTTTTTATTGGGTTTTATTGGTTAGCGAGGAGGACTCAGAAGAGTCAGCTGATGTATTTCACACGATGACTCATTTGAGTCATGCATACAGATGACTCACAGGGATGAGTCATCAAGGGTTAGGGTTGGGGGAGGAATGACTATATAAGGAGGCCTGTAGGCGAGAGTAGTTAGTTCCTTATGCAACTATCTAAATACTTTTCAATACAAAGATCTTTTCTACCAAACAATAAATCTGTTCAGAATCCCAAGATCGTCAATTGGGACAATCAGAGAGTCGTAGAAGTCAAGGACTTGTACTATGAAAGAAGAACCCAAAAGCAACTGAAGGAACTCAGGTCGACAATCGAGCAAGACAAGAAAGGTTGCCTACTGCAAGTATATCCAAAAGAGAGGAGATTGTAACACTATATAAGGAGCAGGATATGATGTGGTAGTTAGTTCTTCACACAACTACCTAAGTTATTTTCTAAACATATAACTTTATGACTTTATGAATATAAAACACCTTTATGCTCTTTGTTAAGAAAGAAACATTGCGATACCTTCTTTATCAGATAAGGAAGAAGTGAACGAATAGCTTAAGTCATAGGAAGACTGAGTAGATATAAGAACTTAGTCTTAGGAAGATTAAGTAAAGATTAATAAATATGACTCTGAGTATTTATTCCCCCTCGAGATATCCAATATATTATTGATATAGGATTGTTGCGTGTTGCATGGTTATATAACAGGAGTGATCTCATAGGTGATCCTAACATTTGGTTGCATCTTAAGTAACACCCAACAACAACCTGGATTTTGAATACAAAGACTAATCTTTAGAACTCACAGAAGTAGCACAAGCACTTGCAAGAACAGCCTCCAAAACAGGAAGAACAGCAAGCCTAGTTACACCAGAAGAAAGGTCACAAAAGACTCAAGCTCCTCTACAAAAGACAAGGATGAAGGAATGAGTGGAGCAGGACAGGGAGGAGGTAGTCCATTAGTACAGGCCCCGCCCATACCAGAATTAACACCAGAAAAACCCTAACAAGTCATCCAAGCAATGGGAGGAGGCACCAAAAGACCAAAGGTCAGGGAACCAGAAACCTTCTCAGCTGACTGAAGCAAGCTATGGAATTGGTTAGCTCAACTACAGGGTTGTTTCAGTGTGGTAGGTTGAGCTGAAAGGCAAGATGAGGAAAAAATAATTTATGCATCAAGCCTATTATGAGGAGATGTGAGTAGCTAGCTTACAGCATAGACTGAAGAAAGTAATGAACCAACATGGTGTACATGGTAGAATTTCAAAGCAACCCTGTGTACTCAATTCAGAGCAATTGACCCACAAGGAGAATCAAGAATGAAACTGCGAGAACTAACACAAGGAACAATAACAATGATGGAGTATTGGAGTAAATCTAAGGTAACATCAAAGGAGGCAAACCTGGATCAGACAACAGTCAAAGAATGGCTGTTCATTGGGATGACAAAAAGTCTACAAGATGATTATGGGCACTGGGACCAAGAAGCAGATTTGGTGGATGATTTGGCTTATTGGGCAATCGAAAAAGAAGCCAAGCTATTCACTATCAGACATCTTCAGAACTGAACCAATAAATCACACAAAGTAACCCCACCAAGTAATACCAATGGCACCTTTGGAGCTACCCCTGATATAGCACACAGGGGAGATCCAGTAGACCTAGATGCGACAAACTGCAGAAAACTCCAGAGATTACCTAGCAATGAATTCTGGAAAAGAAGAATGGAAAAAAGGTATTTCCAATGTGGAAACAAAGGACACTTTGCAAGAGACTGTTGAGTCAACAATATCAATGTGAAAAGCATGGAAGTGGATACAAAAGAAGAGGAGACTTTAAACGATGAAAGTCCCTAGGAAGAGATGGTCTGAGGGACAAAGAATCGAAAACCATCAAAAAGTGACGATTACGCTTACTACACTGAACAATATGTCACACAGAACCCTTAACCTACGAATCAGATCATTTTATGATCAAAGTACAGTTGTATAATACAAGAAAAAAAAGAAATAATGACAAATGCCATGATAGATTCTGGAGCCACAGAGGACTTCATAAACAACAATTTTGCTATGAGACACCACTTACCCCTCAAGAAAATCGGAAAACCAAGAGATATATTCATGATTGACAGTACCGTTTCAGAAGCAGGACCTATCACCCAGATAGTGGAACTATTAATGGATATAGGAAACCATAGAGAGAAGGCTACCTTCCTTGTGGCCAACCTAGTCAAACACAAATTAATCCTAGGTATGATATAGTTCAAAAGCCATGGACCAAGGATTGACTGGATAAAAGGAAAAGTCACCTTTGACAGTGAAAGGTGCAAGGCTGCATGTCTAGACAGTTCTCCAACAGTATATAGAGTACCAGAAGAACAAGCTATAAGAGAGAATCTGGAAAGTCATATTCTACCGATCAATATGGGAGAAAACTTGAAAGAACCAGAAAGCCAGATTCATCAGATAGTCCCTGCCAGTGGACAGGATAACTGAGAAAGCCAAAGCATAGTTATTAAAAGATTCAAAAAGAATGTGAAAAGACCAGCATGAGGATCGCATCTGGCTGCAGGACGTGACTTGCACAGCATAGAAGAAGCAGTTGTCCCGGCATATGGACAAAAACCTATTGGAAGAGGAATTGCCATAGGACTTCCTAAGAACACCTATGCTCGCATTGCACCATGAGGTGGATTAGCGACCAGGAAAGGCCTAACCATTAATGCTGGAGTACTCGATGCAGATTATACAGGTGAAATTAAAGTACTATTGGTAAACCTATCAGAAAATGACTCCAAGGTTAGCATGGGACACAGTATAGCACAACTATTAATTGAAAGAATTGTCATGATGGACTTGCAAGAAGTACAACAAATAAATGAAATGGAAAGGGGAAGTGCAGGCATTGGCAGCACTGACAAAAAAAAGGAAGAGCTACCAGAAAAGGAGCTCAACATATCCTTCATTTTGGCTAGGGCATTTGGAACAATGTGCCGGAAAAAGGACCAGACAGGTATCCTAAGATGGAATGAAAATAAGATTTTGCTAGCAGCCACAACAATTAGTACAGAACTTGCTCTAAGAAAGGGAAAGGATAGGGTTAAATCAGCAAAGGAAATAGTCCCAATAGAATACCATAAATTTCTGGAACTCTTTGAAGAAAAAGAAAGGACAGATTTACCCCCTCATAGATATGTGGATCATAAAATTGAACTAGAAGGAAAGACAGCTCCATTCATGACCCTATACTAATTAGGTGAAAGAGAGCTGAAAGCTCTGAGAAGTTATTTGGTGCAAATCCAAGATATAAGATGGATCAAGTCATCTTCCTCATTGGCTGGAGCACCAATCCTATTTGTTGAAAAGAAAGATGGGGGACTACAACTATGTATGGTTTATTGGGAACTAACTGCAGTATTCTAAAAAGACCGATATCCACTACCCCTCATAAGCAAAGCATTGGACTGCCTGAGAACAGCCAAATACTTCACCAAACTAGATATCAAAGATGCATACCAACACATTCATTTACAGAAACGAGACGAGTGGAAAACAGCTTTTCAAACCAGGTATGGACTATACGAGTATACAGTCATACCATTTGGGTTAGCAAATGGCTCAGTGACATTCCAATGATGGGTAAATACAGCCCTCAGGAAATACTTAGATGTTATTTGTATCGCCTACCTAGATAACTTGTTAATTTATTCTGATACATTGGAACAACACCAAAGGGATGTTCACAATGTACTAAAAAATTAAAAGAAATCAGAGTCAAACTCAAACTGACAAAATGCGAATTTCACAAAAAAGAAACAGAATACTTAGGGTTCATCATTAATCAAGAAGGGCTTAGAGTGGATCCTATAAAGACAGAGGCTAGAAGAGAATAGAAAGCACCAGAAAAGGTCAAAGGAGTACAATACTTTGTAGGATTCTGCAACTTTTATTGGACATTCATAGAAGGATCTAGCAGGATGGCCAAACCCTTAGACAAGCTAATAAAGAAAAACAAGAAATGGGACTGGGGAAAGAAAACTCAAAAAGCCTTTGAAGAACTAAAAGAAAAACTTACCACTGCACCCATATTATGTCATTTTGACCCGGATCAGCCCATTATGATAGAAAGAGATGCATCCAATTATGTCTATTCAGGTATTATATCACAATAAGACAAAAAAGGAATATAGAAGCCAGTGCTATATGGATCAAAAACCATGACCAAGGCAGAATACAATGATGACATTCACAATAAAAAATTGTTAGCAATAATGCAAGCACTCAAGGAATGGTGAAAGTATGCAGAAGCAAGCTCACACACAGTAAGAATACTCACAGAGCACAAAAACCTGGTACCATTCACCACTACAAAGGAACTAAATGGGAGGCAAATTCAATAGAGTGAACAATTAAGCCGGCATAACATCAAGATAGAATATCGACCTGGAAAGGTAAGAGGGAAACCAGATGCACTCACCAGATGGTGGGATGACCTACCAGGAGAAGATGACGGAAGAAAAACTCTGAAGGAAAGGATTTTCTTGTCAAATGAGACTTTTATGGATGAAGGATATGAATCTGAGAAAGAAAAAATCAACACCAGGGATACACAGGAAATGGAAACCACCATTAAAGATGAAATCAGGGAAAAAATAAGGAAAAATTAACAACTGGAAAAAATAAGGAAAGAACTTAAATGAGGAGACAAGGAATTTCAGAAGGTAGCTCTAGGGCTATGCAAATGGAGCGAAGGTTGCCTTTAGTGTGAAGGAAAGATATAGCTACCAGAGAATGAACCACTTAGCATGAAAGCAATACAATAAAACCATCATGCACCACAAAGTGGCCATAGAGGAGTGGCAAAAACTATGGAGCTAGTATAACGGACTTACTACAGGCCAAAAATGAGGATTGATGTTAAAAAATACATCAAAAACAGTGACATGTGCCAAAGGATAAAACCAATATGTCATGCACCATACAGACTACTACACCCACTAGAAACCACCGAGAAACTGTAGAAATTGATCAGCATGGACTTCATTATGGGCCTACAAGAATGAAATGGCTATGATGCAATATTGGTTGTAGTAGACTGCATGATCAAAATGTCACACTTTATTCCCTGTCACAAAGACATGAAAACAATACAATTGGTGTGACTATTGACAAAAAATATCTTCAAACTGCATTGACTACCAAAAGATATTGTTCCAGATCAAGGTTGAATATTCACATTGGACCTATGGAAAGAAATAACAAAAGGATTGGCCATCAATCGAAGATTGAGCAAAGCCTATCACCCCCAGCTAGATAGAGAAAGGGAAAGAACAAATTCGTCATTGCAACAATTCGTTCAAGCATATGTCGAATACTCTCGAAAAGATTGGCAAGAATGGCTGCCCCTTGCAGAATTCACCTACAATAATTTGATACAACTAACAAGTAAAACAACACCATTCTATGCGAACTATGGACATCACCCCATTAATGAACATATGGGTCATGAGACAATGATGAAAATATTGAAAAGAGAAGATATGAGTCAATTACATGACATAATAAGAAAAGAAATTATTTCCACACAACAGATGATGAAGGAAAATGCTGATCAACACAGAAAATTAGATGCAAGATTGGAGTCAGGAGACAAAGTCTAACTTGTGGCCAAAGATATTTACACCACACGACTATCCAAAAAACTGGATTACAACAAACTAGGACCTTATCAAATAATAGAACAGGTGGGAAGAAAAGCATATAACCTGGCACTTCCCCTCTCAGTGAACAACAAACACCCTGTTTTCCACATCAAGAAAACAGAAACTTTATCAAAACAATCCTTTACCTTCACAACGAAAAGAACCAGCTCCAGCTATAGAGATAGAAGGAGAAAATGATTACGAACTTGATGAAATTATTAATTCTCGATGACACTATGGTAAGCTACAGTAGCGAGCTAAGTGGACAGAATACTCTCCCAACCAAGACTTAGTGTGGTACTCAGCCGAAGGTTTTAGTAATACCTAATATGCAATCGAAAACATTCATTGAGAAAACCCAGGAAAGCCTATTGAAAGAAGAAGAACAAATGAGTGACAAAGACTGGATCAACCTAGCAGACCTCCCCACATTTACACCAACTACACCAAGACAAGAAGAGCACAACCAGAAAGGCTAGACTGGAGGCTTTGATGATGGATGTCAAATACACTTTGTGGAGAAAGAAGGGGCCAATTATTGGCCAAGGGAAGAACACTGAACACCCTCAGCATCACTACCACTGTCCTTAAGCATGACAACATGGGAAGAACTAACCTTCCCACCAACGACACCATCCCCACATACTCCACCATCGTCATCATGCAACCACAACATCCTCTTGTGAACAAGTCAGGCCAGGTTTTCAGGGATGAAAATGAGAAGAAGGGGGGGGGCAAAAAATCTTGGCAAAAGGTCAGGAAAGAGAAAAACATAACCTGAGGGAAGCAGATAGACAAGGAGATCCGACCAAAATCAAGCCACTCTACAGATCAAAATACAATAATAGGCATATACAATCAGTTAAAGCACCTACGAGAAATGGTGGCAGAGGCTCGAATAGACAGAAATCTCTTCAAAGGAGAGGCGAAGATGTGGGAAAGGAGAGGCAGGACCCCCCAAAGGGTAATGTTGAAGTTAGAAAGAGGAGTAAATGTTCAATGGATAAGAGCAGGATGGGCAGAATGCAGCATGGTGATTTCAGTAAAGAAATTAGAAATAAAAGAGAGGGAAAAAAAATTGCTAAAAGAGACAATGGAAAAGAACAATGGGGAGATACAAAAATTGGCAAAATGATTGGATTGGTTGATGGAAAAATGGAATAATGGACCATTGGCCTAATGGGACTTAGGCCATAGGGACAGAGGTGCTAGTGTTATAAACCTAACATCAAATCGGTTTTCACATGACTCATCATTATGAAGTCATAGGTTTGTAATGGTTTTGTGCACATGACCAATTTGGTCATGTGATTTTCACACATGATTCATACTTGTGATTCATAGTTGTTATATTTGATTTAATTACGCAATAACTCATTTGAGTTATAAGATTGTTTTGCACACATGACTTATTTAGAAGTCATGTGAGTTTCACACATGACCTATTTAAGGTCCTGTGATTATTATGTTATGCGAGTGTATGAGTCACACTTGTGACTCATAATAGTTACAGATTGGTAAGGAGGTTGTGGGAAGGACTATATAAGGAGGAGGATACAACGTGGTAGTTAGTTCTTCACCCGACCACCTAAGTTATTTCCTAAAGATATAACTTTACAACCTTATGAATATAAAACACCTTTCCACTCTTTGCTATGAAAGAAACATTGTGATACCTTCCTTATAGGATAAGGAAGAAGTGAATGAATAACTTAAGTCTTAGGAAGACTAAGTAGATATAAGAACTTAGTTTTAGGAAGATTAAGTAAAGATTAACAAATACAACTCTGAGTATTTAATCCCCCTCAAGATATCCATTATATTATTGATATAGGATTGTTGCGTGTTGCACTGTTACATAACAGGAGTGATCTCATAGGCGATCCTAACATGAGAGTACATCTCTCTATATAGGACTACACAGCTGGTATACTTTTGGGACAACATTGTGCAATTTCTCAGGTTGTGACAATTGGCATTCTGATTGGTTTACATCAGGTTGTGGAGCCTCAGCTCTGTGCAGATACTCACAATACTAGAACTGATCATATTTTCAACAGACTACCTTTTACTACACGATTCTAAATGCATCATATCATGCTACATCTTTCTTAACTCCACCGGTATTGTACCAATAATGGCACAATAGGACACCTTACACATCCCTCCTATCACCAAACATCTACCGGTATAAAACAAAGGCCTTGGAGCATGGAGGTGGTAACATGTGATACTATGCTTTATCCTATGGTGAAGTCCTGTGTCGATGGGGGGTCTGACTCAATGAAGCTCTCTCAGTCCAAGTGCAAGCAACCAAGGCTCAGGACAAGGCCAGATAGGGAAATGGAAGGCTGGTTTGATAAGGGAATGTCCCTGACCTGGGAGGACCAGGCGACATGTGAGGAGCCCAAGGAGAGGGGTGAGAAGCTGTTCTGTGTTATTTAGTGCCAGCAATTTATGCAATCGCAGTCATGTAATACATGTCATGGAATACTCAAATAATAAATTCTTAGAAAACATAATCAAAGTCATCTTCAATATAGATATCGAGACACTTAATTTCCATCTACACCTGGCCAGCCTACAAGTACTATCCCTGGACCAATGCAATGTGCTCGGCGCCTCATATCATTAAGGCAACATTGGTGCAGGTGAGATGTATATGGCCATCAATTGCAACTATCACTGCCTTTGTGTTTCATTTACCAATCCACCCTTCACTATGTATGGTGAGGAGGTTGGGGCAAGGATTGTGAAGCAGGCTATAGACAACATTACCAAGTACTTGCAGATTCTGCCTCCAAAGCTTCCAAGCAGCATAGGGCACAATTATATTGAGGATTTACTCCTGAAAAGTCCATGTCACTATGCCTATCCAAAATTGTGCTGTGTGGTATTCCATTGGGGCATTTGGGGACAACAGGGACATGAGGACCTAGGACCCATTTTGACTGAGGATACAAATAACATTGGTTCAAATGCACACAGAGACCTATAACCACTGCTTGCCTCATTCTAGAATATCATGCAGCTTAAGTGGTTGATTCTCCAGACTATTGTCAGGCCACCACATGACACACTGCAGTCCGCTATTGAGCTATCACCCTATCTCCTCCAGAATCTATAGAACTATTAGGAGAACAAGTTGTTTTCCCTATGTGTGTACCTCATCAATGTTGTAATGGAGCCATACCTGGACAAGCATGACCTTGACTGGATGGTGAGTGTATCATTGTGACAGTTTGAAGGGGCCAGGTTTTGCATATTCAATTTGGAAAGGTGCTTTCACTTTCTAGTGGGTTCGATCTCAGGCATCCACAGTCGTAAGCGAATCCACTTTAGAAAGCTCTGCACTGGTTCGTGACTCTGCTTGGTTTCTACTATGCATGGGTCCCTGCTGCAGTATGTTTTTGGGAGTCAGACAAAGGGAGGTACTAGTAGGAGCAGGCTGTTACGATCTGCTATATGATCTCTCCTTTTCCTATATCTTGCAACAGGCAACGAACCTTCTGTTAGCTTTTTCTTGGAGATAATACTTACTTATCTCCTATTGTATTCTCTTTCCTTCGAGAATTATCAATACTGGTTATCTCACACTACGTCTTAGATATTGACCCTTGTCAATACTAAGTCCTTATAGTGTTAACTAGTATTGATTCTGTTCCTCTTCATGATGGTTGTCCTTTGTAGTAAAGAGCGTAAAGGTGTTTTATTGATAACTTATAAGATAGGAAATAACTTAGGTGGTTGCGTGAAGAACTAACTGTCAGGTCCTACTGACCTTCTTATATAGTTCTTCCAGCAACCCGTTTACAAATCAAATGAGTCACAACTGTCACTCATTCACTCGTGTAACATATAACCTCATGACCATGCTTGGTCATGCGCGAAAGTCCCATGACCTTAAAGGGGTCATGTGCGAAACCTCATGACTCGTATAAATGAAGTCATGCTTCTTAATCCTCATGACTCATGGGCACACCTATGAGTCAACGCTCAACGTACCAATCAAAATCAAACGTAAACAACTATGACTCACAACTGTGAGTCATGTAAGACCCTATGACTCATATGTGAGTCGTCGTGCAAAACACAATATCATATGACTCAACGGAGTCATGTGCAAAAAACCTTTTAACAAATGAAATACTTATGACATACAATTGTATGTCATGTGAAACCATTACAAACCATATCGGGTTTGTAATACAGGCCCACACATGGAAGCATGATTGTGTGAATGGCACTGTACTCCCTGATCTCCAGAATGAGGGTTCCAATTCTAAATCCTTTGAGAAATTAACTTAACTTATTTCCATGATGGGATGTATCTCCTATCTGTTGTATTAGATTACCCCAGTGTAATGGGGGCGTCCTATGTGAAGATGGATCCCAAGTTCGTGACCGCACTGAAGTGACTCAAAGATCAAAAGCGATAATCAACAGTAGAGTAAAGAAGAATCAAAACAGCAAAACTTAATATTGCTAAGCCACAGCTTCACTCAGTAAGTTTCTTGAGAGGTAGTTTATTGCCAGAGTAGAGTGAGACTCGCATATAGTTTAAGTAGATTATCATATACTGCCAGTTCCCTCCCATCACTACTCTAACTTAATCATGAGCACACCCGTCTCCTTCGGGCTGACCAACACACACCACCCAGGACATTATTTCTGTGTGGATGTTGGTCCACTCTGGCTAAATCTCCTTCCGACATCAAGTGTTTCAGCGCTGCATCTCTAATGCGACCGCAGGAGAAAAACTCTTCATATCGTTGACATGCTAGTGGCGAACTATCATGCAACTGAGGAGATATACCATTTACGAACTCTCATACCCATATGCATTTCATCTATGCAAGCCTTTAGTAGACATAGCTCTCACGATCGAGCTGAACCTTCTACTTCATTCTAGTCAAGTCTACTCAGCTCCCCCAGTGGGGTACCTTGGTGATTGGCCTGGTGGGCACTACCCACAGTCAACTCCCCGAAAGCACCCCCACCGTGATAAGAATCATGCTCTTAGAGTTCTCAAACAACCCCAATAGTCTTACAGCGATTGGGCACGAGTTGTGCCTATGTGCGATTTACCTACCCGGAGATGCTTCAACATCTTCCAGGCCACCCCGGGACTACCCGGGAGGCTCTGGACTACCCTTCCGGTATTACCTGAGTAACTCCTTCAGTTCTTGTCTGTTTTACACATATTTGGTACCAGAAGATAGCCCTTCCTCTGGAGCACACCCAATGCCCTCCCCTATATCCTACGGACAGCATCAGGTCGGACGGACGGCGACAACCTATACGGTGTTGCAAGAGTGCTGTCACTCAATTCCATTTGTAAGGAATGGCGCAACTCACCAACTGTAAGCCCATGATGTGCGGTCCTTACACTGGGGCCGCAGGGGGGTGTTAGGAATACCTCTGTAAAATCGTGGGGCATTCGGAGCCCTGTAGCTCCTCCTATAGTCCCCCAAGGACTACCAAGTTTGTTGTCTTTATATTCTACCAGAGTGCCCAATCCTTATAGGATCGCCCCCTGCCCCAAGTAAGTACCTCTAAGTGCAAGGTAGGGTAACTTGGGTGCCATGTCAGGGTAACTTAGACCTTATGGCAGGGTAACCCAGACCTCATGTCAGGGTAACTCAGGCCTCATTACACGAGCCTTTCCCACGCCTGCCTTTTATACTACAATCTCATAGTATGCATAGTTATCCACTATAGTGAACCAAACTATCCTTACCCATTGACCTCAAGGTCTCCAGTATGGGTGTAAGAAATAGTTTACTGTAAGACACCCTCTGGTGGGTCGTTACACCTAGACGGCATGTGGCTGTACGGGTATGTGGATATGTAGATTTGTGGCAGATCAGAACAAAAAAGATAATATGAGAACAATTGTTAATGTAGCTAGGAACAATGTTCCTAAGCCTATCATGATGTGTAACTAATATTTGTGAAATAATGAAATAAGCTTCTAATTTGCACAAGTGTCATGATACAAAGTGACATTATGTGATGGCCTATGAAGGGGAAGTAGCTTGTATCACAAAAAAGAGGTTGAGGTAATCTGATAAGATGCGGTGATACAAGGCATCAAGCTACAAGTGCTCAGCCTCTTTGGATACTTGTTACAGTTCACTCTATGCAAACCCCTTGACCTAGTGGTCCACTGACACACATCAGGATCAACACTATACAGTACTCCTACACCTCATAATATATAAAGGACCCTCAAAATTGACTAGGTAGACTTCCCCATGGTTGTCAAATATTCATTTTGTCACTAAAGATACCTGCTGGTAGGCACATACGAGAAACACTGATGAACTGTGCATGCAAATCTGGACATCATACTTGCCTCTACTATATAGCATGCACCTTCTATGAGTTCTATTAATGATATGGAAAAAGACCTGCTCCTCGACCTGGAAGTAAATTAGGAGAATGAATGTGCTAATTCAGACTATGAATCTAATCTAGACCCTGCTGGATGTGATGCCCATAGATTGAATGATAACATCTCACAAAAGTCTGATACTCAAGGACGCAACCACAATACCTCAGTGATGGCTGTTGGACAAGTACATTACCTAGGTGCCAGGGAAGCAATTGTCAATGTGAGGAGGTTTGAGGATAAACACAATACGCTGTGCCAGGATCCATAGGCCCCATTTGTCAATGCTCATGACTTCAAACTTGCATCTTGGTTCATTCAGAACAATGTCTTGAAGTCACAATTCAATGAATTCTTGTCCAACAGTCTGGGTAGCTCTGCTGCAGTCAGCTATTGTTCAATGCATACACTGGAGAATCATCTCCAATCATTGAAGCCCTACAGTGCTTATCTACGATGGTTCGAAGGTGAAGTTGATGATGGCATGAGAACGCAGCATTTCTTCTATCCGAATGTCACATATCTTCTTTGGCACATGGCATATAGGGATGACTTAGTCTATGCATCAAAGCATGAATAGGACCAGAATGGACATAGGATATATACCAAAATGCATGTGGCAGACTGGTGGTGGGATGTCTAAGTACTATATACCTGGCTATGTAACCTCATTGATCAGGGCATTGGCTAACCGTTTATAGGATACACTTCCACATGTTGCTACTTGGGTTCCAATAATTGGAATTTCTGATGAGACGCATCGTACTAACTTTGTGGGTGACAAGAAAGTATGGCCTGTCTATATTACAACTGGAAATCACTAACCAACTATGTATAACAGACCTAGATCAATGGCGGTTCTCCTTGTTGCACTATTGCTGATCCCACCCAAGTTCCCACAGTCCTCTTCAGCAGACAGCATGCAGAGACAAATCAATGCCAACATATTATAAGGTCTATTTGAACTCCTACTGTCATCCTTGCAAGATGTGGTGCATGACAGTATCTCAATTGACTGCTTGGACAGGAAGGTCTGGCAGTGCTTCCTAATCTTGTCTGCATGGGTTGTGGACCATATGGAAAATGTTGCACTACATAGAGCAAAATATAATGCCTGTCAAAAATGTGCGTTGCCTCCTGATGCATTAGGGGCCAATGCACAGGACATGTATTGGATGCAAGATTATGATACATACGAACATCTCAAATAAGAAAATGTGCATTAGTCTGCAGACTCTGAGTTAGGAGACATGAATGCCACATATGATGCACTTGGTATCAAGATAGGATGGAATGTCTTTCATGAGCTTCAACTGGTTCCAGCACCAGATCTGCACAAGCTGGATTTGCTGCATCCAGTTTGTTTAAGACTATTCAAGCATATGACGGACTGGGTTCAGGGATTCCTCCAGGAAGACACATGACTGGAGGCTTTTGATGATGCAGGGAAGCCTTTACTACCATACCCAGGATTCTTGGCGCCTAAAAAGGTATACTGTGAGATTATGCAGTGGCAAGGAAAGGAGATGAGGAACCTCGGGCATTGTCCTTTGGGAGTTCTTATCATGGCATTGAGGCTGCATGAGAGTATGCTAGTATTACAATTCAAACCCATGCTCACCTGCATCAGCTTATTACTCTTTTTCACTTTGATGGCCCAATATTGAAGCCATACACCTGAGCCCTTGGATTATATAAAACAATATCTGAATCGGTTTCATGATAAATAAGATATCTTCTTGGAGTTTCAAATATCGAAGAGGAAAGAGGCAAAGGTTGATGTGTAGTTAAGGGAGCTACAACATCAGAGAACACAGGTAAACCAATGTGTTGTGAATCTAACCAGTGTGTTACGGATTGTGACTAAGCAAGGCAGAATGGCAAGGCAGATTTCACCTGACTCATACTTATGAGTCAGAAGGAGCGAGGATTTCACATGACCTGTGCTAGCAAGTCATTAGTAAGTTTTTATTGGTTGTTTGATTTTCTATGACTCGCAATAGCGATCATATGATATTATGTTTTCACACGTGACTCAGATTATGAGTCACAGATTTCACACATGTGACGCGAATTGTGTACATGATTAGTTTTATAAGTTTTGATTGGTTTTATTAGTTAGCGAGGTTGACTCATAGGAGTCAGCTGATGGATTTTACACGATGACTCATTTGAGTCATCAGTACGGATGACTCATAAGGATGAGTCAGCAAGGGTTAGGGTTGTGGGAGGAACGACTATATAAGGAGGCCTGTAGGCAAGAGTAGTTAGTTCCTCACGCAATCATCTAAATACTTTTCAAATACAAAAACATTTCCTATACAGAAAATCAATCATCCCAATCTGAATCTCAAGGTCATCAATTGAGGGAGTCGGGAAATCGTAGAAGTCAAGGACTTGAACTACGAGAGACTGAATAGCGAGGATCCAATAGAGAAAAAGCATTGTTTAAAGGAAAGGAAGCAAGTTGCCTACTGCAAGTATACCCAAACAATAGTAGATTGTAACACAGTATCAGGTATGGGAGCTAGATCGTGAAGAAGATATCAACTAATGTATGGAACTAATCTATATGGAATCTCATTTCAACTTTATTAAGATGCATCTACTAAGTTATTTTCAGCGTCACATATACTAGTGTGGCAACATTCAGATGTATTGCACAGAGTTGAGTGCGCTTGCACATAAGGAACAAATCATGGAGTGGAGGCACTGTTCAAATAAAAACAATGCTGCCAGACAGATCCTGCAAGGTTATGGTCTACAGCATGTGATCTGAATGAGACTTTGGAACCTGGATTCCATTCGACATTTTGGGGCTGATCTCTCTGCTGATATCATGGAACATTTGCATAAAGTGAATTGTGTATCTGTGCCAGTCACCAATCATTGGATCCTGAAGGGGCATCTTGATCATGTTTCCGATGTGATGCATTTTTGCAAGGTCTTGGGTATCTCACCGGAGAGCCTGTATCAGGAATTCATTCGAGATAGCTGTAATATCCTGCCTACCAAATGCTGCCTTCCTGAAGATCATATCATACTTCGATTTCTTTCAGTTGAACTACTAACACAACTTCAAATCCCCATTCTAGCATTTATGGATACCAACATTTATGACATACATAGGGCATGCTCTACTGGTACACAACTCTTCAGGCACCAGGCTCCACAATGCTTGGTTTTGGCTACAGATGGGTGGGGAGCATATGTATGGTGTACTCCAGGGCTGTTTCCTTGGAAAGCTCATGGCTCTCATCAAATCAGAGACTACATGCATGAGAACATAGTTTGTAGGCTTGCATGTGTCTACAAATTGAATGCAGTTAACTTAGGATGCATGTCTGATGTCCATGGTCTTGTCATGGTGCAGCTAAGGGAACATACATAAGCATTTACTACAGTAGACATTGGGACAATTCTAAGCTTGGTACATCTTATCCCAGAGCCAGACCAGTAATAGCCTATTAACAGCCATATTGATTTAAGGACATTTAACAAGATTTATTGAGGAGTCATGAAATCAGACAATCAGGGAACAACTGTTTGATTGGGCAAGTATTCTGCATCGAGGATGGTTGAATGGCATGGAGCATATTATAGCATCTTTCATTGCAACCTGTATATAGAAACCTCTACGTAGAAATTAATTAATAGAAATTAAATAATAGGTACAACTAAAGGTACACGATGTAGAAAATTATGGTTGGGGATTGGTCAGTCCTTAAGATTTGGACCCTGATGACACTGTACAGTAAAGTGTCATGGGTCCCGATGTTGCTAGCATATAGTGAAGAAACCAGACAGATTGCGACAAATCCTGACAATTCCATGTGGCCTCACAGTGAGGAACTGACAATTGTGATGCATCTGGATACTGCGAATCTTCAGGGCAGGGATGGGGACATCAGGAGATGGAAGGCATCTGTGGTCAATGTTAGAATGGAGTTCTGGTGTTGCAATGAGAGATGGAAGAAACGTGATGAAGGTCACTCCTGTGTGGCCATGCTCAGTAGTACTCCCCTGAGACTGTAGCTGTAGCCAAATATCAGGATATGGGGAAGAAGCTGCTACAGAGATGCAGATCTCCAGGGGTCATGAGGATGTCAACCTAATCTCACATAGTGTCCTGATGCCGCAAAACATTGCTATGTGACACAGGATCCACCAGGAGCAATGTTGTATTGCAATATACATCATGATGCATAGGTGCATCTGGGGGTAGTGATGGAACTCAGGATGTACCAGGCATACTGGGCATACATGAAATGCGGCATGCATCTGCACATGATGCCCATATATCCGATGCAGGTTTTTCTTTGCTGATGAAGTCTTCCTCAATAGAGATATTGAGACACACAATTCCTATCAACACCTGATCAGCCTGCAAATACTATCCCTAGACCAATACAATATGCCTGGTGCCTTATATCAGCAAGTCAACATTGGTGCAGGTGAGCTGTATGTGGATGACAAATGCAACTATTGCTGCCTTCTTGTTGTATTTGCCAATCCAGCCTTCACCATCTACAATATTGTGGTTGGAGTAAGGATTGTGAAGCTGGCTACTGACAACATTACCAAATACTGCGAGATTCAGTCTCCAAGGCTTCTTCACAGGATAAGGCACAATCATATTGAGGATTGACTCCTACAAAATTCACAACACTATTCCTATCCAAACTTGCACTGTGGAGTGTTCTATTGTGGCATTTAGGCACAACAAGGACATGAGGGCCTAGGTCCTGTTTTGACTAAGGAAGCAAATGATGTCAGATCAAATACACATGGAGACCTACAAGGACTCCTTGCCTCATTCCAGAATATTACACAGCTCAAGTGGTTCATTCTTGGGGCTATTGACAAACCCCAATGTAACACAATGCTGTCCAGTATTGAGCTATTAGCACATCACTTCTGGAATCTTGGGACCAATTATTACAATGAGTGCTTTTCTCTATGTGCGTGCCTCATCAATGTTGTAACAGAGTCGTACCACAACCAGGGTGACCTTGACTGGATGATGTGTATGCCATTGGGACAGTTTGACAAGGCTCAGTTTTGTATATACGATTTGGACAAGTGCTTTCACTTTTCTGCAGGTTCGATCACCAGCATCCGCAATCGCAAGCTAGTCCACTTTATGAGGCTCTGGACTGGTTGCTGACTTCACTTGGTTTCAACCATGCCTGAGGCCCTGCAGCAGCATATTTTTGAGAGTCAAATAGAGGCAGGTACCAGTATAGGGCAGATGCATAAGCAAAAGCATGATTGCATGAATGGTGCTATGCTCTGTGATCTCTGGAATAAGGTTTCCAATTCTGAATCCTTTGTGAGAAATCAACTTAGCTTATTTGTATGATGGGATGTATCTGCCCTCTATTGTGTTGGATTACCCTGGAGGGTATGTAGCTGTACAGATATCTGGATATGTGAATTTATAGCAGATCATAATAAAAAAGATAATATGAGAACAATTAATAATGTAGCTAAGAATAACATTCCTAAGCCTATGGTAATATGTAACAAATATTTGTGAAATAAACTGATAATTTGCACAAGTATCATGATACAAAGTGACATTGAGTGATGGATCATGAAGGGCAAGGGGCTTGTATTACAACAGAGAGGATGAGGTAATCTGATAAGATGGGGTAACACCACATATCAAGCTACAAGTACTAAGTTTTTTTGGATACTAGATACAGTTCACCATGTGCAAACCCCTTGACCCAGTGTTCCACTGAGACATGTCAAGATCAATACTATACAGTACTCCTACACCTCATAATATGTAGAGGAACCCCAAGATCTACTAGGCAGACTTTGACTGTGGCTGTCAAATGTTTATTTTATTGCCAAAGATGTATGTGGGCAAGGGCATAGGAGAAACACCTGTGAACTGTGTATGCAAATCTGGACATCATACTTGCCTCTACCATATAATCTCTACCTTCCATGAGTCTTATTAATGACCTGGAAATAGACCTATTCCTCGACTTTGAGGTAAATTATGAGAACAAGAGTGCAGATTCAGACAATGAATCTAATCTGGACTCCACTGGATATGACACCGATGCATTGAATGATGACCTCGGACACAAGTCTGATACTAAAGTACTCAACCAGAACACCTCAGCAATGGCTGGGAGACAATTGCATTATCCAGGCACGACAGAGGGGATTGGAGACATGAGTGAGTTTGCAGATGAATACTGAACTCTGTGCCTAGATCCTGGGGCTCCATTTGCCACTGTTCACAATTTCAAATTGGCATCTTTGTTCATTCCAAGGAAGGTCTCAAAGTCTCAAATCAGTAAATTCTTTTCCAGTGGTCTGGGAAGTTCTGCAACAGTTGCCTATAGTTCAATGACCATGTTGGAGAATCAACTCAGATCATTAGATGGCTACAGTGCTTATCAACAATAGTTTGCAGATGAAGTTGACGATTGCAAGAGAATGCAGTATTTCTTCTGTTAGAACATCCTTGACTTTGTCAGATACCTTCTTTGGTAGATAGCATACAAGGAGGACTTGGTCTACATGCTGGACTGTCAATATGACCAGAATAGACATAGGATATATGCCAAAATGCATAGAGCAGGCTGGTAGTGTGATATCCAAGCACTGTACACCCTGCTTTGCAACATCCTTTATCAGGGTACTAGCTAACCATTTATAGGATATACTGCTACATGGTACCACTCTGGTTCCAATAATTGGAATGTCCAATGAGATACATCTTGCCAATTTCTTGGGTGACAAGAAAGTGTGGCCTGTCTATATGATGGTTGGAAATCTACAATTGACTATGCATAACAGACCTGGATCAATCACAGTTCTCCTTCTTGCACTATTACCCATCCTGCAGAAGTTCCTGTAGTCATCTTCAGCAGACAACCTGCAGAGTCAAATCAATGCCAATATGCTATAAGGCATATTTGAACACATACTGTCATCCTGGGAAGATAGAGCAGTTGATGGGGTCTCAATTGAATGTATGGATGGGATGGTCCAGTAGTGCTTCCCTATCTTGTCCATGTGGATTGCATATCATATGGAAAACATTGCACTTCATTGATTAAAATCTAACAGCAGTCCAAAATGTGAGGTGCCTGCTCATGCATTAGGAACTGATGTATAGGAGATATATTGGACAGGAGATTATGTGACCTATGAATATCTCGAACATGAAAATCAGTATAGGTCGATAGACTCTGGGTCAAGAGACATGAATACCATGTTTGATGTACTTGGTCCTAGATGGGATACAATCTTTTTCATGGCCTTCAATTATTTTCAGCACTCGATCTGCATAAGCTGGATTTGCTGCAAACAGTTTATTTGGGACCATCTAAGCATATAATAGACTGGGTGAAGGGATTCCTCAAGAAATACACAAAACTGCATACTTTTGATGATGCCTGGAAGGCTTTACTACTATAGCCAGGATTCTTTGCACCCAAAAAAAGCATACCATGAGGTTAGGCAGTGGCAAGAAAAGGAGATGAGGAAATGGGAGCATTGTCCTTTTGAAGTTCTCACCATGGCATTAAGGCTGTCTGTGAGTATACAAGTATTACCATTCAAACATGCACTCACCAGTATTAAGTCATTATGTGATTTCACTTTGATGGGCCAATATCGACGCCATACCCATGAGACCTTGGATTCTATGCAACAATGTCTGAATTGTCTTCATGATATGAAAGATATCTTCTTGGTGTTTCAAATATTGAAAAGGACATAGGCAGAGGTTGACATACAGTAAAGGGAGCTGTGACATCAGAGAAGACAGATCAACTAATGTGTTGCAAAATCTAACCAGCATTGAGTACTGGTGCAGGATCATGAAGAAGAGATCAACTAACATATGGAACTCATCCATATGGAATCTCATTTCAACTTCATTAAGATACATCTACTAAGTCATTTTGAGTGTAACATATACTAGTTTAGAAACATTTGAATGTATTGTGCAGAGTTTGGCAAGCTGGTTTATAAGGAACAAATAAAGGAGGGGTGGCACTGTTCAAATAAAAACGATGCCTTAAGACAGATTCTGCACAGCTATAGCCAGCAGCATGGGATCTGAATGAGAGTCTTGAACCTGGATTCTATTCAATTTCGCAGGGCTCATCTCTCTACCCATGTCACAGAACATTTAGATAAAACAAATTCTGTATCAATGGCTGTCACCAATTGTTTGATCCTGAAGGGGCATCATGATAATGTTTCTGATGTGGTGGATTTTTGCAAGGTCTTTGGTATCTCACTGGAGAGCTTCTGTGTGGAATTGATTTGATACAGCTGGGATAGCCTACACACCGAGTGTCATCTTCGTGATGATCTTGCTATACTTCAATTCCTTCTGGTTGAACTACTAATGTAACTTGAAATCCCCATTGTTGTGTTTGGGGCAACCGACATTTATGACATCTACAGGGTACGCTCCACTGTAACCTGACTCTTCAGGAACCTGGTACATCACAATGATAGTCTTTGGGTACAGATGGGTGGTGGGTATATATATGGTGTGCTTTGGGTTCATCTCCCTGGAAAGCTCCTGGGGTTCTTCAAAATCAGAGACTACACACATGAGGACACGGTTTGAAGCCATGTAAGTGTCCAACTATTGAATGCATTTCACTCGGGATGCATATCTGACATCAATGGCCTTGTCATTGTACAGTTAAGGCTGAATGCATGAGAGTTTACTATAGCTGACATAGGAACAATCCTAGGCCTGGCACACCTTATGTGGAAGACAGACAAGCAATGGCTTGTTAACAGCTATATTGATTTAAGGACATTTAATGAGATTTATTGAGGAATCATGAGATCATACAGTTGGGCCATGACTATTTTCTTCATCAAGTATTCTGCATCGAAGATGCTTGAATGGTACAGAGAATATTATAGTATCTGTTATTGCAACCTGTATATAGAAACCTCTATGTAGAAACTAAATAATAGAAACTACATAATGGATACAATAATAAGTATACAATGTAGAAAATTATGGTGGTGGATTGTTCAGTCATTGATATTGGGACCCTGATGAGACCACATAGTAAAATGTCATGGGTTCTGATGTCACTACTACGTAGTGAAAAAGCTGAACAGATTGTGATGAATTGCTTCAATACCGTGTGGCCTCATAGTAAGGAACTGACATTGGCAATGTGTCAGGATCCTGGGAAGGTTGAGGGCAGGGATGGGGACATCCAGGGATGAAAGGTATCTGTGGTCAATGTTAGGATAGAGTTATGGCATTGCGATGAGAGATACAAGGAACATGATGAAGGGTAGTACTATGTCGCCATGCTCAGTAGTACTCTCATGAGGCAGTTGCCATATCCAGATGTCAGGATATGGGGAAGAAGCTGCAAAAGTGATGCAGATGTCTGGGGGTCATGAGGGCATCAACCCCATGTCAGGTAGTGTCCTGATGTAGTGAAACATTACTATGCAACACTGGATGCACCAGGCACAATGTTGTGTCATAACACACATCATGATGTATAAAGTGCAACAGGGGGTTGCAATGGAACTCAGGATGCACCAGGCACACAGGGCACACAAGAAATTTGCTGTATATTAGGACATAATGCCCATACATCAGACATGATATTTCTTTTTGCTAATATGTATATACCAATGGGTAGCTATCAAGATACACTGTTTTGCATCTTTTACTATCAAAACTAATTTCTCCTGTTCCACATTCAATTTGTGAACAGTGATTCCTCAACCATGTCATTTCATGGATCACTTTGTGTTTGACTAAGTTAGCTACATAGAAGGTACTCAATTCTTGGTAATTTCATATATCTATTTATATATTTGCTACACAGGTGATGAGTCCTGCTTCTAAAACAGTACCATCCACCATATAAATGTCTATTAGTTTCTTGATTTTTCTAACAGGGATCTGGTGACTCATAGCAAAACTGTTGTCTATGAACCCTTCAGTGATCTTAGAGTCAATCATCACAATTATTGTTATGTCTTTTTTCCTGTTAGGCACATCAGCAAAAGAAAAACACACGTCTGATGTATGGGCGTCGTGTCCTGATGCATGCCGCATTTCTCATGCGCCCGGTGCGCCTGGTATGTCCTGAGTTCCGTTGCAATTCCCTGTTGCGCCCTATGCATCATGATGTGTGTTGCAACACAACATTACGCCTGGTGCATCCTGTGTCACATAGCAACGCTTTGTGGCATCAGGACACTACCTGACATCGGGTCGACATCCTCACAACCCCTGGACATCTGCATCTCTGTCGCAGCTTCTTCCCCATATCCTGATGTCTGGCTATGGCCGCTGCCTCAGGGGAGTGCCACTGGGCGTGGCCACACAGGGCCACCCTTCGTCACGTTCCTTCTGTCTCTCATCGCGATGCCATAACTCCATCCTAACATCGACCACAGATGCGTTCCATCCCCCAATGTCCCCATCCCGGCCCTGAACCTTCCCAGTATTCTGACACATCGCTGCTGTCGGTTCCTCACTGTGGGGCCACAGGACGTTGCGGTGATTTATCGCAATCTCTCTCGTTTCTTTACTGCGTCCTAGCGACCTTGGGATCCACGATGTCCCACGGCATCATCGCAATGTCGGGACCCATGACGTTTCACTGCATAGTGTCATCAGGGTACCAATCTCAAGGACTGACCAATCCCCTACCATAATTTTCTACATTGTGTACTTTTAGTTGTATCTATTATTTAGTTTCTATTAATTAGTTTCTACATAGAGGTTTCTATATACAGGTTGCAATGAAAGATACTATAATATTCTCCGTGCCATTCAACCATCCTCGATGCAGAATACTTGCCACAGCCAACAGTTGTCGCCCGACTATCTGATCTCATGATTCCTCAATAAATCTCGTTCAATGTCCTTAAATCAATATGGCTGTTAACAAGCCATCGCTGGTCTGTCTCTGGGATGAGGTGTGCCAGGCCTAGGATCATCCCTATGTCTACTATAGTAAACTCTTGTGCATTTTCCCTTAGTTGTACCGTGACAAGGCTGTGGACGTCGGATACGCATCCCACGTTAACCACATTCAATATTTGGACACATGCAAGCCTGCAAACCGTGTCCTCATGCGTGTAGTGTCTGATTTTGAAGAGCGCCAGGAGCTTTCCAGGGAGACAGCCCCGGAGGACACCATACATATGCTCGCCACCCATCTGTACCCAAACCCAATCATTGCGACTCGCCTGGTTCCTGAAGAGTCTGGTACTAGTTGAGCGTGCCCTATGGATATCGTAAATGTTGGTTTCCTGGAACGCTAGAACGGGGATTTGAAGTTGTGTTAATAGTTCAACCGGAAGGAATCGAAGTATGGCAGGATCTTCAGGAAGGTGGCGCTTGGTGGGCAGGCTAATCCGGCTATATCGAATCAATTCCCAACAGATGCTCTTCGGTGAGATACCCCAGACCTTGCAAAAATCCATCACATCGGAAACATCATCACGACGACCCTTCAGGATCCTACAATTGGTGACTGGCGCGGATACGGAATTGGTTTAATCTAAATATTCCACGACATCGGCAGGGAGATCAGCCCCGCGATGTCGCAGGGAATCCAGGTTCAAAAGTCTCATTTGGATGGCATGCTGGTGACCATAGCTGTGCAGGATCTGTCTTGCAGCATTGTTTTTATTGGAACGGCGCCACCCCTCCTTGATTTGTTCCTTATGCGCAAGCTCGCCAAACTCTATGGAATACATCTGAATGTTGCCAAACTGGTATATGTGACCCTGAAAATGACTTAGTAGATGCATCTTAATGAAGTTGAAATGAGATTCCATATGGATTAGTTCCATACGTTGGTCGATCTCTTCTTCATAATCCTGCTCCCGTACCCGACACCGGTTGGATTTCGCAACACATTGGTTTACCCATGTTCTCTGATGTCGTAGCTCCCTTCGCTGCTCGTCAACAATTGCCCGTATCCTCTTCGATATTCGAAACTCCCAGAAGATATCTTTTGTATCATGAAACTGATTGAGATATTGTTCCATATAATCCAAGGTCTCAGGTGTATGGCTTTGATATCGGGCCATCAAAGCGAAATCGAGCAATGACCTGATGCAGGCAAGTGCACGCTTGAATGGTAATACTTGTGTACTCTCAGGCTACCTCAATGCCACGGCGAGAACTCCCAAAAGAAAACGCCCCAGGTTCCTCATCTCCTTTCCTTGCCACTGCGTAACCTCGCGGTATTCTTTTTTGGGTGCAAAGAATCCTGGGTATGGTGGTAAAGCCTTCCAGGCATCGTCAAAAGCCTGCAGTCGTGCGTGTTTCTTGAGGAATCCCTGAACCCAGTCCATCATATGCTTGAATAGTCCCAAATAAACTGTATGGAGCAAATCCGGCTTGTACAGATCGGGTGCTGAAACCTGTTGAAGCCCATAAAAAAACTTTCTGTCCCATCTTGATACCAAGTGCGTCAAATGTGGTATTCATGTCTCCCGACCCAGAGTCTGTCGACCGATGCTCATTTTCCTGTTCGAGACGTTCATATGTGGCATAATCTCGCATCCGATACGTCTCCTGTGCATCAGTTCCTAATGCATCAGGAGGCACCTCACATTTGGGACAGGTGTTAGATTTTACTCTGTGTTGTGCAACATTTTCCATATGGTCCGCAACCCACGCGGACAAGATAGGGAAGCACCGCCGGACCTTGCCGTCCACACAGTCTATTGAGACACCATCAAGTGCTGCATCTTGCAAGGGCGACAGTTTGAGTTCATATACGCCTTGCAGTGTGTCGGCATTGATTTGTCTCTGCAGGTTGTCTGCTGAAGAGGAGTGTGGGAACTTGGGCGAGACAGGCAATAGTACTAACCTGTTTTTTAAGTATCTGGACACCTGGGCAGCTGAAAAGCCCAACCTTGGCGCCAAGGTGTCCGGATACTTTAAAAACCAGCTAGTACAAGAAGGAGAACTGCCATTGATCCAGGTCTGTTACGCCTAGTCGATAGGAGATTTCCGGTCGTAATATAGACAGGCCATGCTTTCTTGTCCCCTGAGAAGTTGGTAAGATGCGTCTGATTGGACATTCCAATTATTGGAACCAGAGTTGCACCACATGGAAGTGTATCCTATAAATGGTTGGCCAGTGCCCTGTTGAAGGAGGTTGCAAAGCAGGGTGCACAGTACTTGTACGTCCCACCACCAGTCCGCTGTATGCATTTCGGCATATATCCTATGTCCATTCTGGTCATATTCATGGCGCAGCGTGTAGACCAAGTCATCCCTGTATGCTATCTGCCGAAGAAGTTATCTGACACAGTCAAGGATGTTCTGATAGAAGAAATGCTGCGTTCTCTTGCCATCGTCAACTTCACCTTCGAACCATTGTAGATAAGGACTGTAGGGGTCCAATGATCGGAGATGATTCTCCAGTGTGTGCATTGAACTATAGCCGATTGATGGAGAACTACCCGGACCGCTGGAAAAGAATTCATTGATTCGAGACTTCAAGACCTTGTTCCGAATGAACCAAGATGCAAGTTTGAAATCGTGAGCATTGGCAAACGGGGCCCATGGATCCTGGCACAGAGTACAGTGTTCATCCTCAAACCCGCTCACATCTCCAATCGCTTCCCCGGCGCCTGGGTAATGTGCTTGTCTGCCGGCCATCGCTGAGGTGTTGTGGTTGAGTACTTCAGCATCAGACTCGTGCATGACATCATCATTCAATGGGTTGGCGTCGCATCCAGTGGGGTCCAGATTAGATTCATAGTCTGAATCTGGCCATTCGTTCTCATCATTTACCTCTGGGTTGAGGAATAGATCTGTTTCCATGTCATTAATAGGACTCACAGAAGGTGCATGTCGTATAGTAGAGGCAAGTACGATGTCGAGATTTGCATGCGCAGTTCATAGGTCTTTCTCATATGCGCCTGCCTGCACGTACCTTCGGCGACAAAATGGACATTTGACAGCCATGGTGAAAGTCTGCCTAGTCAATCTCGAGGGTCCTCTATATATTATGAGGTGCAGTTGTACTGTATAGTGTTGATCTTGACGTGTATCAGTGGAACACTGGGTCAAGGGGTTTCCACATGGTGAACTGTAACTAGTATCCAAACAGGCTTAGCACTTGTAGCTTGACGCCTTGTATTACCCCATCTTATCAGATCATCTCATCCTCTCTGTTGGCACACAAGCTACTTCCCCTTCTTGGGCCATCACTCGATGTCAGTTCATATCATGACATTTATGCAAATTAGAAGCTTATTTCACGAATGTTAGTTACACGTCACTGTAGGCTTAGGAACGTTGTTGCTAGCTACATTATCAATTGTTCTAATATTATTTTTTTTGGTCTCATCCGCCACAAATCCACATCCACATATCTGTACAGCCACTTGCCCTTGAGGGTAATCCAACACAACAGAGGGCAGATACATCCCATCATACAAATAAGCTAAGTTAATTTCTCAGAAAGGATTCAGAATCAGAACCCTCATTCCGGAGATCAGGTAGAGCAGTGCCATTCACGCAATTATGCTTCCGCTTGCGCGTCAGCCCCCTACGGGGACCTGCCTCAGTCTGACTCCGGAAAACATACTGCAGCAGGGACCCATGCATAGTCGAAACCAAGCAGAGTCGGGAACCAGTCCAGAGCCTTGTAAAGTGGATTAGCCTGCGACTGCGGATGCCTGCGATTGAACCTGCTGGAAAGTGAAAGCACTGCTCCAAATCAAATACACAAAACCCAGCCCCTTCAAACTGTCCCAATGGCGCACTCATCGTCCAGTCAAGGTCACCCTGGTCCAAGTGGGGCTCCGTTACGACGTTGATGAGGCACGCACGTAGGGAAAAGCACTCATTGTCATAATTGGTCCCGAGATTCCGGAAGTGAGGGGGTAATAGCTCAATGGCAGACTGCATTGTGTCGCGTTGTGGCCTGTCAATAGCCCCGAGAAGCAACCGCTTAAGCTGTGTGATATTCTGGAATGAGGCAAGCAGTGCTTATAGGTCTCCGCGTATATTTGAACCGACGTCGTTTGTATCCTTAGTCAAAACGGGTCCTAGACCCTCATGTCCCTGTTGTGCCCAAATGCCCCAATGGAACACCCCACAGCGCGAGTTCGGATAGGCATAGTGTTGTGGGTTTTGCAGGAGCCAATCCTCAGTATGATTGTGCCTTATGCTGCCGGGAAGCCTCGGAGGTTGAATCTCACAGTACTCGGTAATGTTGTCCGTAGCCTGCTTCACGATCCTTGCCCCAACCTGCTCACCGTAGATGGTAGAGGCTGGATTGGCAAATACAACAAGAAGGCAGCGATAGTTGCAATCGAGGGCCACATACAGTTCGCCTGCACCAATGTTCACTTGCTGATAGGATGCGCTGAGGGCATCGCTTTGGTCCAGTGATAGCGCTTGCAGGCCGGCCAGGTGTGGACGGGAAATGTGCATCTCGATATCTATATTGAGGAAGACTTCGATAATGTTTCCTAAGGATGTGTTATTTGAGTGTTCCACGACACATACAACATGCCTGCTATTGCATGCCTTGCTTGCGCTGAATAACACGAAACACCTTCTCACCCCTCTCCTTTGCCTCCTCACAGGCCGCCTGGTCCTCCCGGGTCAGGGACATTCCCTTATCAAACCAGCCTTCCATTTCGCTATCGGTCCTTGGCCTGAGCCTTGATTGCTTGCCCTTGGGCTGAGAGAGCTTCATTGAGGAAAACCCCCTATTGACACGGGACTTCACCGTAAGATAAAGTGTGGTATCAATTGTTACCGGCTCCTTGCTCCCAGGACTTTGCCTTATACCGGTGGGTGTTTGGTAGTAGGGGGAACGCATAAGGTTTCCTCGTGTGCCATTATTGGTACGATGCCGGGGGACTTGAGAAAGATGTAGCATGGTATGGGACATTTAGAATCGTAGAGCACAAGGCGGTTTGTTAAGAATATGGTCAGTTCTAGTATCGTGATTATCTGGTCAGAGGAGAGGCTCCGCAAACAGATCTAAACCAATCGGAATGCCAATTCTCCCAACCTCAGAAATCTCACAACACAGGCCCAAAGGTATACCAGCCATGAAGCCCTATATAGAGAGATGTACACTGGTTTGTAACTTTCTCCCTCTGCCGCCCCTGAGTGGTTGGTCAGAAATAATGTTCACAGAGGTTATCCCAAGAGGCTGGTGCATATAGAAATTGGAACGACTTAATGTAATGTTTTGGCGGTGGGAGGACACAGCTGGAGTGGAGACCCGTAGAAGAGAATATATGGTAGAAACCTTAGAGGTACACTGGACAAGGTGTGAGGATCGGGGTATGAGTACCGGTGTCACGACCATGATATGATGGCATGGGACGTCATGCTGTCACGACTGTGACGCCATGGGACGTCTTGCTTTCGCAACTATGATGCCATGGGACGTCGTGCTTTTGCGAACGTGACGCCATAGGACGTCGTGCTGTCGGGATGCCAAGAGACGTCGGTAATGTAGAAACATGTTACTGACGCCTCTTGGTATTGCGATAACTGTTCGGTGAAGATGAGAAGTTTGTATAGATTTCATGTGTTCTCTACGACGCGTCGGATCTTATACGCTAGGAGTCCCGGGGTGGGGGGGGGCGCTGGATCACTGACTATCACTCGTTATTAAAGCAAAATATTTGGCTGCAAAAAGACGTTTTGAGAGTGTTCAACATTATGTTCATAATAATCTAAACATTCTCAACTACGATTGGACTCAAGACTCTGGCATGAAAAAATTAGTCCAAATGAAGGGGTGGCTAGAGAGGGTGGGTTAATAAAATCTAGCCATGAACAGTACTGTTTAGTGACACTAACTCCTCACGAAGTTCTCACCTTGCCTAACTAGCACTAATGATATCTAAAATGGTCTACTCGCGTCGAGTCAACAGAGCTGAACACCCGGAAGGCTGAATTGAAGCAGTTCGACCTACTCAGGCATAGATGTTAGTGATGAGACGGACAGGGGCTGTAGCCCAGCCGTTCCTTACGAACTTCAAACCATAGATAGAAATATCTTTGGAATATACAAATAAAATTGACTTTTCACCATTCTAGTGTCATGACGCCGGGGACGTCATGCGGCTCTGCTGCCAAGAGCCATCGGTAATGTAGAGATATGTTACCGACCGCTCTTGGTATCACAACAACTGTACGGCAAAAAGCCGTTTTTTTTTCTATATTCAAAAGATATTTCTATACCTATTATGGTATACAAATATCTTTTGCATATAGAAATAAAATTGGTTTTTCACAGTACCGTTGTCGCGACGCTAGGGATGTCGTTGTGCAACTCTACTGCCAAGAGGTGTTGATAACACAGAAATATACGTTATCGACACCTCTTGGTATCACAACAACGGTACGGCCAAAAACTAATTTGATTTGTATATTCAAAAGATATTACTATACCTATCATGTTATACAAATATCTTTCACATATAGAAATAAAATTGGTTTTTCGCTGTACTGTTGTCGCGACAGTGAGGGCATCATGCGGCTGTACTGCCAAGAGGTGTCGATGACACAGAAATATATGTTATCGACGCCTCTTGGTATCACAGCAACAGTACGGCGAAGAGCTGTTTTTTTTTCTATATTCAAAAGATATTACTATACCTATCATGGTATACAAATATCTTTTGCATATAGAAATAAAATTGGTTTTTCGCCATACCGTTGTCGCGATGCTAGGGACGTCGTCGTGTGGCTCCGCTGCTAAGAGGTGTCGATAACATAGAAATATATGTTATCGACGCCTCTTGGTATCACAACAACAGTATGACGAAAAGCCGGTTTTTTTTTCTATATCCAATAGATATTACTATAGCTATCATGGTATACAAATATCTTTTGCATATAGAAATAAAATTGGTTTTTCGCCATACCGTTGTCGCGATGCTAGGGACGTCGTCATGCAACTCTACTGCCAAGAGGTGTTGATAACACAGAAATATACGTTATCGACGCCTCTTGGTATCACAACAACAGTCCGGCGAAAAGCCGATTTTATTTCTATATTCAAAAGATATTTCTATCCCATTATAGGAATAGAAATATCCTTTGAATATAGAAATAAATTCAACTTTTTGCTGTACCGGTGTCGCAACTTCACAGGACGTCGGGATCACAAATTGTCTCTTAGCATCACGACACTAGTGCGGCTTAAAAACTTATTTTATTTGTGTATATAACATATATTTCTATGCCATATGCTGATCACGATAGGCTTAGAAATATATCCTATATACGCAATTAAATTAAGCCCAAAAGCCATACAAGCGTCGTGATGCCAGGAGACGTCATACAGTACCTGACGCCTCTGGTAATATATATTTCTCTTTCACCAAAGTCTACGGTGACATAGAAATATATGTTCCCGACGCCTCTCGGTGTCAGGACCGCAAGACGTCTCCTGGCATCACGACACAAGTGCGGCTTAAAAGCTTATTTTATCAAATTTTATCAAAATTAGTTACAATATTATTTTAGACTCCCTACTTATTACAATAGACTTAGAAATATATATTATATCTATAAACCATCCTGAGCTACTCTCAGGATCTTCACCCACTGCAATTAGTGAGATCACTCACCAAGTTTGTATGTACACCTCATTTTACAGGCAAACCACGCTAGGTTTACGTGTGACGATGTCTTAGCGTGATTTGCGTGTACCATGACGTGTACAAACAAACTTGGAAATGCATGTGGCGTTTCTTATAGAGCCCAGGGGTCTTCCTATATAAGAAGACCCCTGCTTCCCTCCTTTCCTTCTTCCCTCCTTCTCTCCCATCTCTCCCTCAGAGAAACGCACTCGAGACGTTTCTTGTCCGAGTGATATAAAACCACCCCTCCTTCTCTTCTTCCCTCCTTCCCTCCTTCCCTTCTTCCCTTCTTCCCTCCGTCCCTCCTTCCTTCTGTCCCTCCTTCCTTTTGTCCCTTTGTCTCTCAGTCTTGTAACCGGAGTCTCTGTCCCCCCTGGCCTACAAATCCTTTTTTCTTCTTTTTCTTTTTTAAAAAACCTTTTTTTTCCAAAAAATATTTGACGTGGAATGGCACCTCCGAGCTCGCAAAGACGCTTGGTAAGAAAGGCAAAGTAAGTACACTCCATCTGATCTTTGACTATCTATAGTGAGCAATATTAACCTTCGTTTTTCTCTTAGATGTCTGGCTGTCTCTGTCCTTGTTGTCACTTCTGCCCCTCTAGCGGCACCACCCTGGGCCAGTCAAGTGAGGATGGGCAAGTAAGTACACTCCATCCGCCCATTGACTGTCTATAGTGAGCAATACTAACCTTTCTTTTTTACTTAGACCTCCCGCTGCCTCTTCTCGTCCTGCTACCTCGGACGTTGGCACACCTACCCCCCCCCCAGTCAGTGCTGTTAGGTTGGGGAAGTAAGTACACTCCATCTGATCATTGACTGTCTATAGTGAGCAATACTAACCTTTCTTTTTTACATAGATGTCCCACTGTCTCTGCTCGTCCTGCTGCCTCAGACCTTAGCACACCTACCCCTCCCCCGCTCTGCACTGTTAGGTTGGGGAAGTAAGTACACTCCGTCTAAGTATTCTCTAGTGATAATTATTAACCTTTCTCTTGCTCTTAGGCGCCCCGCTGTCGAGGCTCTCGATGGTCAACAGCGGAGTAGGAAACGGAGAGCCCTGCGTCGTGCGGTTACAAGTGGAGGGGAGGCGGAGAGAGTGTAAGAAAATATTCCCTTACCGATCATCTTCATACGTCCCCTGAGATCAAGCTAACAATCACCCTTTTCTTTTAGCAGCTGTATGTCACAGAATGCGAGGAAGAAGCAGCCGTTCGAGACGGCCGTAGAGGATTCTTTGTAAGTGAAAGCTAACCTATACACATATATCAGAATCTTTTAAACTAACACTAATAGGGGCCGCTATGGCGACATAGCATATGCCAAAAGCTGGTGCTGGTTCTCGAACCCCCGCACTAGCACAGCGGCGTAAGCTACGTGGGGCAAGGAAGTCCGGGCCTACCTCAAGGCTCACTCCTTGGACAACCGCCGCATGACCGACTCCGAATTGGGGTCGGCAGTAATTTTTGCTCGCGCCCTTCCCCCCGTCGTGGCCCGGATCGAGCTTGTTAGAGACAAGCACCGGGCCAACAATGTCAAGGAAGTCGACCGCCATTTAAGGCGATTGGTCTTGGACACAGCCAAGAATCTTTGGTGGTCGGATGGGCATCATCTAGCGGAGGCGAGGCAGGTTTGTGAGGTCGAGGGACCTCCGAGTAAGTGTTCCCCCCAATCCATGATGCGCTATCTCATACTAACACATTTTATCAGTGGCTCAATCCGATTGGGCCACTCCTTATTGCCCACGGGCAATATGGATCCACATCGTTCGCCCGATGGGTGCCCCTGAAGTTGTGCATCCATTCCTTGGCCACCCCTGGTGTGCCACTGACTTGGACCAGGGAATCGCCTGGGGGGTCATGGCATCACCGAGCATGAACAATCTGCTCGGGGTGGCCAAAGGTCAGTGTGTGGAGGGGCCCATCGGGTGCCCCCGATATCTCATCGGGGCATCTGGTGAGGGCACCACATTACTTCGTCGGGTGCCCTCCAATCCTCTCCCACTTCGGGAACTCATCTTTCTGCGTGAAGATGAGGACATCTGGGCGTGGCTGCTCGCCAATGATGGCAACCATCCACTGAACCTCATGGTCCTGGAGCCGCGCCTGGATGAGGGAGAGGACAATGACCAGACCCCCGAGCCTGCCAATGGCAGATATCCCTTCTTCGACCACAAGGTCTGGGATAGCTGTGGGCAGGCCGGAGATATCATGGGGGCCATGCAAGAGGAGGATGAGGAGGAGGCAGATGGCGGGGAAGAGGAGGAGGAGGATGAGTTTCAGGCAGGGGAGGATGAGGAGGACGAGGAGGAGGACGAGGAGGAGGACGAGGAGGAGGGGGATGAGGAGGACAAGGATGAGGAGGATTCAGGCGATGGAGCCATTGTGATTGAGGACGTAAGTTTCTAACCCTAAACCTGTTTCAGCTAGCATCAAGATACATACTCAGCTAATCATGAACATAGGGCGAGAAATCAGATGAGGAACTGGACGGGGAACCGGGCCCGTCGAGACATCCTCCTACCAGGCACTGAGATGCCCCTTCCTCTGGTGACCCTGAGCCTCCCGCTGGGCTGTCTAAGGAAGACAAGCTCCGAGCCATGCTTGAGCTTCTCCGGGACTAACCCTGCATAGCGGAGTTCATCACGACTCCCGGCCGGGCAGCCCACTTTGGTGGGCAAGATGAGGCCATGGATAGCTCCCCCCACCCAGTTCTTCCGGCTCTGGCGACCCCCTCTGCACCCCTGGCTTCTGTTGTGGCTGCCTCTAGCCCCCCGAGTCCCGCCACCATTCTTCCAGCTGCGGCGACCCCCTCTGCGCCCCTGGCTTCTGTTGTGGCTGCCTCCAGCCCCCTGAGTCCCGCGACTGTTCCTCCGGCTCCTGCGTCCCCCCGTGTGCCCTGGCATGGAACCAGAAACCGGAGGGCATGAAAATGATTCTTCATTTTCTTTCATAGCTTTTCCCGTTTCTCTTTTGTAGCTTTTCCCCTTTTTCTTCTTTTCTTTTTGCTATATATTTGCTTGGCTTTGTTAGTTAGTCTTTCTTAGCTAGCAGTTGTTAGCTATTAATAAAAAAACCATTTGACACCCTTGCTTGGGCGTCTCCTTGCTAGCCCTTCTGATCTCGAGTGCCCGGTATGTGATAATAGTGATAGCACCAAGCTGCCTTACTTTGGCGCCTAGAGTTTTCTTGATTAGGCGCATCTCGCATTGTCTGTCGTTAACAGGCCTAGCATTCACCTATCATCTGAGCCAAATGTTTACTAGGGTATGGACATTAGTGATGAGATGGACTGGGGTTTGAAGTTGGTACGGAATGGCCAGACTACAACCCCTGTCGGTCTCATCACTAAGGTTCATGTCTGAGTAGGTCGGATTGCTTGAATTCAGCCTCTCAGGTGTTCAGCAGTGTTGACTGGATGCCAGTAGACCATTTTAGATATCGCTGGTGCTAGTTAGGCAAGGCGAGAACTTCGTGAGGCGTTAGTGTCGCTGAATGATACCTTTTTTGGCTAGAATTTGTTACACCTTCTCCATTAGCAACCCCTTCATTTCATCTAATTTTTTCATGCCAGAGTCTTGAGTCCAATCGTAGTTGAGAATGCTTAGATTATTACGAACATAATGTTGAACACTCTCAAAACACCTTTTTGCAGCCAAATCCTTTGCTTTAATAACGAGTGATAGTCAGTGATCCTGTACCCCCCCTAGTGTATAAGACGCGACACGTCGTAGAGAACACAAGAAAAATATACAAGCTTCTCATCTTCACCAAACTGTGCTTGAGATACCTACGATTTTCCTGCGTCCTGAATCCTAACACCTGACATTCGCTAACCTATTACACCATAAATAAGTAACAGGCCAATACACGCAGTCAGCCAGTGCCCCATGTCGGCAATCTATACAGAGGTAGATGTGATGTGCAAACCAGTACCATGGGATCGGGAAAAGGGAGATCCAGAATGCGTCAAAATGAATCTCAAGACGTGACCTCAACCAGGGATTCTTCACCACCCTCAATTGCAAGCCTAGTAGGAAGAGCACCGAAGCACTCACGGAAGGGTACAATGCTGACCAAGGTGCATGCAGAACCCGAAACCGAACCCAATGATCAACCAAATACCCAAACAGTGCATCTATCGGTCGATATTAGTGATGAGTACCAAATCTCACACGGACTAGACGAAACAGAATCAGACACTGAACCTGATGCAGAAGGCATCAATATAGCAGAGGGCCCCGGATCAAGACGTGATCATGGCTCACAAGTAGCTACCAGAAAGGGAGACACTCGGGCGAGAACTATACGCATTTCGACCACATCAGGGTCTCAGGAGATAGGTCCTGCTCGGCATACAACCACGGATCTTGGACACATAATTCAGCGGAGCGCCTACAGTCCTCCAATGTTCCCATCATCCAGTGATGCACGGTTATTATCCCCACTGGGTAGCCTGCATGGTCCTGCATCTTTGCTACCCTGATCTCCAGTCCAGCTCCTCACTCTCGGCGAAATATAGTGACAGGTGCGGAAAGGGCCATATTAGATGATGCAAAGACTCTGATTCTACGGTACACCCTGTTTGAGCAGCCACTCCCGAATGTTGTTGCTCTGACGGCCCAGGTGCACAAAGTTTGGCATGCCGCGCTTGCTAATATTGCAGATGCCGAAAACATCCAACCCTCAGAGCAGAGTACAAGTTTGGTAAGTGGACTCAGGCATATATGATGCAATGCAGAATGCAATACTAACCTAGAAAGATACATCAAAAACACTCTGGGGTATGATCCCAGTTTGTACATGAGGTGAAGAAAGAGATTATGGAGTTATACAGTATGCCAGATGATCCCACAGCTATGGTGCACAGAGTCGATTATCTGTTGGAACGGGACAGGTTTATGTGTGACCCGAGAGGGTATGATGTTTGTTCCACCAGACGCCTACCATATAGTGACTACTACTGACCATAATTGAACGTAACCTAGGGCTTGACATTACGATTCCTTGCACCCCAGATTCCTGAGGCGATTTTCTGTAAGTACTTTGCCGGGATGAAGATGCAAGGTATTGTGGATCCCGCGTTTCTTGCACACATCAATGGCACTATGATCTGCTTGACATGCACCATAATCTGCCATACACTGCGTGCATGGCAAACGGGGATATATCAGGAGCCCAGGGACTTCAAGCCTGAGGCAGTCAGGGGTGAGTCACCGAATCATCCAACTGTTCATTCGTGACCAAGGTGGCTAACATGTTACCAATCACAAGACCTGTTTGACCGGCAAAAAGAAACTTGGGGTAAGTGCCCATGGAGGATCCAGGATATGATTGTCCAAAATATTTGAGAAACAAGCGATAAGAGGGTTGGGCAAGTTCATGGGGTGCAGCGGGACCGCCATGAAGGATACGATGACGATTGGGAAGCCGTAAGCACTGAGCTCGAGAGTCGGATATGCAACGACACTTCTACACAGCCGGTACCATGGCACACTAATCACTGGAACTTGGACCTAGTGGGAAATCAGGAACGTCGGAATCCGTCACCGGAAACTGAGAGCTGGTTTGACTTGAGCCAGACATCGGTAGCCCGGGAGCTTCAGTTACAAGATTCAGATGCTCTCAGACCAGATGACTCACATAATCCGACCATACGACCGACAGCGGACAGAGTGACGATCTCATCTCTATCTCGTGAGGTCTCCTTGAGCCTTGAGGATTCTCAGGAAGGGCAAGAAACACTAGTGGGGATGTCATCGTAAGCTGGATGATGACGAGCAGGGGGTTCGGACCGTCACCGAGGGTCATTAAGGGCAATTAAGAACATGTAAAGATCATGAGTAATCGATTTAATTTAGCTTACTATGACGACACTATAATAGAAACCGAAGGACGTAGTGCAAAGGAATAATCAGGACGATATTTACCATAGAATCTATGAAAGGCGGCCATCTGGAGGGTGTCAGGGCAATCACAATGTAGTATATTGGATATCAGGGGGATGTTGGGAAGATTGGACAATACTGGGCGCAATGTGCAGACAGCATCAGGGGTAATTGACCACACTTCGGAAGGCATCCTGAGGAGGTCCAGACATGAAGTAGTAGCATCAAGATGAGGCGTCGCGGTCGAGGTGAAATCTGGATGCATCGTGTATGCAGGCGGGGATCCAGACGAGAGGAGCGTCACATAGAAAGAATCTGGATGGAAAAGCCTGATATTGGGCGGTGCCAGGGCATGCATCGTGAGTATCATAGAATCCCAATGCACACAGGCGAGGATGTGATGTCAGGGCGGAAGACGCCAGAATTAGGCATCACCACAATGTAAGAGCTTAGGACCAAGTAGCGTCCGGACGTAACAGGCTAGGAACAGATGGTATTAGGATGCAACACCCAAGAATCAGACGTTGTTATGATGCAACACCTGAGAATCAGACATTGTTATGAGGCAACATCCGAGGACCAGACATTGTGAGGACGCAAGAGTGCAGAATCAGACGTTGTCAGGGCGCACCTGGTATAGGGGTCCGTGTCCGGATACCGTCAGGACGCACCAGGCGTATGACTCGACGTCCGGACGTGATGTCGGTTCCACAGCACGTCCTGGTTAATGGTTATCGTTCCTGGCACCCAGTATGTCAGACGCACAGGAATGCACCAGGCGCAAGATAATATTTCTGCTGATGCGGTTGTACTTTAATCATAACATGATCTAATTTGAGTCTCAATAATTTGATGTTTTGTGACCCTAATGTTATGGGGTAGTCCAACCGTAGATAGGGCCAGTAGGTCTAGGCCGTGAGCTTCTTAAAAGAAGGTAAGGTAGGATAAACGAAGATCGTTAAGGTAGGCTCGTATTTCCCAAAGTATTTAGAAAGAATATGTGTAATAATAGTTTTTTCAAGAGTAAGTTAATGAATATATTAATAAGATCTCTTCTCCGTTGCTTCATGTTTCTGATAGCTGGGAGTACCTCGATATTTATATTCCGCGTCTGGGTTATCGCAGGCTCCAACCAACTCCCATACTATCTAAGTACCTCCATCAAAAACCTCTTAAAATTCCTAAGTGCGAACACTGTTGACCCTGAGAATATTTGCCTTGCTTAGCTTTGATCTCTTCAAACTCCTATTGTTTCTGGGGGGTGTGAACACCCCTCCAGTAGGTAGCCTTCGATCTCTCCACTATATGAACTTAATTTGAGTATGCCACCCTAATGGCAACTATACCAATTGTTCTGCCTCAAAACATAAAGTGATCAGCTTTAATGAATGAGCGCGGCCATTGTGTTGCATATTGATGCATCACAAGGCCCATCGGATATATAGGGTTTTTTACTCTGGTTAGAGCCAATAGCTTATCCAGCGAAAACCTCT
>ML120418.1:81311-92059 GCA_003788595.2 Choiromyces venosus 120613-1 | reverse complement strand
CTCAAAACTTGACCAAATTCCTCCAAGTCACTTTCCTGAGTCGCCAAAGGTGCCCTCTCATATATCCTATGGACAGCATCCAGTCGGACAGATGGCGATGACGTATATGGTGTTATGCTGAAGGTGCCATTTATTGTAGCTAAAGTGTCGGGATGCAACTTGACTGTAATACTGTAAAGATGCCCGGTCCCTACATGGGGGCTGCAGGGGTATGGTAGAAATAATCCTATGTAAAGGCCGGGTAACTTTGCCCCTTTTTTCCATATGCCTAACAGTAGCTCCCCCTCCCAAGACTTCGTCTTGAATGTCTCCTTTTCAAAAATATATAAAAAAAAAAGTAATAAAAAATAAAACTTTTCCATGGGAACTCAACATGGTAGGGTAAAAAACCTTTGTGTATTTGCTTGGCCACATAAGAGAAAACCTTGCCACATTATTCCAATCCTGCCCATCCTGGCATTTCGGGATTGAATCTATGAAATTCCATCACTAATTCCTCAGCACGCTCTAGGTGCTCCGGAGGTTCCCAGGTGTTCTCGTCTTTGGAACAACCTTTCCATTTCACGAAATATCAGAGCTCTCGGAGGACCTTATTCTGTCCTCTAACTCATCTGGTGTAGGAGATTATTTCACTCCTCACAATTTTCTCCACTTCCCATTCTAAGTCACCTTCGACTTCTTCTGGGTCGCAGGGTGGCTGTGCCAGTCCGGGCCGAGTAGAAACTCGGTAGGGTTCGAGCAGCGCTACATGGAAAACTGGATGGATTTTCCACTGGTCAGGTATTTGAAGTTTGTAGGCTCGTTCGCCTTTCTTTTCCAATACTTTAAAAGGCCCATAACGCTTTGGGCTCAGCTTCTTCGAGGGCCGTTTTGATCACATATTTTTGCCGTTGAGCATAACTTGGTCTCTAACCTTTATATCTGGTTGCTTCCTGGCTTTTGGATCGTAATACCTTGACATGGCTTCTCGTGTAGATTCCAGTGTCTCCTTGGCTTGTTCATGTATATTTTTCATCCAGTGCGCATAAAGGGTTGCTCCTGGATTTTGAGCCTCACATTCCCTCATCCATTCTGTCTGTGGATGGAAACCATAGTTTGCAAAGAAGGGGGTTAATTTGTGTGCATTGGTGGTACAGTTGTTGTAGGCATATTCTTCCACTGGCAGGAGTTGATACCAATCATCCTGATCATAGTTGACGAAGCTTCGTAAGTAACCTTCCAGCACTTGGTTGGTTCTTTCAGTTTGCCCATCAGTGTGAGGGTGGTAGGCTGTTGACATTCTTCTTTTAATTCCCAGAGCCTGGCACAATGATTCCCAAAACTCACCTTGAAACTTAGCATCCATGTCAGAAATAATTTCCGTGGGTAGCCCATGGAGTTTCCATACTTCTCGCAGGAAAACATTGGCGACATCCTTTGCGGTCACATTTTCTTTTAGACCGACAAAATGTGCCATCTTGGTAAACCGATCCACTATGACCATGATCTGGGTGTGTCCCTGCGATTCTGGTAGTTGAACAATAAAATCTGTCGAGATAGATGTCCAGGCTGCATATGGTACTTGTAGGGGTTGAAGCACCCCATATCTTGCATGTCGAGGGGATTTATTGTGTTGACACTCGTCGCAGGACCTAACATAGTCATTAACCCTGTCTGTTAACCCTTTCCAGTAGAAGTCTCGTGTGACTATTTCTAGGGTTTTTTCTTGGCCGAAGTGTCCAGTGATTTTTGAGTCATGGCATCCGTTCATTATGAGGGTTTGGATACCTTCGTCTGCTGGGATAAAAAGCCGGTCCTTGTAGTATACCAGCCCATCTTTCAAGTTCCAGAATTTTGGAAGGTCCATGCTGTCATTTTTTAGTCTTTCTAACTCCTGCCTTCTCGTGACCCACTCTTCATCTCGTTCAGTTGCTTCTTTGACTTTGGCCATAAAGTCTACATCAAACTTCTTTATTTCTGCTCTTGCGATGATAGCATTGGACAACATTACCACTTCTTGTGATAGTTTAGGATTGTGTCCCTCATCGTAATGGTCGAAATGCTCATTGTTTCTAGAGCTTTCTTGTAGAAAGCATACCGTTGGCTTTTTTCCAAGCAGATCACTGCTTCCAAAGCCTGCATCCGCTCGTTCTGTTATTGCCAAGTCTGTCACTTCTAGGAGCTCTGTGTCGTCGATTTTCTTGATAATAATTTGAGCTATCCGATCCTCTTTGGAGATTTTGTAATCCGCATCCATTAGGTTGACTATTAAGACTTTTATTTTGCCTGTATAGTCAGCGTCTATCACCCCGGCACCTATGTGTATACCATGTTTAAGCGCCAATCCGCTTCGGGGTGCAATTCGCCCATAGGTTCCTTTAGGAAGCCCTATAGCTATTCCTGTCGCAACCAGGGCCTGTCCCTTCCCAGCGATGGTTAGACAATCCATACTATTCAAGTCATGTCCTGCCGCGAGCATTGATCCTCTAGTGGAGATTCTAGCGCTCTCTGCCAGTCTATGGACACGGATTCTCAGTGGCTCCGAGCTTTCATCCAAATCTTCTGTCTCCGACATCTGGTCATCCTCTGGCCTGGGATTGATTTCCATGTCCTTTGTGGGGGTTAATCTTTTGTCTCCAGGGGTTTTCCATACCACAGCGATTTGTAAGAAGTTCTCGGGTTTCAAAATTGACTGTTTGCTATGGGTAGCTCCCCCTTCAGGATGGTACTCCGGCTGTCTACTTAGTGCATCTGGCTTCCCGCCTCGTGTTCCTGGTCTGTAAATAATGTGGAAGTTAAAGTCTGCTTGCTTTTGTGCCCATCGAATTTGTCTCGCACTCCACGCCTTAGTGGTGAGAAAGTACTGTAAATTCTAAAGGTCCGTATATATAGTGATGGGGACCTCCGTCCCTGCCAAGTAGTGGCGCCATTCTTTAAAGGCTTCCACAATTGCTAACAATTCCTTGTCAGGAACATCATAGTTCCATTCCGCTGGGCCGAATTTTCATGAGTGGAATGCTACTGGGTGTAGTTTTTTCTTTACCAGCTGTGATAGGACACAACCAAGTGCAAAGTCGCTTGCATCAGTTTCCACTATTGTTTCTTTCATGGGGTCAAAATGGCAAAGAATTGGTGCCATCACAAATTGTTCCTTCAGGAATTCAAAGGCTTTATCTTGTTCTCTTCCCCAGGCGAAATGTTTGGAATTTCCCTTCAGGAGCTCTGTAATTGGTTTGCAAATTACCGAGAAATCCTTGATAAACCTTCGGTAAAAATTTGCGAACCCCATGAAGATTTGCATGTCCTTTACCGATTTTGGCCGCTTCTAATTTCGAATGGACTCCAATTTTTTCTCGCTCATGGAGACTCCTTTTGTGGTTACTACGTAACCAAGAAATTCCCCTGTAGTAATGTGAAAATAGGACTTTGCGATGGAGACTGCTAGTTGGTATTCCCTTAGGTGTACTAACACCTTTTGCACCAACTCCACATGACTTGCCTCATCTGCCGAGTAGATGAGAATGTCATCTATATAAACCACAACCCCATGATCTAGGAATTCTCTTGATATTGTGTTCATCATTGCTTGGAAGGTAGCTGGGGTGTTGACTAGCCCGAATGGCATAACTTTGTATTCAAAGTGCCCGTAGCGAGTCTGGAAAGCTGTCTTCCATTCATCTCCTTCTTTAATTCTAATTAGGTGGAACCCATCTTTTAGGTCTAGTTTAGTAAAGATAGTTGAGCCAACAACTCGGTCTCGTAACTCCATCATTAGGGGGAGTGGGTATTTGTTGGATATCGTGACCTTATTGAGGCCTCTATAATCAATGCATAGGCGCCAACCACCGTTTGGCTTTGGTACGAACAGTATCGGAGCCCCACACAATGCCATGCTAGGTCTGATTTTTCCTTGTTCTAACATCTTGTTTAAGTATATGCGTAGAGCCTCTAATTGAGAGGCGGAAAGTTTGTAAATGGGTCCCCAAGGGGGACTTAGACCCTCCTTGAGGTTGATTGCATGATCAAAAGTCCTCCTTGGTGGCAATTTTTCGGCAGCCGATGGTAGAAAGAGGTCCATATAGTCCAGGTATTCTTCTGGCAACTGACTGATTACCAGTTCCCTGATCTCATCAATAGAGCTTACCAGACCAACAACCGTTGCGTCTGGATCATGTGCCACATCATCATCCCATTCGAATTGTTCGTCCCAGTCACACCATGTGCCTGGACCACAATGGTCATGACATTTCTGGTTTTGAAATTCCCACCTATCCGAATAGATTATATTAGATATGGGGTGTTCTTTCAACCAACCATAAGGTATTATCATCCCCCATCTATTCGTAGGTGCCACTTCACAGGAGACTTCCATTGTGTGGCGATTCACTCCTATTTCCATTTTTATAGGGGTAGTGTATTGTTTGCCACTGGCATTAGCAATGTCGCCTGTAAATCCTTTAATCGGGATGTGATTTCTGCGAGTTATGCAGGGTACATTTAATTCTTGTACCAGTTTTTCATTTAAGACAAAAGCATCTGCTCCCGAGTCTAGCAAGACTTGGATACGGTAGCGTTTTCCTTTAATATGGAGGTGTGCATGACCTTCCAAGTGCTCGTAAAGGGTAGGTTGCAGGGCAATGAGTTTGCATCACTTTCCCGATGGTGCTGTTTCGATATGTTTTCGCTTCGACATTTTTTATAACCAGAATGTGGTGTGGACTTCAATAGGTCCTTTTGCGCTTAATGAGGGTTTGAGAGTTCTTCTTGAGCAAAATTTTTGTCTGGATGAGTATGTTGACCTAGCGTATCTAGGTACTTGGGGTCTTTGGTGTGCCTGGAGGAGTATTCGGCACAAGGAGATAATAGTACATTGGTGTACTTTAGTGTATTCCTGGATTTTTGTACAGATATTCCCGGTGGGGTGCACAAAGGATGATGGTTTTCTGGGGACAAAGCATAGAAGTTCCTGATCCCATGTCAAAACATGTACCAAGCGAAGCCGTGTTGGTACTAATGTGTAATCGGTGTAGGTATTAACCATTTTATTCTTGCAGTTTTTTAGGTATAGTTGGTTATGCGGGGTGTAAAGTTTTTCGGAGTTTACTATAATGCCCACGTTATTTCGACCAATCAGGTCTCCTCAGGTAAACTGACAGGAAAAGAATATTTTACGGTTATTGGGCAGCCCACTACTAGCGGTCTTTACCCCCTGCCGAGGGGTTCCCGAATATAACCTGACCAGTGCTTTTCTCATGGTAAAGTGTGGGTGCGGTCCGCCCGTGCTTATCAGCATGGGCTAAGATTTAAGTCTGGTGGGGTATGAGCCCCCATTTCGCGTTTGTGCCAGATCACAAGTACCCATACGCCGTCGCTGTATGGTGCCAATCCCTTCCTTGTCTACTCAACCCCTTTGCCTCCTTAAGCTTATGCACAGACCCGAATCAGTGTTAGGAGCAACCCTTTCAATTAGACAGTGACCAGTCCAAGGCTCTTCAGCTGAGAAGACGGTGTGTAGACCTTGCTGAATACCCCTCAATTGGATCCCGGGTCGGATAGTTCCCAAAGCTGTGGTGGCAGCCTAGTCATTGCCACTTGACCAACCTGTGGCCACCTCTCTTGGGGGGCCCGGACCTCCAATCGAGTGTTCCGCCTTTTTGGTTGTCTGCGTCGAGTTACAGAACTAACCACGGCTGCTCTTTTACACATGCCCCACTTTTGGTTGGTAAGTCCACAACGGGTGCATGAGCCTGGCGTTTCTTTCCTTTTGTCTACCAGAGTTTGGGGAATTCCCTCATGAGCTTTCTTCCAATCCGTGTGTATCGGTGATGGATTGCCTTCTCCCCCGTTTGGTTTTTGTGTCTTCCACCCTGTCGTGGCTGCTTTTGGTGACCGAGGCTTTTTATTAAACCTGGTGTCTGGACTTTTATTTTCGTTGCCACGCTTTCTTTTTGTGGCATTTCCTCGCCCCTTTGCCATTGTCTGGGAAAGGTTCTGGCGTTGTAAGAAAGATTCCTCTAGCTTGCCAAAGCCTCTTAGTGCCTTGAGCCAATCTTCATTGGAATCGTATGTTTCTCCTGAGAGCCTCCTCAGGATTTGTTCTGGGAGCTTGTCCTCGACCAGGAGCCTCCATCCGATGCCTGACATTTTGGCTTTGATATTAAGGTTTTCGAGTAGAAGGAGGTATTCTTCAATGTCATTATTGTACGGGATTTTTTTCATGTCCTGCGCTGCCTTTCTTTCCTGCTCGATGCCTGAATACCTGCTAATAATTTCTTGTGTAAATCTGGTCCAAGAAACCAAGTCTGGTTGGAAAGGAGCACCCATAGCACCTGTCATGCTTTTTCGGTACCATTCGGCGAAGGGGGCTACCTTTTTTCCCTTTGTCCTTTTCAATGCATAAACAATTTTATGATGGTCTTCTGTCCATTGGTGTGGGTTTCTAGCAAAGTAATCTTCGCAGTCGAACACCCACGTGTTAATGTCCTCATAGACCTTGGCCTCAAATATAGATGGCGGGTCTGCGTGCCTTTTCCCTCTGGCGATTGCGCTTCCCAGTACCTCTAACATGTGGTCCTGGTCTGGGGTGTTTCCTTGTGGGGGGCGGCCCTCAGGTCTGGGTGTTGGAACTGGGGCTGGGCCTTTACCATTGCTGGAGCCGCTACTGCTGCTGCTGCCGCCGGGGTTAGGGTCTCCACCTCCAGCTCCACACATCCTTGGGGGCCCTTGGCCACCTCCTCCTTCTCCCCCTCCTCCTTCTCCTGCTGCTGGTTGGCCTCGGTCAACTTCTTTTCCTTTCTTTGGCCTGCCAGCTAGGGAGCTGGAGGAAGGTGGAGCAGTTTCTACTGTCACTTGTCTTGTCGGACCGGAGGGGGTCGCTGCTGAGTGAGCTACTTCGGTTAACTGTAGCTGCACCAATTCCATCATTTCTCGCATTCTTTGTTCAGCAGCTCTCCGTTGTTCCTGGTCGATCTCGACCTTGGCTTGGACTTGTTGGATCAACTGTTCCAATTGTTGATCTCTCGTGAGGGATGCTTGTCCTGTCAAGTCAATATTCTGATGCAACTGGGTACTCACCGCTTGTTGCTGCTCATGTTGAGCATTATGTTTTCGTAGCTCTGCTGCTACTTGGTCTTGGAAGTGACTTCGAGATATCTCTACCTCCTCTGCGAATGCACTCATTTTTAGGTTTATACTACTTAACTCATTTTCCACTATATGTTCTCCCTGATCAAGCCTAGTGCGGTAGCTTTCGAGCTCGTCGGCATATTGGCATCCTCGTGCAGAAAGTTCATTATAGGCTATATGTTGCTCATTTATGGATCTTGAAGCGTTTTGGTCAACTTGGCTTAGAGATTCCATGATGGGTCGTAAGATAGCCAAAACTTCTGGCTGTCTCGGGGGGCCGCATGATCCTTCCCTAGGGATAGCGACTCTTTTTTCGATCCTTCCCCATGATCTCCTTCCTCTTTGGGAGCCTGCTGGGGAAGTTCCGCTTGAGAGGTAAGGGGGGTTTTGCATAGCGGTAGTGGCCAGTATAGATGTCACATCGCTGGCTGGGGAAGGGGCTCCTTCTTCCATTTGTATGTCGTGCCCTGGCCCTTGAATTGCCAAGGGCATAGGCGAGTCTTGTCTAATACGATCCATGATAGGTATAGGTAGTAGGTAGAGGTAATTGTGTAGGTAGTGAGCCTAGGTAACGTGGAGAGTATTAATATACTGTTATGGGGTAGTCCAACCGTAGATAGGGCCGGTAGGTCTAGGCCGTGAGCTTCTTAAAAGAAGGTAAGGTAGGATAAACAAAGATCGTTAAGGTAGGCTCGTATTTCCCAAAGTATTTAGAAAGAATATGTGTAATAATAGTTTTTTCAAGAGTAAGTTAATGAATATATTAATAAGATCTCTTCTCCGTTGCTTCATGTTTCTGATAGCTGGGAGTACCTCGATATTTATATTCCGCGTCTGGGTTATCGCAGGCTCCAACCAACTCCCATACTATCTAAGTACCTCCATCAAAAACCTCTTAAAATTCCTAAGTGCGAACACTGTTGACCCTGAGAATATTTGCCTTGCTTAGCTTTGATCTCTTCAAACTCCTATTGTTTCTGGGGGGTGTGAACACCCCTCCAGTAGGTAGCCTTCGATCTCTCCACTATATGAACTTAATTTGAGTATGCCACCCTAATGGCAACTATACCAATTGTTCTGCCTCAAAACATAAAGTGATCAGCTTTAATGAATGAGCGCGGCCATTGTGTTGCATATTGATGCATCACAAGGCCCATCAGATATATAGGGTTTTTTGCTCTGGATCGAGCCAATAGCTTATCCAGCGAAAACCTCTCATACCGATTCTCGAGTAGGCCCTCTTGGGGCACTACTTCTTTCAAAGCAAGAGGCTCAGCTCTTATGGCTACCCATTGGTGCCATAGGCTCACGATATTCGGTCACTAAGGTTTCTTCCCAAATCGTCCCATCACCTATCAGCCATAATATTTAACTGCTAATGTACAAGGAAATAACCTGCTCAAAACTTAACCAAATTCCTCCGAGTCACTTCCCCTGAGTTGCCAAAGGTGCCCTCTCATATATCCTACGGACAGCATCCGGTCGGACAGACGGCGACGACGTATATGGTGTTATGCTGAAGGTGCCATTTATTGTAGCTAAAGTGTCGGGACGCAACTCGACCGTAATACCGTAAAGACACCTGGTCCCTACATGGGGGCTGCAGGGGTATGGTAGAAATAATCCTATGTAAAGGCCGGGTAACTTTGGCCCTTTTTTCCATATGCCTAATACCTAAGCATAGAGGTGATATTTCAATCATTCTATTTTTTGCTCTATTGTGCCACAGCTCATCTCTTACTGTAGATTTTCCTACTTTACTGTTTCTGTGTCTTGTTTCTTGACCTCCACTTTACCAATCTGGACTGTTTTGGCTTGATATTTCTTTATTAAATATCCTTTTCTTCCACATCTAAGCCATTATCCTTCTTTCATCCCTTTTTTGTATTTTGTTTGGTAGCTCTTTATATCCTTTTATATTTGTCTCAACAAGATCCATTGGGTCTCCTCCAGCATTAGGAGGTGGGATTATTTTGAATCTTCCATTGATGTTACAAGGCTTTTCCTTGTTTGGTGTACATGTTCCTTTTTGGAGATATGGAAGGAGGTTCATACTATTTTCTAATTCTACAAACAAATTAGCCAAATCTTTCAATATTTCAAATATCTGTGCTGTTGTTGACCATAATATCTATTGTTCTAGCCTTACAACCTAAATCAGATGCTGTCTTAGGGATTGCTGATCATATCTGTCATTTATAGCTACTAGTCACATGCTGTTCCAGAGCTCTTCGATGCTACTCTTTCCCTATTACATAGCCTCAATTTTGTTTCCTACCCTCTGAAGCTTACCTATATCCTCATATTATACCTTTATAGCTTGCACAAATTCTGTCCATTTTGTTCAGGGTTCTACTAGTTCTCCTGCATATTAGGTAATCTATTTTCCTACTCCTCACCTGAGCAAACATTTGGTATACTGAATTTTATTCTTGTTTCTTTCTGCTGTCCATCCTTTTACCTCAAAGTATAGTTTGAATTGGACCAGAAATTCTCATAATTTTGTTTCATGACCTTTGTAGACATCAGAATCCTTGAGTTTGAGTCTATTATCCTTAGTTGGCTGTAGGCCTTGTACTAGGGTCTGTAGCTATACTTCTAGGAGACCTAGTACCTGTATGGCCATGTTTATTCATCCTGCACTCGATGGTTCTCCAGCATCCTTGTTCAACATTGTTTGTTCTTCTGGGTTGGTACATACAGCTGATGGTACTCCTGATTCTTCTATGATGCCTGGGCTGCTGTTCTTTCTCTATCCAATACAGTCCTTTCTAACTTGTGCCCAAGTCCCAGGAGTTCAAGTGTATTATCATACATTTCATCATTGGGTATTGCTTATAGATACAAACAAATATTAGGATTGCTTATAGATCTCTCTGGTTATAACTTCCAACAGGTAGTCACCTTCTATTTCTCTTTAGGTTTTCCATAAAGGAATCTTACTAATACTATTACTTCTAATAGTATCCTTCTCTCCTCATTTCTAATTCTTCCTCTTAATAATAAATATGTTCATCTCAAGATATACTTTTATATGTTAATTGGCTTAAAAGCTAATGATAAGGGGACTATCTTCATGCCTTCCCATGTTAGGAGGAATTTGTGGTACTTCTCAAGGATAATAATTAAAGATTGTATTTGTAAACTGTGAAGTTATCAGTGGGGAATAACTAAGGTGGTTGCATGAAGATCTAATTAGATCGTCATATCCTCCTCCTTGGATAGTCCTTCCCACGACTTGCCTTCAAATCAATAAGCAATATGAGTCACAACTGTGACTCATATACTCACATGACATAATTATCCTATGACTATTATATAGTCATGTGCGCAAAACCTCATATAGCTCAAGTGAGTCATGTTGAAATTTCTTATTCGTTTCATATGTATATTTCACTTGATAATATCGTATATTCTCATACTTGGTATATGTTTCGGTTAATCCTATACACTGCGGACATTACTACAGCTAGGACATTTATTATGTATATTTCATTAATATTTCATGATAACGATTGGGGATCTACTATATGTTTTCTTACTTTGGTGTTCGGATATTTCATTTACTTATGCATATTTTATGCACTCATGTTGGTCATTGGTTGCATAATAATTCTTGTTTATTTCCTCACACCATACTAGAT
>ML120418.1:0-78673 GCA_003788595.2 Choiromyces venosus 120613-1 | reverse complement strand
TAATGAATGAGCGCGGCCATTGTGTTGCATATTGATGCATCACAAGACCCATCAGATATATAGGGTTTTTTGCTCTGGATCGAGCCAATAGCTTATCCAGCAAAAACCTCTCATACTGATTCTCAAGTAGGGCCTCTTGGGGCACTACTTCTTTCAAAGCAAGAGGCTCAGCTCTTATGGCTACCCATTGGTGCCATAGGCTCACGATATTCGGTCACTAAGGTTTCTTCCCAAATCGTCCCATCACCTATCAGCCACTATATTTAACTGCTAATGTACAGAATAATAGCTTGCTCAAAACTTAACCGAATTCCTCCAAGTCACTTCTCATGAGTCGCCAAAGGTGCCCTCTCATATATCCTACGGACAGCATCCAGTCGGACGGACGGCGACGACGTATATGGTGTTATGCTGAAGGTGCCATTTATTGTAGCTAAAGTGTCGGGACGCAACTCGACCGTAATACCGTAAAGACACCTGGTCCCTACATGGGGGCTGCAGGGGTATGGTAGAAATAATCCTATGTAAAGGCCGGGTAACTTTGGCCCTTTTTTCCATATGCCTAATACCTAAGCATAGAGGTGATATTTCAATCATTCTATTTTTTGCTCTATTGTGCCACAGCTCATCTCTTACTGTAGATTTTCCTACTTTACTGTTTCTGTGTCTTGTTTCTTGACCTCCACTTTACCAATCTGGACTGTTTTGGCTTGATATTTCTTTATTAAATATCCTTTTCTTCCACATCTAAGCCATTATCCTTCTTTCATCCCTTTTTTGTATTTTGTTTGGTAGCTCTTTATATCCTTTTATATTTGTCTCAACAAGATCCATTGGGTCTCCTCCAGCATTAGGAGGTGGGATTATTTTGAATCTTCCATTGATGTTACAAGGCTTTTCCTTGTTTGGTGTACATGTTCCTTTTTGGAGATATGGAAGGAGGTTCATACTATTTTCTAATTCTACAAACAAATTAGCCAAATCTTTCAATATTTCAAATATCTGTGCTGTTGTTGACCATAATATCTATTGTTCTAGCCTTACAACCTAAATCAGATGCTGTCTTAGGGATTGCTGATCATATCTGTCATTTATAGCTACTAGTCACATGCTGTTCCAGAGCTCTTCGATGCTACTCTTTCCCTATTACATAGCCTCAATTTTGTTTCCTACCCTCTGAAGCTTACCTATATCCTCATATTATACCTTTATAGCTTGCACAAATTCTGTCCATTTTGTTCAGGGTTCTACTAGTTCTCCTGCATATTAGGTAATCTATTTTCCTACTCCTCACCTGAGCAAACATTTGGTATACTGAATTTTATTCTTGTTTCTTTCTGCTGTCCATCCTTTTACCTCAAAGTATAGTTTGAATTGGACCAGAAATTCTCATAATTTTGTTTCATGACCTTTGTAGACATCAGAATCCTTGAGTTTGAGTCTATTATCCTTAGTTGGCTGTAGGCCTTGTACTAGGGTCTGTAGCTATACTTCTAGGAGACCTAGTACCTGTATGGCCATGTTTATTCATCCTGCACTCGATGGTTCTCCAGCATCCTTGTTCAACATTGTTTGTTCTTCTGGGTTGGTACATACAGCTGATGGTACTCCTGATTCTTCTATGATGCCTGGGCTGCTGTTCTTTCTCTATCCAATACAGTCCTTTCTAACTTGTGCCCAAGTCCCAGGAGTTCAAGTGTATTATCATACATTTCATCATTGGGTATTGCTTATAGATACAAACAAATATTAGGATTGCTTATAGATCTCTCTGGTTATAACTTCCAACAGGTAGTCACCTTCTATTTCTCTTTAGGTTTTCCATAAAGGAATCTTACTAATACTATTACTTCTAATAGTATCCTTCTCTCCTCATTTCTAATTCTTCCTCTTAATAATAAATATGTTCATCTCAAGATATACTTTTATATGTTAATTGGCTTAAAAGCTAATGATAAGGGGACTATCTTCATGCCTTCCCATGTTAGGAGGAATTTGTGGTACTTCTCAAGGATAATAATTAAAGATTGTATTTGTAAACTGTGAAGTTATCAGTGGGGAATAACTAAGGTGGTTGCATGAAGATCTAATTAGATCGTCATATCCTCCTCCTTGGATAGTCCTTCCCACGACTTGCCTTCAAATCAATAAGCAATATGAGTCACAACTGTGACTCATATACTCACATGACATAATTATCCTATGACTATTATATAGTCATGTGCGCAAAACCTCATATAGCTCAAGTGAGTCATGTTGAAATTTCTTATTCGTTTCATATGTATATTTCACTTGATAATATCGTATATTCTCATACTTGGTATATGTTTCGGTTAATCCTATACACTGCGGACATTACTACAGCTAGGACATTTATTATGTATATTTCATTAATATTTCATGATAACGATTGGGGATCTACTATATGTTTTCTTACTTTGGTGTTCGGATATTTCATTTACTTATGCATATTTTATGCACTCATGTTGGTCATTGGTTGCATAATAATTCTTGTTTATTTCCTCACACCATACTAGATTTACGCATATTTATTGGGTTTTCTTTGGCAAGTTTCTCAGGGTCAAACACGGTCGCACTTATGTTCTTCCTATGTTTTTCCCATTTTTCTTTTAGTTACGCGAAGGATGCGCTTCTGTTTAAATAGGGGTTACCACCCACAACATCGCTTAGAAGAATTAAGGAAAAGAACTACTACCAATCTGCCTTCACTTACCTACCTACCTCACTAAAAGCGTGCCCACAATATACTCTTAATATTGTGACCGTATTCCTGTACCGAGTTATTAAGATCGTTCCTACCGTTCACATTTCAATAAGTCATTCTATATAAATCAATATAACAGCTATGACTTGCAATTGTGAGTAATGTACTGGAAAACTGTACAAACCTATGACATCATAACTATGAGTCTGGTGAAAAATCCTGCTACATGACAGGGTTGTAACAATGGTTTGCAATACAGAAGAACTTCTCAACAGTCTACTATTGATCTACCTATTATCCTCTATGAGGTTACCTGTCACAAACATGAACATGATTACTGATAGTTGTCTAGGTTATTAGGCTATAACCTTCCTCTTTCTCCTCTTTGTTAGTAGTAATGCTACCTGTCTTATAATGAAAGAACCACATGAGAGCAATACTAATATAGTGAGTAGTTCTTGGTTTTGAATTCACTAGCTGGTACTATATTACTAACTTCTCCTCCCCTCAGTGGCGCCATACTGTGAAGTATTTTGGAATTTTCAGAAAACTTACAGGTTCCAAGAGGTTGCTAGACACTCCCTCTACCTTTGTTGAGTATTACAAGGAAGTTCAACTTGGGAAAGAGGTAGTAGAATCTTGCTATTTAAAAGACAAATATGATAAAGATTATCCAGTAGGCTCAATGAGACATCAGTGTCAAGCAATTGTGGAAGCAAAAGTCTTTTTAAGAGTAATAACTTAATATATTAATAAGATCTCTTCTTCATCAATTGATGATTCTAAAAGTGGGAGTTTTTACTTTTTTTACTTTCAACTCACTGATTATTTGTTTAAGGTACATAAAATACATGCATCATTAGATAAGGTGTTACCATCGGCTATAGATCTCGCCTATTTATATCTCGCAACAGGCAACAATCCTGCAGTTAGCTTTTCTTCAGAATAGATTTTACATATCTTCTATTGTATTCTCCTTTCTTAGACAATTCTAATACTTAGTTGTCTTACGCCACGTCTTAGATATGGACCTTTGTCAATACTAAGTCCTTGTAGCGCCAACTAGTATTAGTCTGGTTCTTTCTTGCTTTAGTGGGTCTTTGTAGATAAAGAGTGTAAAGGTGTTTATTTGTAAAGTAATAGATAGGAAATAACTTAGGTGGTTGCATGAAGAACTAACTATCAGGTCCTACTGACCTCCTTATATAGTTCTTCTAGCAACCCGCTTACAAATTCAATGAGTCACAACTGTAACTCTTACACTCACGTAACATATAACCTCATGACCATACTTGGTCATGCGCAAGAGTCCCATGACCTTAAAGGGTCATGTGCGAAACCTCGTGACTCGTATAAACAAAGTTATGCCTCTTGATCCTTATGACTCATATGCATACATATGAGTCAACTCTCAACCTACCAATCAAATTCAAACATAATCAACTGTGACTCACAACTGTGAGTCATGTAAGACCCTATGACTCATATGTGAGTCATAGTACAAAAACATAACATCGTATGACTCAACTGAGTCATGTGCAAAACCTTTTAATAAATAAAATACTTATAACATATAATCATATGTCATGTGAAACCATTACAAACCATGCCAGGTTTGTAATGCTAGCTCCCCCCTTCCTAAATCCTCAGTCCCTTGATGATCCGTGATTGTACTCCTCATAGTAGATGTCACTTTGCACGTTCCTTTGTAGCCAGCCCATATCTCCGGCCATTCTCTTGATCCTCCTTTCCCCCTCCTTTCTAGCATATCTTTCCCTTGCTAGCTCCTTTTCCAAGGCCTTATTTCTCAGTCTCAGGCCTTTTCCTTCTCCTTTAACCCCTCGATGTATTTTTTCATTTCCTCCACCATCCTTTGTAGTTGTTCGATCATTTTCCTTAGGTCTTCCTTCTATATGAACTTTTTATCCCCCCTTTTTCCTCTGGTTTCGTCCCTGAAACCAGTTTTTCACCCCATCTGACTTTTTTCTTTCCTCCTCTGTGGAAAGAGCATCGGGTTTGCATGCAATCTTTTGCATCGATCCTTTCGCATTTTGGTTCTGTTGGTGTGAATGGTGGGAATGTTTCCCAATTCTTTTCCCAGGTATTGGCATCGGTCAATCTATTCAAGCTAGTAGTCACTGTTCTGGCCATGGGCCAGAAGTTGTGTCTTTCTTTCGCATCCTTATAGATGGGGCATTCTTCGTCTATGCATGCTGTGAAGTGGTATGTCACATGCTCATTTTTCTTTTCTTCAAAGTATATTTTGCTCCAGTCCATATTCTCTGGGTCTGGGCTTATGTGGATATTGTTGGTGAAAGGTGGAGACTGCATTTTGGGGGTTGGTGAAGTTGGTGGCTGGGTACCACTCTTGATCGTTTTGTGTGGGGTAACCAGTCCACTTGGCCTGATATTGTAGTTGTCTGTAATGTAGTCTCGAGTCAATGATTTGCTCGAGTTCGTATTTGTCTTCTCCTTCTATTTCTATATAAAGAGGTGGAAATTTCTTTTCTGAAGGCAGAGGATTATCTAAGTAGAGTTCGAGTTTGCTGATGTGGAAGGCTGGATGTTTTGTTTTCATCGAGGTTGGGAGGTCTAGCTTATTAGCTTTTTCACTAACCGTTTTGATGATCTGGTATGGTCTGATTTTCCGGTAATCCAGTTTCTTTGATGGTCTCATGGTTCGAATATCTTTTGTAATTAACCAGACTTTATCTCCTGATTCCAGTCTTGAATTGGGTTTTCGATGTTGATAGTTGTTTTCCTTCATTTTGTCTTGTGCCATCCTTATCTCTTTCTTGATAAGTTCATGTAGTCGGCTGATGTCATTCTTTTCTAATATTTCTGGCACACCTGTATGTCCCATAGGTTCATTGATGGGGTGGTGTCAATAATTCGCATAGAAGGGTGATGTTTTGATACTCTCTTGTCTTGTGTTATTGTATGCGAATTCTGCGAATGGTAGCCATCCTTCCCAGTCCTGTTGAGAATATTCCACATATGCCCTTAGGAATTGTTCCAGTAAGGCATTTGTCTGTTCTGTTTGTCCATCCGTCTGAGGGTGAAATGATGTGCTTATCTTTCGCGTGATGTCCAATTCCTTGGTCATCTCTTCCCATGGGTCCGATGTGAATATCGACCCTCTATCACTGATGATATCTTTCGGTAATCCATGTAGCTTGAAGATGTTTTTCATGAACAGTTGTATGAGTTGTTTTGTTTTCATATCTTTTCGACAAGGTATGAAATGAGCCATCTTGGTCAGACGATCCACCACTACCTATATGGCATCATAGTCATTTGATAATGCCAGGTCTGTAATGAAGTCTATGCTGATAGATTTCTATGGTTTATCTGATATTGGGAGTGGTTGCAGTAGTCCATAGGGCGCGTGTTGACTTGGCTTTATCCGTTGGCATATGTCACAGTTTTTGACATATCGCTTAACGTCTTGGTGTATGCCTGGCCAATAGTATGTTCATTGTGTCAATTCCAATGTTTTAGCTGTTCTGCCATGTCCATTTTGTGGTGTATCGTGATTCCTTTTGATTGCTTCCATTCTTATTGGTTCATCTTCTAGTTACCAGATTTTTCCTTTGTATCACATATATCCCTCTTTCCAGTCGCACAACCCTAATGCAACCTTTGGATATTCCCTATCTTTTCTTTCAATGGCTTTTCAAATATCTTGAAGTAAAGCATCTCGTGATGTTTTTTCCTTGATATTCTTTTCTGTTCCTTGGTCTTCTATCGTCCATAGTTCCATAGTCTTGATGTCTTCTGAACCAGAGACATAACCTTCATCCTTGAAGAATTATTCTTTAGTCAAAAGAATCCTTTGCTACTGCATAATGCGATCGTCTTTTATTGTTGGCATGTCCTTTGTCCTTCGCATAACAGTATCTGTTTTTGCCCCTTCCTTACTGGATCAATACTTGATTTTGATATTGTATTGACTGAGTTCTTCACTCCATCGTATTTGTCGTACATTCAAGGCTTTGGTGGTAGTGAACGGGACAAGGTTCTTGTGGTCTGTGAGAATCTTGATGGTGTGTAGACTTCCTTGCACATATTTTCTCCACTCTTTGAGAGCTTGCATGATCGCCAGGAGTTCTTTATTGTGGATGTCATAGTTGCATTCCGCTTTAGTCATCGTTTTTGACTAATAGGCTATTGGTTTCCATAGTCCTTCCTTATCTTGTTGTGATATTATTCCGGAACAGACATAATTGGATGCATCTGTTTCGATTATAAAAGGTGCCTCTTGGTCGAAATGTCTTAGTATCGTAGTTGTGGTGAGTTTTTCCTTAACACCCTCAAATGCCTTCTGTTCTTGCTCCCCCTATTCCAACTTCAGGTTTTTCTTTGTCCTGTTGTATAATGGTTTTGCTATTCTGCTGAATCCTTCTATGAATCACTGGTAGAAGTTGCAGAATCCCACAAAGCTCTGGATATCTTTGACTTTCTCCCGTGTTGTCCATACTTTTATGGCATCTGTTTTGGTAGTGTCCATCCTTACTCCTTTGGAATTGATGATGAATCCTAGGTATTCGGTTTCTTCCTTATGGAATTCGCATTTCGTGGGTTTTAGGTGAACCCCAATTTCCTTTAGCTTCACCAATATCATTGCCACATCTTTCCGATGTTGTTCCATGGTATCCAAATATACCAATAGGTCATCTAGGTAAGCAATGCAGTTGACATCCCAGTATTTACTGAGTGCATTGTTGACCCATTGTTGGAAAGCTGCTGGTGCATTGGCTAATCCAAATGGCATGACCATATATTCATATAATCTGTATCGTGTCCTGAATGTTGTTTTCCATTCGTCTCCTTTGGCAATCCATATATATTGATATGCATCCTTGATGTCGAGTTTGGTGAAGTATTTCACTGTTTGCAGTGGATCCAAGGCTTTGCTTATCAACATTAATGGGTATCGATCCTTTTTTGATACTGTGTTTAGGCCTCTATAGTCCATGCAGAGCCTTGAACCTCTATCCTTCTTTTTGACGAAAAGTATAGGTGCCCCTGGTGATGAAGACGAAGGTCTTATCCAATGTCTTTCTAGATTCTTTTCCAGGTATTCTCTGAGTTCCTTAAGTTCTTCCCCTCTGAAGGGGTAAAGCTTCATAAATGGTGGCGGTGCTTCTGTTTTGATCTTGAGGTCTGCCACTCGATGTGGTGGTAGTTCAGTTCTTTCCTTTCCTTCAAATATGTCCAAGAAGTTGTGATATTCTTTAGGCACTATTTGCTTCAAAGTTTCCTTCTCGCCATTCCCTTTCTTCCGCAGGGCTAGCTCAGTGCTGATTGTTGTGGCCACTATTGTGAGTCGTGCATTGTCCTATTTCAGGATTCCGGTGATGTCTCCCCTTTTGTGCATTCTGCCAAATGCTTGCGCTGAGATAAAAGTTATTGATAGCTTTTCCTTATCCTGGTCTGGTTGTTTCTCTTGGTGGTCTATGCTGCCGAATCCTTGCTTACCCCTTTCTGTATGTTGAAGTTGTTGTACTTCCTTGAAGAGTGTTGAAACTATTTTTTCAATAATTATCTGGGCAATCCTATCCCCTTTGTGGACCTCATAATCCACTTCTGACAGGTTTACTAATAGGACCCGAATTTCTCCTGTGTAGTCCGCATCTATGACTCCAGCATTGATGGTGAGGCTGTTTTTGCTTGTCAAGCCACTTCTGGGTGTGATGTGGGCATAGGTGTTCTCCGGGAGTCCCATTGAAATTCCTGTTCCGACAAGCTTTTATCCCCTTGCAGGGATTATTGCTCCTTCTATACTGAACAGGTCACTTCCTGCAGCCTTTTGCGAACCCCTTATAGGTATCTTCGCATCTCTTCTGAGCCTTTTGACCACAACCTCATAGTGGGGTCCTTCCTTAGTGCTGATCCTTAAAATCTGACTTTTCAGATTTTCCTGAATTGCTTCCTTTTCTGGTATTGCATATACCATCAGGGATGCATCAAGGCATACTGCCTTACACCTATCACTATCGAAGGTGATTTCTTCCTCTTGTCAGTCAATCCTTGGGTTGTGATCATTCACCATGTCATGCTAAGGATGGCTTTGTGTTTGACAAGGTTTGCCACTAGGAAAGTTGCTTTCTCTTTGTGGCTTGCGATTTCCATAGAGATTTCCATGACATGGGTGATGGGACCTGTATCAGATACAGTTCCATCCACCATGTATATTTCCCTTGACTTTTTAATTTTTATCAAGGGTAACTGATGGTTTATAGCCAAGTTGCGGTCTATAAAATCTTCAGTTGCCCCTGAATCTATCATCGCGTTTGTTGATATTTGTTGTTGTCTATTGTGGAGTTGTACTTTGACCATGATATGATCCGATTAGAGTTTTCATAATTCTTTGTTTGGGATTGTGGAGTAGAGGTGTGCTATTCGATAGTTTTCATCTTGTCATCCCCTGGTCCATCCTTCCCTGGGGACTTTGTCCCTCTTTTGATGGGTTTTGTCCAGTGATCCCGAAGACCATCCAGTCTTGGGGACTTTTGTCGTTTAAAGCCTCTTCTTGTTCCTTCTCCATCTTCATTTCCCTGATCTTGGTCTTGTCGATGTTGGCTTTTTGGACTGGACAATCCTTTGCCATATGTCCCTTCTTCCCACATTGATAGCATAGTCCTTCTTTCATTCATTTCTTCCATTCCTCTTGGGGTAGCCTTTGGTATCTTCTTCAGTTTGTGGCCTCCAGGTCTATAGGCTCTCCTCGTGGGGTCTCCTTGGGTGCTGCTCTGAAGGTGCCATCATGGTTTCTCGGGGTGTCATATACCTCTGTCTTTGCTTTCTCTGGTTGGCGTAGGTTTCTGAGGGTGGCTAATCAGACTTCCTTGTTCATAGTCCAGACTGCTAACTCCTCAACTGCCGTAACTATCTGATCATAGTGGTCAAATTCCTCTTGTAGTTTCAGGTTCATGCCTGCATATAGCCATTCTCCAGCCAATGTATCGTCTAGTTCCACTTCTGTTAATGCCAATTTGAATTTGTTCCAGTATTCTGTCATGGTTTGGCTTCCTTGAGTCATGTTCTTGAGTCGCATCCTTGTGTTACCCTTTGTATTGATTTCTCCAAATTGAGCTTTGATTGCCTCCTTAAACTCTTCCCAGTTGTCCCAAGTTTTTGCTCTGATCCCTTCCGTATAGGGTGTGAGCCATGAGCTTGCCTCCTTCCTTAATAGGCTGGACACATAGGTGATCTTTTCTTCGTTATATTGTTGTGCCCATCCTACTGCTTGGAAGTAGATTTGTAGTTCTGCTAGCCAGCTCCTAAGTTCTTGTCGTTCTCACGTGTAGGTGCTTGGTGGTTTGACTTTTGGCTTTGGGCTGTTCATTGCCTGGAGTATTTGGGCAAGCTGTCCCAGTTGTTCTTCATCTTCTGGTCTTGCGGCTTATCCCGAGCCTTGTCCTGCTCCTGCACCCGACATTCTTTCTTCTCCTTCTTCTTCCTCACTTGAAGAGGATTCGTTAGGTGGTGATCTTTGTTCTGGTGTCACTGGAGTTGGTGTTCTCCCTCTTTCAGAAGCTGTCCTCGCAAGTTCTGCTGTTACTTCTGGAAGGTCTAAGGACTGATCTTCGTATTCGAAATCTGTGTTGTCGTTGGGTGTTGCTTAAAGACGAAACCAAATGTTATGATCGGCTATAGATCTCTCCTATTTATATCTCGCAACAGGCAACGATCCTGCAGTTAGCTTTTCTTCGGAATAGATTTTACGTATCTTCTATTGTATTCTCCTTTCTTCGAGAATTCTAATACTTAGTTGTCTTATGCCACATCTTAGATATTGACCTTTGTTAATACTAAGTCCTTGTAGCGCCAACTAGTATTAGTCTGGTTCTTTCTTGCTTTAGTGGGTCTTTGTAGATAAAGAGCATAAAGGTGTTTATTCGTAAAGTAATAGATAGGAAATAACTTAGGTGGTTGTGTGAAGAACGAACTATCAGGTCCTACTGACCTCCTTATATAGTTCTTCTAGCAACCCACTTACAAATTCAATGAGTCACAACTGTGACTCATACACTCGTGTAACATATAACCTTATGACCATACTTGGTCATGCGCAAAAGTCCCATGACCTTAAAGGGTCATGTGCGAAACCTCTTGACTCGTATAAATGAAGTCATGCCTCTTGATCCTTATGACACATATGCACACATATGAATCAACGCTCAACCTACCAATCAAATTCAAACATAATCAACTATGACTCACAACTGTGAGTCATGTGAGACCCTATGACTCATATGCGAGTCATTGTACAAAAACATAACATCGTATGACTCAACTGAGTCATGCGCAAAACCCTTTAATAAATAAAATACTTATGACATACAATCGTATGTCATATGAAACCATTACAAACCATGCCAGGTTTGTAATATATGGTGACAAACAAGCTCTATGTAGTCAAACTCATGCCCTGGGAAAAAAACCATCACCACAAGCTCCTCTAGTATGTAACTAACCTCACATCTTGCTCTTAGCCAAACTAACCTCTGAATCACTATGCTGAAACCTAAAGAAACATCTAAGAGAAAGCAGGAAGCAACAGGAAAACTACTATGAAATCCCATGTACACAAAAGGCAATTAGCTCATATATTAGAGTCCTAATGGGCAGTCATGGAAGAAAGATAGCTACAGGATACTGAAGCATCAAATAGTCTATTGATCCATGACCAAAATCTCAGAAAGCATCAGAATACCAGTGACTAGGCAGTCAGAAGTGTAGAAGGACTATGGTCTGAGCTGAAGGCTACAATAGATATATCAGTAGGTTACCTGCCTAATGTGATGTTTGAAGCCAGAGAAATTCTACTACCATATCTCTCATGTAGTATTTTGCTATAGGAGAGATAGTGTTACATCTCGAGAGGACCCCAGGAAAGTGAAGCCAATCGAGCGGAGGGAGGAGGAGGGAGTAGGATACCAGCAAATCAACAGAGGAAAAACGATAGGCACAGGGGTAGGCCTAGCTCTGATATGACTCTCTATTATCATATTCATGTCTGACTTGGCGACCTCCCTGGAAAAAAGAGAAAAGAGAAATTGACCACAGCCTATTAACAAGTTTTCTCATACTGCATACTCTATTATCAGCCATCTGTAGCAAAACACAGGATGTTGCCAACTTTGGTCTTTGCTAAATAAGTTCAAGTGAAGTTAGGGAAGGAGAGGCATCACCAATACCCTAAGGTGTTAGTAAGTGAGGATAGTTATATCAAGAGGGTAAGATTTCAAGAGAGAAGAGGAGAGAGGGTGCTCTGCAGCAAGTGAATGATACATAGATGTACCTTCCTCTCCTAGAAGAGTAGGGACAGAAAGGAAAAGTCTGATGTTTTTTTGCAGTATTTACATGTTCCCAAATTGGAAATAAATTTCAATCACCAGAGGTGTAGTGGAGATAGAAGATATTTCTAATGTTCAAAGTATATATAGTTGGTGTTACAATCCTTTCTCTATCCGGGTATACTTGCAGTAGGCAACATTCCTATTTTCCTCACTTCCTCTTATCGATAATCTCAGACTGTTGTCTTGTTTGTTCTCGTAGTCGAATCCTAGATTCCTACTTGGTTGACCTTTGTTATCAATGACTTCGGAAGTTCAAACAGTTCAATGTTGATAGAAGTTTTTTGTATTGAAAAGTATTTAGATGGTTGCGTGAGGAACTAACTACTCTCGCCTATGAGCCTCCTTATATAGTCGATCCTCCCACAACCTTAACACTTGATGACTTATCCCCATGAGTCATGCATACATGTGACTCAAATGAGTCATCATGTGAAATCCATTGACTGACTCCTATGAGTCTACCTTGCCAACTATCAAAACCAATCAAAACTTATAAAACTAATCATGTGCGCAACTCATGTCACATGTGTGAAACCCTGTGACTCATAATCTGAGTCACGTGTGAAAACATAACATTATATGACTACTATTACAAGTCGTAGGAAATCAAACATCCAATAACAACTTACTAATGACTCACTAGCATGAGTCATGTGAAATATTCATTTCTTCTGACTCATAATTATGAATCAGGTGAAATCTGCCTTATCCATCTGCCTTACTTAGTCACAATCTGTGACATTAGCTCCCATCTTTCCTAGCAGTAGTCCCATGATGCTACCTTCCTAACCTCCCAGTCTCCACAATTTTACTCCGATTTCCCAAGCCTCCTGTTTCCATTGCTGTCAACCTTCTTCCAATTTATGACATCATCGACGCAGGGATTCCATCATGTTGCCAGCATTTTAAAGTGCCCGTTTCTGGTCTTCGATCATTTTTTGTTGACCTTCAATGATTCCGTCTTTTTGGCCCAACAGTTTCCGGAGGTCGCTTATCTACTGTTGTAGTACATCGGAGTCTGGTTCTGTTTTTTTGCTCCCCTCTCTTCCCAACCATGTCCTCATAGTTTTGCTATTTTTTCTCTACTGCTCATCTGTCATCAACAATGGCATTTTTTCCCCCATTATCCTGGGGTAATACCCCGCATCCACCTTTTTCCATCGATGTTCCCTACACCGATCATTGAAACAATGTTCCCAACCCACTACTTCCTTGTGGGCTCTTCTTTTCCTGGGTTCCCTTGGGAACTAGTTTCCTACTTCCTTATCTCGTAGGTGTATTGGGCAGCTGTCATTATAACAGCTAGTCCAGGACAGTGCATCATGTGCTAATTTCTCTGTATATTCCCTCAGTTCATCCGTCATGTCTTTTCCCATTGGTCCCGAATACTCAGGACTAGTGGGGGTAGTGTCTCTGGGGGCATACCATGAGTCATCCCATTGTTCAGTTCTGGGTTGGGATGTGGAGCAGGATCGATTTATCATGACGTGTACCCATTCTTGGTTTATGGGAGTACTTGGAGTTGAAACGGCAGGTTGCGAGTTCGGCATTTTCGAAGTTTTCTACTGGATACACGGTTTTATCATGTTCTGGTGAGTATCCTGTCCACTTGGCTCGATATTGTCGGTTGCCGTGGTGTAGCCAAGAGCCTACTACTTCCTCTAGTTCGTATTAGTCTTCACCATCTATCTCTATAAGCAGTTGGGGTTCTTGTTTTTGAGGGGGGAATTGATTGTCTTGGTAGGGTTCGAGGAGTGAAATGTGGAATGTGTTGTAGATTCTCATTGATGGTGGAAGTTCTAGCTTATATGCGCTCTTCCCTATTTTTGCCATAATCTTGAATGGTCTGATTTCCTTGTAATCTGGCTTTTCTGATGGTCTCGTGGTTTTGATGTTTCTTGGCAGCAACCATACCATGTCTCCTGATTTCCAATTGGGATCTAGTTTTCAGTGTTGATCGTAAACTTCTTCCTGTCATAACTGAGCCATGACCATCTCTTGATGTAGTGACTCATGCAGGTGACTCATTTCCTCTTTTCGCATTATTCCTTCTTGCATCAGATGCCCTATCATTCCGTATTCTGGGTAGATCCCATAGTTCACATAGAAAGGTGATGTTTCAATGGTCTCTTGGTGCCCATTATTGTATGCGAATTCTGTTAACAGTAGGAGTTTGCACCAATTGTCTTGCTGATAATTGTCGTATGCTCGCAGATACTGTTCTAGTATTCCATTGGTCCTTTCTGTTTGTCCATCGGTTTGGGGGTGAAATGCCGTACTGAGTCTTCATTCGATCCCTAGTTTGCTTGCAATTTCCTTCCATAGGTCTGAAGTGAACAGGGATCCCCTGTCTGTGATGATATCTCTTGGTAATCCATGGAGTCTGGCCACTTCTTTAAGGAAGAGGGTTGCAAACTATCATGCGTCTAGATCCTTCTTGCAGGGAATGAAATGACTCATTTTTGTGAGGCGATCAATAATGACCAGTATCATGTCATAACCTTCCGACTTGGGTAGGTCTGTGATGAAGTCCATGGCAATCGACTTCTATCGTCAGTCTGGTAATCTGTTTGGCTGTAGCAGTCCATAGGGTGCGTGTCGAACCACTTTTGTTCATTGGCATGTGTTGCAGTTATTTCCGTATTGCTTGATTGTTTCTCTCATCTTTGGCCAATAGTATTTCCGTTTGATCAGGTCGACCGTTTTCTCCATTCCTCCATGACCTACTTGTAGGACATCATGATGTTTCCGGATAATTGCTGTCTTTATTTTTTCATCGTTCGGTATCCATATTTTTCCTTGATACCATAGGTAGCCACTTTCCCATTGACATAGTCCCAAGGCCACCCCTTTTAATTCCGTCTGTTTTGTTGCTAATGCTTTTCGAATTTCCTGGATCTGTTGGTCTATTTACCCTGCTCCCCATATTTCCTCTTTGTCTCTGTCCTGGAATTCTACTAATTCCATTTCTTCCATGAAGTACTTTTCTTTTGGTAATAGGATCCTTTGTTTGTACATGATCCTCGGGTCTCCTTCTCGTGGTAGGTCCTCTTCCCTTCTTGTTAGGGCATCTGGTTTGCCTCCTTCCTTTCCTGGTTGGTATTGTATTTTGAAGTCAAACTGACTCATATATTCTTCCCACCGAATTTGTCGTTCGTTCAGATCTTTTATACTCATGAAAGTTACCAGATTCTTTTGGTCCATTAGGACTGTTACTGGGTGTCGGCATCCCTTCACATATCTTCTCCATTCTTTCAACACTTGAACTATTGCCAATAGTTCCTTGTCATGAATATCGTAATTGCATCGCACCTTATTCATGGTTTTTGATCAATAGGCTACTGGCCTCCATTTCCTGTCCTGCCCCTATTGCGATAGAATTGCTGTACAGATGTACTTCGATGCATCTGTTTCTATTGTTGTGGGTCTTTCCGGGTTGTAGTGTACTAGTAATGGGGATGTTGTGAGTTTTTCTTTTAATCCCTTGAAGGCTTTTTGTTCTATTTCCCCCCATTCCCAACTGTTCTTCTTTTCCATTAACCAGTAAAGGGGTTTTGCTAGGCAACTAAACCCTTCAATAAATCTCCTCTAGAAATTGCAGAATCCCAGGAAGCACTGTACTTCCTTGACTTTTTGTGGGGGTTTCCAGTCCCATACTACACTGGTCTTTATCGGATCTGTCTGGATTCCTTCCCTATTGATGATAAAGTGTAGGTATTCCATTTCCTTTTTGTGGAATTCGCATTTCGACAGTTTAACTTTCATTCCTGATTTCCTTATATCCATCAAGATGCTGCTGACATCCCTTTTGTGCTATTCAAGGTTGTCCGAATATATCAGGACATCATCAAAATAGACTATACAATATACATTGATATGGCGCTATAAGGTGTTGTTGATATACCTCTGAAAGGCAGCAGGAGTGTTGGTTAGTCCAAAGGGCATGACCAGGTACTCGTATGTTCCTAGTTTGCTTGCAAAGGTCGTCTTGCTTTCATCTCCTTCCTGGATCCATATATTGTGGTAGGCATCCTTGATATCAAGTTTAATGTAGTATTTCACTGTGCTTAGCCGATCAAAGGCTTCCCCTATCAATGGCAACGGGTATCTGTCCTTTGTTGAGATCTCATTGAGTCCTCTATAGTCCACACACAGTCGCAGGGTCCCATCCTTCTTTTTCACAAACAGTATTAGTGATACCTGGTCTGTCCATACCTGTTGGATCCACCCTCATTCTATGTTCTGTTAGATGTATCTTTTTAGTTCTTTTAGCTCATCTGCCCCCAATCTATATATCTTCTTTTCTGGGACTTTTTTCCCTTCTTCCAGGACTATTTCCAGGTCTACCCCCTTCCTGTGTGGAGGTAGGCCCCTTTTTTCTTCCTGTTCGAATACGTCGAGGAGATGATGATATTCCTTTGGGATTATCTCCTCTATCCTTCTTTTGTTCTTCTTTTTCTTGTTTTGTATGGCCAACTCTGTACTGATGTTGACTGCCTCTATTCAGACCTCTCCATCGAGTTTTCTCCATTTGAAAATTCCTGTAGATTCTCCTCATCTGTATCAATGTCCGAACACCGTTGCCGATATTTCATAGATCTCAATTCTTCTGGACTGTTCTTTTTCGTGCGATTCTTTGCTGGGTCTTTGGATATTGGACAATTCCGAACTTCTGAATCCCTTGTCCCCTCTGTCAGTATCTTCTAACTCTCTTACTTCTTGTAAGTCTTCGCTATTGATTTTTTCAACGATGAGTTGTGCGATCTGGTCCCCCTTCTTTATTTGGTATCTGCTGTTACCGAAGTTAGCCATGACCACCTTGACTTCTCCTGTATAATCTGCGTCTATTACTCCTACACTGATTGTGAGTTGGTGTTTGATGGCTATACTGCTTCAAGGTGCTATGCGCCCATAAGTCTGTAGGGGTAGTCCTATAGCTATCCCTGTTGATACTACCTCTTGCCCTTTGGCAGGTATCTCAATGTCCTCGTTTGCATACAGGTCATGTCCTGCAGCCTTCTCTGACCTCTTAATGGTCACCTTTGCTTCTGATATTAGTTTCCTAACCTTGACATCCCCCGTGCTTTCTGGCCTGGATTTCTGAGAGCCTCGTGACTAGGTTCTCCTACAGGGCCTCTGCCTCTGGGACTGAGTAGACCACCGGCGAGCTTTTGGGACACCATGTCATACATCGTTTGCTGTTAAAGGTAATCTTTCTTTCATTCCAGCCTATTGTGAGATTGTGTTCTTTCAACCATGGCATTCCAAGGATGACTTTGTGATTCTGTAGGTCTGCTACCTGAAAGGTTCCCCCTTCATGGTGACTTCCTATATTCATTGATACTTCTGCTGTGTGTGTTACAGGCCCCATTTGGCTTAGTTTTCCATCAGCCAAGTAGATTTCTCTTGCATTCTTGGCTTCTTTCATTGTTATTCCATGTTTTGCACAGACTTCATTGTCGATGAAGTCTTCCGTTGCTCCTGAATCAATCATTGCGTTGATCATAACCGTGTTCTTCCCTTTTCTTAATTGTACTTTTACCATAACATGGTCGTTTTCTTGTTCTAGTGATTCCATGTGCTGGAGTGCCGTATAATAATTGGATAAAATGATGGGTTTTCATTCTGGTCTGTCCCCCAGTCCATCACTTACTGGGGACATTCCTCATTTCCCACTGGCTCCTCTTCTCTTTCTACCTCGATTTCCTTAATCATAGGTCAACCTTTCCTCATCTTATTGTACTTGGCATTTTCATAAGTATCCAGATATTGTCAATTCACTTGGCACCAAGAAATCAGGGGTAGTAGGTAGGACATGCATAGCTATTGAGAAACTATTATCAATACAATACAGTACTATACTCAGTAAAACCAGTTATCATGACATGTGCTATTATAAAGTGAGGCAAGATACATATGCTAAACCAGTTAGAGAGATAGCAAGCTAACCAAGAGGTAACTTTTTAATTTTAGGAAAGCAGATAACACCCTGATGGTGGGCTGTAATAATTGCCTTTCAGAGTCAGGAGCTACCAATGCCCTTTCACAAAATCAAAGAAATTACTGGTGTTGCTGCTTTGACGGCCAACAACATTTGGTGCCATGCAGTGAAGAATGCACGACAAGCATGAGTGACCAGTGATGAATCAGACAATCACCCACTCTCTCTTCAAGAGCTTATTGCAAGTTCAGCTCTTGATGCTGATCCTCATCCCAGATGCCCAAGACTTTTGGATACAGAGGATAAAGACAAACTGATTGAGTTTGTAAAAAAAAACTTTCAAACACAGAGAATGACAATCAATGATCTCTGCCGAGAGCCAGGATATGCCCGTGTTAGTGACACAACTATTTATCGTGCCCTTTTGGATCGGGGAATCTGGGCGTACCATGAAGAATTCAAAATTATTTTGATGGAAGCAAATAAAAAAACAAGACTGGTAGGTTTTACCTTTGAACAAATATTTTGCACGCCCTAGTGAGTGCCCGGCATAGTGAGTTATCTGCAAGTTTAAGCAAAATGATTGGCTGAACCACAGGTCTGATTTAAATAGTGGCTAGTATTTGGATAGATAGCTTGCTATGCTGGATGCTCACTATTATGTAAAATATGTTATTATCTACACTCTTACTAATTGCTTATAGGATTATTGTGAAAGGAGGGAATACTGGCTTCCTAGCAGGGAGTGGGCCAATATTTCCTTCACAGATGAGATGTCTGTGGAGGTTGGAGCTACGTTTAGTATGAATTTGCTTTGGCATGAGAAGGGGGAAAAATAGCATGAGGATTGCATGGGAACAAAAAAAAACAAGGCACATCACTGATGTGTTGGGGGATGATAAGCTGGAATTAGAAGGGGCCCTTCCATGTTTGGTCTGCTGAGACTAAGGAAGAAAAGGAGCATGCCAAGAAAGAAATTGCAGAATGGAATGCAAAATCTTGTCAGGAGGAGGAGGGGTTAAATAGGCAGTGGAGAACAACAGAGGAGTTTAGACTTTTAAAAGAGGGGGAATTAAAGGCATCAAGAGAGCTACAGGCTGTGGCATTGCAGCAGGGAGGAGAAAAAATAAAAACCACACAGTCCTGGTGTGGAAAAGAATATAAAATTAAAAAACTAAAGCGAAAGGATGCCAAAGGGGTAGACTCTTGGAGATGCATTACCAGCCTTTGCTGTCCACTGTTATGGCCAACTTGCCGAGAGAGATTAGCTCTCGATCCCCACTTTTTGCTAATGGAGGACAACGCTCCATCACACAATTCGGACTTCACAAACTTGGAAAGAAGGAAGGAAGGAATAGAAAAAGCTACCTGGCCTGCCAACTCCCCTGACTTTAACCTGATCAAACACATCTGGCGACTCATGAAGATGCGAATCCTCCACCACCATGGGTCAAAAAGAATCCAAACACTGGCAGAAATGAAAATGGTACTGCAGGAAGAATGGTTAGAGATTGCGATGAAGAGATTAATCATGAGATTGTCAAGCTTCCTGATATCATGGTACGATATATAGCCAAAAAAGTTGGGAATAATTTTCAAGCTTGACCCTTCTCCTTCTTCTCCTTTTTTTCTTTTTGGTCTTCTATTTCTGGCTTCTTACTCTGTCCTAACATTTAATTTTAATCAATCGTATTATCAACTCTCATATTGCATGCCTGCTCAGCACCCCAAGTGTCAGGGCCTTGGCACCAAGCAAATCGACGGCATCCGGATACTTATGAAAATGTCAAGTACTGCAGCCTCCATTCTTTTCTTATCGCGGTATAATCCTTATCATCTCTCGGGCTTCGGCATTCTCTTGCCAAATGTCCTGGTTTGGTACATGCAAGACACAGATTGTTATTCCTTCTTCGTATGAACTCGTTTTTTGACAGGTTGAGGTTTGGTCTTTTTCGCATTGCATCCAGATCCAAAGGATCTCCCCTTGCGGCTCCATCCCCTCCTGTCCTAAATGTTCCATTCTGGTTCCTAAGGAGTTCGATCGTCCTTAGTACTCCCCCTTGGCTTCCTTGCAAGTGTTTAATCATATTGATCCAGTTTGCTTTCTCGATGGCCCATCATGACATTTCTTCCACATTGTCTGCTGGAAAGTGGTCGGCTGCCCAAGCATCTTGTAGGGTTTTGTTGATTCCCTTCAGGAATTGTCTCCTCATGGTTCCTTTATCTTCATTTGCCTCAGTTGCTGTGAGTTGGAACTCATTCCAATAGTCTGTTACTGGCTCCTTCCCTTGTCTCATCTGCTGGAGCTTAGTACACACTGCATGTTCCACATCTATGTCCCCAAACTGGCCTTGGAGTGCCTCTGTAAACTCCTCGTATGTCGTCCAAGCTTCTATTGTTCTTCCTTCTATATAGGGAGTTATTCAGCTAGCCGCTCCTTCTCTTAGTAGGGACTTGACATAGGTAATTTTTTGCCTTGCTTCCATGGTTCCCATAGTATCAAAGTACACTCGACACTGTGCCAAAAATATTCATAGCTAGCTGCAAGTTTTATTAAATGTTGGTGGCTTTTCCATCTTGTTTCTATCTCCATTCTCTCTTCTGCCATTCAGGCGGTCGAGGATTTCAGCAAATTGTTTGCTGGTAAATCCTTGGATTTGTGTTACTGCTGGTGGCACTGCTGCTCCCGCCGGTGGTACTGCTGCTCCTGCTCCCCCTGCTGGGGGTATGACATCTATTGCATCACTCATTGTTGTTGGGTACTGCTTGTTAGACGCAACGAAATGTGATAATCCTCTCTCTATCTGGGTATACTTGCAGTAGGCAACATTCCTATTTTCCTCACTTACTCTTATCGATAATTTCAGACCGTTGTCTTGGTCGTTCTCGTTGTCAAATCCTAGATTCCTACTTGGTTGACGTTCATTATCGATGACTTCGGAAGTTCGAACAGTTCAATACAGATAGAACTTTTTTGTATTGAAAAGTATTTAGATGGTTGTGTGAGGAACTAACCACTCTCGTGCATGAGCCTCCTTATATAGTCATTCCTCCCACCACCCTAACCCTTGATGACTTATCCATATGAGTCATCCATACATGTGACTCAAATGAGTCATCGTGTGAAATCCATCAACTGACTCCTATGAGTCTACCTCGCTAACTATCAAAACCAATCAAAACTTGTAAAACTAATCGTGTGCACAACTTGCATTATATGTGTGAAACCCTGTGACTTATAATCTGAGTCACGTGTGAAAACATAACATCATATGACCACTATTACAAGTCATAGGAAATCAAACAACCAATAACAACTTACTAATGACTTGCTAGCATGAGTCAAGTGAAATCTTCATTCCTTCTGACTCATAATTATGAATCAGGTGAAATCTGCCTTATCCATCTGCCTTGCTTAGACACAATCCATGACAGTTGGTACAATCTTAATAATATATGATGAAGATTATAGACATAAAGTGAATAGTACTTGTATGGGCATGCTAAGAGGTAGAGGAGGAAAGTCAAACCAGTAGTTTGACTTTTAGGTCTTGGTTGTGATTACTGTAAAGGAAGTCAGATTGGTAGATATTCAAGTCCTTGTTTCTCTTAAGTGAAGTGGGTAAAGCCTCCTTTATCTATAAGACTATTTGCTCTATATAACTAAGTGGAAAGTATAGAAAATAAGTTGAGAAACACAATTGGGAAGAGGTTTAACCCTGAGAATCTCACAAGAAAAACCTAATAATAATAACATGCAAAAATCTAAAGTCCCATGAAGGAAATTATTGTAGGTCATAAATGTGTAAAAGATGCATCAAACTAAAATAAACCATGAATATACATCAGCAAAAAAAAAACCCGCATCTGATGTATTGGCATTGCATCATGACACACACTGCATTTCTTGCACACCTGGTGCACCTGGTGCATCCTGAGTTCCATTGTAACCCCCTGTTGCACCCTATGCATCATGATGTTTGTTGCAAAACAACATTATGCCTGGTGCATCCTGTGTAGCATAGCAACACTTTGCAGCTTCAGGACACTACCTGACATTGAGTTGCCATCCTCATGACCCCTGAACATCTGCATCTCTGTTGCAGCTTCATCCCTATAACCTGACATCTAGCTATAGCCGCCACCTGATGGAAGTAGTACTGGGCATGGCCACACAGAGCCAACCTTCATCACCTTCCTTCCATCTCTCGTCATGATGCCATAACTCCATCCCAATATCGGCCACACATGTCTTCCACCCCGCGATGTCCCCATCCCTCCCCTGTACCTTCCAAGTATTCTGACATGTCACTCTTCTTGGTTACTCACTGTGAGTCACCAGAGCATTGCAGTGATTTGTCGCAATCTATCTGGTGTCTTCACTGCGTCCTCGCAACATCAGGATGCATGATGTCCCACAGCATCATGGCAATATCGGGACCCACGTTGTTTCACTGTATATTGTCATCAGGGTCCTAATCTCAAGGACTGACCAATCCCCTACCATAAATTTCTACATTGTATACTTTTAGTTGTATCTATTATTCACTTTCTATTAATTAGTTTCTATATACAGATTTATATATACAGGTTGCAATGAAAGATGCTATAATATTCTCTGTGCCATCCAGCCATCCTCGATGCAGAATACTTACCCAAGCCAACAGTTGTCAGCTGATTGTCTGATCTCCTAACCACTCAAGCAATCTCATTAAATGTCCTTAAATCAATATAGCTATTAAGAAGCTATCACTGGTCTGTCTCTGGGATGAGGTGCCCTAAACCTCGGATTGTCCATATGTCTACCATAGAAAACTCTTGTGCATTTTCCCTTAGCTGTACTGTGACAAGCCCATGGACATCGGATATGCATCTTGAGTTAACCATGTTCAATATTTGGACCCAAGCAAGCCTGCCCATTGTGTCCTTATGCATGTAGTTTCTCATTTTGAAGAGCAACAGGAGCTTTCTGGAGAGATGGTCTCAGAGCACACTATACCTATGCTTACCACCAGTCTGTACCCAAACCCAATGGTAGTGACTAGCCTCATTCTTGAAGAGTTGTGTACCAGTAGAGCATGACCTATGGATGTTGTAAATGTTGATTTCCTGGAACACTAGAATGTGGATTTCAAGTTGCATTAGTAGTTCCACTCGAAGGAATTGAAGTAGGTCAGGATCTTCAGGAAGGTGGTTCTCATTGTACAGGCTATTTCATCTATATGGAATCAATTCCTGATAGATGCTCTCCAGTGAGATATTGAAGACCTTGCACAAGTCTATCACATCAGAGACATTGTCACAACACCCCTTCAGGATCCTACGATTGGTAACTAGCATAGATAGGGAATTTATTTTATCTAAATGTTCCACAACATTAGCAGGGTGATCAGCCCCACGATGTCGAAGGGAATCCAAGTTCAAAACTCACATTCAGATCGCATGCTAGTGATCACAGTGGTACAAGATCTGTCATGTGGCATTGTTTTTATTTGAATACAGCCACCCCTCCTTGATTTGTTCCTTATGTGCAAGCTTGCCAAACTCTATGGAATATATCTGTGTGTCACCAAACTGGTATATGTGAATCTGAAAATGACTTAGTAGATGCATCTTAATGAAGTTGAAATGACATTCCATATAGATTAGTTCCATATGTTGGTTGATCTCTTCTTCAAGATCCTGCTCCGGTACCCAATACTGGTTGCATTTTGCAACACATTGGTTTACTTATGTTCTGTGATGTCATAGCTCCCTTCACTGCTTGTCAACCTTTGCCCATGATTTCTTCAATATTGGAAACTGCAAGAACATATCTTTCGTATCATGAAACTAATTCAGATATCATTCCATATAATCTAAGGTCTTGGTGTATGGCTTCAATATTGGGCCATCAAAGTGAAATCAAGTAAGGACCTGATGCAGGTAAGTATGTATTTGAATGGCAATACTTGCATACTCTCAGGCTGCCTCAATACCACAGCGAGAACTCCCATATGTCAATGCCCCAGGTTCCTCATCTCCTTTTCTTGCCACTGCATAACCTTGTGGTATCCTGCTTTGGGCACAAAGAATCCCGGGTATGATGGTAATGCCTTCCAGACATCATCAAAAGCCTGCAGTTGGGCGTGTTTCTGAAGGAATCCCTGAACCAAGTCCATCATATGCTTAAATTGTCCCAAATAAACTGGATAAAACAAATTCAGCTTGTGCTGATTGGGTGCTGAAACCCATTGAAGTCCATGAAAAACATTCCACCCTATCTTGATACCAAGTTTGTCAAATGTAGTATTCATGTCTCCTGATCCAGAGTCTGTTGACCAATGCTCATTTTCTTGTTCGAGATGTTCGTATGAGGCATAATCCTGTGTCTCCTTCGTCTCCTGTACATTGGTTCATAATGCATCAGGAGGCACCTCAAACTTTGGACAGGTATTAGATTTTGCTCTATGTAGTGCGATCTGTTCTATATGGTCTGCAACCTATGTGGAAAGGATAGGGAAGTACCACCGGACCTTCCCATCCTCACAGTCAATTGTGACATCATCAAGTGCAGCATCTTGTAAGGGTGACAGTATTTGTTGCAATATGCCTTGTAGTGTGTTAGTATTGATTTGTCTCTGCAGGTTGTCTGCTGAAGAGGCCTAGAGGAACTTGGGTGGGACAGGCAATAGTGCAAGAAGGAGAACTGCCATTGATTCAGGTCTGTTATGCCTAGTCGATGAGAGATTTCCTGTCGTAATATAGACAGGCCATACTTTCTTATCACGTGAGAAGTTGGTAAGATGTGTCTGATTAGACATTCCAATTATTGGAACCAGATTTGCACCATGTAGAAGTGTATCCTATAAACGATTAGCCAGTACCCTGATGAAGGTGGTTGCAAAGCACAGTGTATGGTACTTGGACATCCCACCACAAGTTCACTGTATGCATTTCGGCCTATATCCTATGCACATTCTGGTCGTATTCATGCCGCGGTGCATAGACTATGTCATTGCTGTATTCTAACAGGTGTTAACCTGTATGAACAAATACAATAGGGATCAGTGGTAGACCAGCTAGCATTCGACTCCTAAGGGAGACTAGAGAGGGAAAGACAAGCAGGTCTTAGATAAAGCGAAGGGGAAAGGGAGCAAGAGAATCACCATTCAACCAAACATTTTTGTTATCTAGGTGCTGTCTGAAGTCTGGCATTTCCTGCTAGTCAGGAAGCCTGTCTTAAATACATGATTTCCTCCACCCAAGATAGAGGTTCCTGTAAACCCGCAACCACTGTCATTAATGGTAAGTGCACTCCACCGGAGTCTTGGGTTCCTACCAGAACCCTGAAAGCCCAAGGCAACCCTTCACCCAAGCCTTATCTCTACCACCGATATATATGACCATTCATTCCCATAGAATCCCGAGCGCAAAGCCTTGGCAGTACAAAAAGCATAACTAATACAAAACATAATATGTTACTGGAATCCTAATGATACTGGTAGTGAAACAATCAATCAATCCACATAACCAAGAACAAACGAAATAATGTAACAAAGGAAAATATAAGAGTAATCAGTATACAGTTGCCGAAACATGTACACATGTTACATTCCCCCAATCTAAAACACCACATACTCTAGTCCAAATCCACCTGCTTGTTTCTATCTATATGCCAAAAAAGGGAGTCATCATTGGTACTGAAGTAGTCAAATTCCAAATAGCTAGAGTCATATTCCTCATCATCATAAGGTTCCCAAAATTTGTCAGGCACAGGTCCAGCTACACAGGGAGTCTCCGAAACCTCCATTGGTTCCCAAATTATTCTAACATAGTGTGAATTAATCTTAGGTATGGGGGCCACCGGGTAGTTTGTAGTCCAGTATTCTTGGATGATTTCCAAGCAGTTCTCCAGGTTCTCAATGGGTTCCCAAGAGTTGTCACTCCTTTCATATCCTTACCAGTGTACCAGGAATTCATCCCTATTGTACTGGCATCTCTAGTCGAGGATCTGTTCTAGTTCCCATTCTTCTGCATTGTCAATGATGCTAGGTGCCAGCCTGTCCATTCTTTGAGATGCAAGTCTATCTGGGTCATTTTTGAGGTATTCCTTGAGGGAAGATACATGGAAGATGGGTTTCTGGTTCTCCATTTGCCAGGGCAACTCAAGCTTGTAGTTGTCAGTATAGACATCATGTTCCAGTACCTTGAATAGTCCAAACCATCTGGGTTCTAGCTTTCTCGATTGTGCGGGTGTAGAGGTGTAGGGCCGTCCTCTAACTAATACTCTGGTTCCAATCTTGAAAGGGCGTCTCTGGGGTTTGCGTTGCTTGCCCGCTTGTACTGTTTGCCTGAATGTTGCATGCTTCCATGCCATAACCACTTCCATTCTTGTTACTTCATGAGTATTCAATATTTCATCAACAGCCAGTACCATGCTGGCTGATCGTTGAACTGGGTTAAAGATTTTCCATGGCCATCCATAGAGGGCCTGGTAGGGTGAGATACCCAAGGATTCATGGGGTGCACCATTTATGGCTGCCGCTATAGAGGGGAGAGCCTGGGACCAGTTGTTCTGCCTTTTGTGGACAAAGTTCCTCATCATTTGCTTGAGGATGTGAATCCTGCACTCCACTTGGCCGATGGTTTGGTGATGGTATTGGGTGGCCATCTAGACCTGGATTCCCAATGATTTCATCATCTGAGACCAAAACTTAGAGGTAAACTGGGAGTCCTGGTCGAGTATTATGCTGAGTGGCAGGCTATGAACATCAAAGATGGTACTTCGAAGTTTTTTTAATGTCTTTTCAGTGGTGGCAAGGTCGCCAAGAGGGACAAGGTGGGTACAAGATGTGATCCGGTCCATGATGACCATGATAGTATTGTATTTATTTGATTTGGTAAAGAGTCTAGCAAAATCGATAGCCAAGGACTGGTATGCCTTGTCTGGCTCTGGGAGTGTGAGGGATTGTCCTGTGGGGAGGGTAGTTAGTTCATTGTTGATCTGACATTGGTCACAGGAGCAACAATAAACCATGAAATCCTGCCACATCTGTGGCCACCAAAAGAAACAGCCTGCATTTGGGTAGCTTTTATGGGCTGAGAAATGCCCAAGGCCTTTGTGAACTGTTTTGAGAATAAATTCCAAAAGGGATACTCCTCTTTCCAAAGGTCTCACAGGGATATAAAGGTTAGAGTACCCATTGGTATTCTGTGCAATAAGTAGGCCATCTTGAATGGAATTGTGTAGTTTGTTGCTGGTCTCCTGGGCTCAGGCAAAAAGGGGGTCAAGCATAAGTGCTGCAATGACCTTGGGGCAAGAATCGTCCATGAGTGTTGTGTAGATTGTACCTAAGCAGGTGTTTGCTTTTTCAGTTTCCTGGTTACTCCAGAAGGGTTCACTATAGAGGGGTGAAAAAGAGGAAGCTGGGGAGGCATCTGGTAACTGATCAGGTATCAATTTATCTGCTAACCTTTCCTGATCTGCTATGAATCTGGGAGGGGGATGGGGGAGCGAGGCAGAAGGCCATGTAGTGAGTAGAGGGGTGTTGGCTGGTGAGGAGGAAATGATTGCCTTTGCAGGTTTCTTTCCCTTGTCCTTCTTACTTTACTGCTGCTTCTTATGATCTCTAGGAAAGTAACTCACTCCTTCCTGATCAGATTTGAGTATTTCACATTCGTCATCATAGCATGCTGTCCAGGAGGTTGCCGTGTGTACTACTTTCTTTTTAGATAGCTTGGGAAGTGTGACTTCATCCCCCCAGGAGTTGCCTTTGGTGATGGAGCTATCAATGCTGGCCTCGCTCCTTGGAGGGCTTCTATTGCTGTCCTTTAATTTCTGGGATCAGGTAACTGTATTGGCTTGAATTGTTTTTAACATATAATCAGGGCTGGCCCTGAGTATCGAATCTCGTGTGGTGCGGGTTGGAGAGTATTGACTTGCCGCTGAGGAGTACATGTCACTATCAGATTCTAAGCTGTAGGATGCTGAGAGGTGTAGTTAGTTCGAATTCCTGAAGCTTTGGTGTCTGGTTTGATCAGGGTATCATCATTTTCAGAAGTAGGATCTTGGAGGATTATATCATAAGGTGAAGATCCATCTTCATGAATTTGCAATAGGTAGTCTGCTAAGAACTTCTTTACTCCTGGAATATATTGGATAAAGAAATCAAAGTGGCTAAGGTGCATTAGCCATCTTTGCTGCCAGTTACTTGGATTCTTTTGGGTCATAAGTTTAGTTGGGCTCTCATGATCGGTAACTATAGTGAATTTGGTGTGTGACAACAGGTGTGCGAAGGCTTCCACAGCCTCCATGATTGCAAGAGCCTCCTGTTGATGTGTATGATAGTTGCTTTGGGTGAGTGTTAATTTCCAGCTATGGAATGCTGCCAGTCTATCTTCTTCTCTGGTTGCTACTTGTCCTACCCATGCACCAGTTCCGGTGGGAGATGCATCGGTAAATAGCCATATCATATCTGGTTTGGAATAATTTATCGGTCACAAGTCCTGGTATTCTTCTGCTGCCTTTTTAACCACCTGGAATGCAGCCTCCTGCAGGTCAGTCCAAAGCCATTCTGTATCGCCTGTAAGTGCTGTAAGTGGGGCAGTAATGGTTGCAATGTGGGGTAGGAACTGTAAGATATAATTAACGATTCCATTAAATTGCTGGAGTTCCTTCTTATTGTTTGGTCTAGTCCAGTCCAGAACAGTCCTTATTTTTTCCGGTGCTCGGTGTATGCCATTGTCATTGATTATATGTCCCAATATATCCAGTTATTTTGTGAAGAACATGCTCTTTTTCGGGTTTGCATATAGTTTTGCCTGCTCTAGCTTTCTTCAGACTGCTTTGATATGCTCCACGTGGTCCTGGTATGTGTCGCTACATATAAGGATATCATCAATGTAAACCCAAACAAAAATGCCTAGTTCATCTGAGAGGGTGTCTTCCATAGCCATCATAAATGTGGCTGAGGTGTTTGTATCTCCTTGTAGCATTACTCTGCATATACATGCTCTAATGAGTGGCTTGATAGTGTTGTATTTCTTGTCATCTGGGTGAACTCTTGTCTGAAAATAGGCATCGCTGAGATCTATTTTGATTCTATATTCTGCTCTTCCATCTGCATTGATTATTACCTGCTGGTTGGGTATCGGTGAGTGGTCCTTAATTGTGTTTAGATTCCTTTGCTGCAGATCTGCTAGTGGTCCTATGCCACCATTTGGTTTGCCTTGAACAAACATGCTCGATCCACCAGGTGCTTCTGCTCTGTATATAACTCATGCATTTTATAGCTTCTCGATCCATGGTTTTAATGGTGGTAGGAGCTTTTCCAGTGTCTTGTGGTTTGGGATTTTTGGGTAAAGGTTGGGGTCCTTTAGGCGGATCCGGTGATCTATATTCCTTCTGAGTAGTATGGTGGTAGGTACTTATTTGACAAATACCTTAGGGAACATCATTAGGAAATCCAGTGCCTTTTCTACTTTTCCCATTGCAGATCTGGGCTTTGTAGACTGTCCATTACAGTTTACTCTCACTTTATGGTCAGGGAAGTATAGGCTGTTTTTCCTGCAGTCTATCATTGCTCCAAGTTTGACAAGGTCATCCATCCTTAGTAGGACATCATAGTATGACACTGGGGCAATCACCATCTCGATTTTCAGTATCTTTATCTTCACTATCTGAATATCGACCATACTGTTGTAATTGCTACTTGATCTTGACCCCTTGACTGCCATTTTTACAGTGACAGGGCACTTTCGAGGCTGGTAATGGATGTTGTGTATTGTGACAAATTGGTTTCTTATCAAGCTTCTGCTAATGGTTTCTGTATCCACTAGCACTCTTGCTTGTTTGCCATTTATGCGCATGTTGAATTTGAGCACTTGGCAGGGTGTGCCAGGGTCATTAGGTACCCCAACAGTAGTCTTGTAGGTTTTTATGGTGTCTTGTCCATCCACCTCTTGTATTGAGTTGCTTTCTAACTCATATTCCTCATCACTGCTATCGGTATCATCCTCTGTGATCCTGACATGGTTGGTTTTGACTTTCTTCTTGTGGCATTCATTTGCCATATCTCTGCCTTCTCCACAGTAGAAGCAAGCTCCTTCCTTTTTCCATCGATCTATTTCCTTTTTGCTGGGTTTCCCGTTCTTTGTATAGGTTGTCTTCTTCAGTAGTGCCTTGCCTTTTCCTGCCGCTTTGCTACTCGAAGCTTGTGTAGTCTGATAGTCTTTCTTTGGTTTGTTTGACTTGTTGGTGGAGGGGCTACCACTGCTGCCATTGCCTCCAGTTTTGAATATAGTTGCATTGTATCTCTCTGCAATTTGGACTATCTGAGTCCAGGTATCTATTTCCCTGATCTGTGGTTCAACATTTATTCTGAGGCGAGAATCTATTGTATCTAGGAACTACTACCTTTGTGTGTAGTCTGAGACAGATTCTCTTGGGAGGGTAGCTCTTAAGTTTTCTAGTTCTCAACTAATCTTCGATATCCTTGCTGGCTTTCCTCCTGTAGTTGGCAATACCTTCCGCCATTGTTGGTACAGGTCATCTGTATTTGTATATACTTTGAAGAGTTGCTTGAATTAGTTTCAAAAAGTCTCAAGGTTGGGTGTATCATTATGCTCAGCAAGCAGTATCATGTATGCATTATGTGCTCATTTCTCAGTATAGGCTCCATAGTAATCAATCACATCCTCTGTATCATCATTGATGCTGTGCTTTGAAAGGTACTGCTTTACTTCTCTGAGCCGTTTCTTGAGTCTATTGGGTTTTAGGTCATCTCCTTCCCCACTGGACTTCGATGGTTGGGGGAATTTGATCTTTGGCCTTTGTGCTTCATCGTCAGCAGGTCTTTGTGCTGCGTCACCCATTCCTACTCCTCCTGGTGGTGATGCAGGATCTTCTAGGGGTCTTGAACCTTCTGGTTACTTGCCCTTGCCTGGGGTGTTTCAGGTTTGACTGGTTTGGCCAAGCAGTCTGGGAATGCTCCTGGAGTTGGAGTTCGCTCTCTGGATACTGACTGGTTTACGACTTAGCTTGCTGTCTCAGATTGCACTCTGATTCCGAAGACTGCTCCAAAAAGGCTTCCAGATCGGTGTCTTGTTTCTGGGCTAGGACCTCTTGCTGCTCACTGGAGAATCTGGTCTACCGTTAGGTCCTCCTCTGGGTCGGAGTCAAGTTCTTCTGGTTGTAAGGGGCTCCTAGCTTGTACTGAAGCTTCGGTTTCTGAGTCTGAGTTGCTGTCAGTTGCTAGGCGGTTCAGGGGGAGCCGTAGCCTGTATTGTGGTCTGGATATCCTTCGGGACCAGGTCCTTCGATGACCACTTTGTTCTGAAATTGTGAATGTAGCACCTGAGTGGGGAGTGTCTTTTCCTGTTGCTCCTTCTTCTAACTAGTTATCAACATACAGGAAGGGTGATTAATCCTACCTGGTGTTCTCATCCTGAGAACCTGTGAGTACCTGCAGAGGGTTAACTTACCTGCTGAGGTGAAAAAAAGTGAAACAGGTGTTAACCTGTATGAACTAATACAATAGAGATCAGTGGTAGACCAGCTAGTATTCTATTCCTAATAGAGACCAGAGAGGGAAAGACAAGAAGGGCTTAGAAGAAGCAAAGGGGAAAGGGAGCAAGACAATCGCCATTCAACCAAGTATTTTTCTTATCTTGGTTCTGTCTGAAGTCTGGCATTTCCTGCTAGTCAGGAAGACTGTCTTAAATACATGATTTCCTCCACCCAAGGTAGAGGTTCCTGAAAACATGCAACCACTGACATTACTAGTAAGTGGATACTGCTGGAGTCTTGTTATCCTACCAGAATCCTGAAAGCCAAAGGCAACCCTTCACCCTAGCCTTATCTCTGCCACCAGTATACATGACCATTCCTTCCCATAGAATCCCAAGGGCAAAGTCTTACCAGTACAAAAAGCATAACTAATACAAAACATCACACATCCTCCGTCCCCGCTACACCTCCAGTCATTGAAATTTATTACCTATTTGGGAACGACTCAACACCACGACTGCGAGGAAAATCATCACCACTTTTTCTCTCCTCCCCCCCACCTAGGGGGGGTCAGGAAGAACACTTTCCATCACTTGTTTGCGTTTCGGCATCCCCCCCTTGCTTCCCCCTTGGGGTCTGCCCTCTTGGGGATGTTCTTTACATGCTCCCAGCATCTCACGATGCTGGTTACCTCCCTTACCCCGCTTTCGCTTCGCCTCGCTTAGCGATTTCTACGGTCGGGTTTTTTCATTCGGTCTTTCTACAGACGGCCGGGAACACAGTTAGCAGTAGGAGGAAACTTTTCAACAGGCCACGGTTGATTTCTCCATTCTCCTTTTACTCAGGAGGCTGCCTTGTCGGACACGAACGCGATAAGCGATAGTATGTCCCGCCGAGTGAACACTCCCCTCTTAGTCCTCCCCCCCCTCCGGATCGGCTGGCACCCTACTGCCCCCCCCTACCCTCCCCTTCGGCGCCTTCCCATCACTGGGATCCCCTCCAGAAGTGACGCTATCTCTCATATCACAAGGGACTACACGAGAGACGCGGTAATGCGGTCGGTCGGCCTCGATTCTACTCCAGCTGGTACCTTACTACCACCTCTCCTCCTCCTCGGCTGGCATCCTTATACTGCCAACTCCACCCCCTCTGTCCAGGCGGGCTCTTGGGGTTCCTCGCTTCTGCCACACCCCCCTTCAGGTGCCTGGCTCTTTTGCCCCCTTTGCTTCGGGCCTTTTCGCCCAAGGATACATTTATCCGACTTTTGCTGGGGCTGGCTGCAATATTGCCGGTGTGGTTTTCCATAGGTTTGGGTTGGGATTTCTTCGTTGTGGGTTTTGTCGGAGGGTTTGGTTCTTTTTTGGGCTGCGCGGCTTTGGTGGGATCTGAAGTAGTTTACGGGAGGGTCGCTTGTTAGGATAGTTTTTTCGACCAGGTCTTTTGATCATGGTTTTTCTGTAGCTTTCTGGGGCCCAGTCCGGGGTGGAGGTTCTTTGCCGTCATAGCTCTGTAAGCTGTATATGGTTTTTGTACCTTTAAACGAAATAAAAATCTGATTTAAAAAAAAAGAAAAAAAAAAAAAAAAAAAAAAAAAATTAGTAAAAAAAAAAAAAAAAAAAAAAAAAAAAAAATACAAAACATCACAAGTTACCGGAATCCTAATGACAATGGTAGTGAATCAATCAATCAATCAATATATGCAAGAACAAACAAAATAACATAACAAAGCAACACATAAGTGTAACCAGTATATAGTTGCCAGAACATGTACACATATTACATGTATGCTATCTGCTGAAGAAGTTATCTGACACAGTCAAGGACATTCCAATAGAAGAAATGCTGCATTCTCTTACCATCATCAACTTCACCTTCAAGCAATTGTAGATAAGGATTGTAGGGGTCCAATGATCAGAAATGATTCTCCAGCATATTGATTGAACTATAGCCGACAGATGCAGAACTACCCAGACTGCTGGAAAAGAATTCATTGATTCAAGACTTCGAGACTTTACTCTAAATGAACTAAGATGCAAGTTTGAAACCATGAGCATTGGTGAACAAAGCCAATGAATCTTGGCGCAGAATATGGTGTTCTTCCTCAAACCTGCTTATGGCTCCAATTGCTTCCCCGGTACCTGGGTAATATTATTGTCTACCAGCTGTCACTGATGTGTTCTGGTTGAGCACTTCAGGATCGGACATGTGTACAACATCATCATTCAATGCATCAGCATTGCATCCAGTGGAGTCGGGATTATATTCATAGTCTGAATATGGCTATTGGTTCTCATTATTTACCTGCAGGGTGAGGAATAGCTCTGATTTGGTATCATTAATAGCACTCACAGAAGGTACATGTCATATAGTAGAGGCAAGTATGATGTTTAGATTTGTATACACTGTTCGTAGGTGTTTCTCGTATGCACCTTCCTGCATATACCTTCGGCGACAAAATGGACATTTGACAGTCATTGTGAAAGTCTACCTAGTTGATATCAAGGGTCCTCTGTATATTATGAGATGCAGGCATACTGTATAGTGTTGATCTTGATGTGTGTCAGTGGAACATGGGGTCAAGGGGTTTGCATACTGTAAACTTTAAATTGTATCCAAACAGGCTCAGCACTTGTAGCCTGACACCTTGTATTACCCCATCTTATCAGATCACCTCATCCTCTCTATTGTAACACAAGCTACTTCCTATTCTTGGGCTATCACTTGACATCACTTTGTATCACAACACTTGTGCAAATTAGAAGCTTATTTCATGAATGTTAGTTACACATCATGGTAGGCTTAGGAATGTTGTTGCTAGCTATATTATCAATTGTTCTCATATTATCTTTTTTATTCTGATCTGTCACAAATTTACATCCACATATCTGTATAGCCCTATGCCCTTAGGTGTAATCCAGCACAACGGAGAGCTAATACATCTCATCATACAAATAAGCTAAGGTAATTTCTCAGAAAGGATTCAGAATCAGAACCCTCATTCTAGAGATCAAGGAGAGCAGTGCCATTCATGCAATCATGCTTCCACTTGTGTGGTTGCCCCCAACTGGTACCTGCCTCAGTCTTACTCCTGAAAACATGCCACAGCAAGGACCCATGCATAGTCAAAGACAAGCAGAGTCAAGAACCAGTCCAGAGCCTTCTAAAGTAGATTAGCTTGTGAGCACAGCTACCTGCCACTAAATACATGTGAAAGTGAAAGCACCGTTCCAAATTCAATACATAAAGCCCAGCTCCTTCAAACTGTCCAAATGGCACACTCATCATCCAGTCAAGGTTCCCCTGGTCCAAGAGCAGCTCTGTTATGACATTGATGAGGCACAGATGGAGGGAAATGCACTCATTGTCATAATTGGTCCAGAGATTCTGGAAGTGATGGGGTAATAGCTCCATAGCGTACTGCATTGTGTCACATTGTGGCCTATCAATAGCCCTGAGAAGAATGTACATAAGCTGTGTGATATTCTGGAATGAGCCAAGTTGTGCTTGTAGGTCTTCATGTGTATTTGAACCTACATTATTTGTATCCTTAGTACAAATGGGTCCTAGGTCATCATGTCCCTGCTGTGCCCAAATGCCCCAATGGGACATGCTACAGTGCGAGTTTAGATAGGCATAGTGTTGTGAGTTTTGCAGGAACCAATCCTCAGTATGATTGTGCCTTATACTGCAGGGATGCCTTAGAGGCTGAATCTCACAGTACTTGGTAATGTTATCTGTAGCCCACTTTATGGTCCTTGCCTCAACCTGTTCACTGTAGATAGTGGAGGCTGGATTAGTAAATACAACTAAAAGGCAGCAATAGTTGCAATCAAGGGCTGTATATTGTTCCTTGGTACCAATTTTCAATTTCTGAAAGGAGGCACTGAGCACATTGCATTGGTCCAGAGATAGTGCTTGCAGGCCAGCCAGGTATGTATAGGAATTGTACATCTTGATATCTATATTGAGGAAGACATTGATAATGTTTCCTAAGGATATGTTATTTGAGTATTTCACGACATGTATTACATGCCCACTATTGCATACCTTGCTTGCACTGAATAATGTGGAACACCTTCTCACCCCTCTCCTTTGCCTCCTCACAGGCCACATGGTCCTCCCAGGTCAGGTACATTCCCTTATCAAACCAGTCTTCCATTTCACTTTTGGTCCTTGGTCTGAGCCGTGGTTACTTGCCATCGGGGTGAGTGAGCTTCATTGTGGCAGACCTCCATTGACATGGGACTTCACCGAAGGATAAAGTGTGGTACCAATTGTTACAGGCTCCTTGCTCCCAGGCCTTTGCCTTATACTAGTGGGTGTTTTGGGGTAGGGGGGATGCATATGGTTTCCCAGTGTGCCATTATTGGTATGATTCTGGGGGAGTTGTGAAAGATGCAGCATGGTATAGTATGTTTAGAATCGTTGAGCAAAAGGTGGTCTGTTGAGAATACGGTCAGTTCTAGTATTATGATTACCTATACAGAGGAGAGGCTCGACAAACAAATCTAAGCTAATCAGAATACCAATTGTCATGACCTGAGAAATATCACAATACAGTTCCTAAGGTATACTAGCCATGAAGCCCTATATAGAGAGATATACACTCATATGTAACTTTCTCCATCTGCTGCCCCTGAGTGGTTGGTCAGAAATAAGGTTTACAGAGGTTATCCTAAGAGGCTGGTGCATGTAGAAATTGTAATGACTTGATGTAATAGTTGGGTAGTGGGAGGATGAAGGTGGAGTGGAGACCCACAGAAGAGAATATATGGTAGAAAGCTTGGAGATGAACAGGAGAAGGTGCAAGGATCAAGGTAAGGGTAGCAGTGTCATGACCATGATGCTATTGGACATCTTGCAGTCATGATGCCAAAGGGGCATCGGGAATGTAGAAATGTTACCAACACCTTTTTGTCTCACGATAATTGTTTGGTGAAGATGAAAAGGTTGGATAGTTTTCTTATACTGTATCCAAGGTGTCATGTGTAATATACAGGGCTCTGGGGGGGGTGCAGGATCACTGACTATCAATCATTATTGAAGCAAAAGATTTGCTTTGAAAGTAGCATTTTCAGAGTGTTCAAGATTATGTTTGTAATAATCCAAGTATTCTCAAATACTATTGGACTCAAGACTCCAGCATGCAAAAATTAGACAAAATGAGTATGTTATTAGTGTGGGTGGCTTAACAAGATCTAGTCAAGAATAGTAGCTTTTACTGACAGTATTAGCACTACATTCTTCTCAGATTGCCTAACTAGCACTAGAAGTATCTCAAATCATCTCCTGCAGTTGGGTCAATATAGCTGGGGGACTGACAGGCTGAATTCAAGAACTCTGACCTGGTCATGCATGGATATTAGTGATGAGACTGATAGGTGTTGTAGCATGGCTATTCCTGACCAACTTCAAACCCTGGTCTGCCTCATAATTAATATCCATACCCTAGTAAACAATCAACTCACATCATCAGCCAATGCTAGGTGACACACCAGATGCCAATGCAAGGGAGCTGAATGATATTACTATTATCACATACTGTAGTCTACTGTACTGTACCAGCCTACTAGGCACTCGAGATCAAAATGGCACGTAATGAGAGATGCCAAACAAGGGCATCAAATGGTATCATTAGTATCACATATCAGGCACTTGAGATCAAAACATCTAGCAATGAGATGCTGTGGCATCAATAGGTATCATTAGTAGCTAACAAGTACAGGCTAAGAACTAGTAGCTAAACCTAGCAAACAAACCACAAAATGGGAAACAAAAATAAAGCTTAAAATCAGATAGCAAAAAAAAAAAAAAAGAAAAAAACAGAGAAAGTTCTACCAAAGAAAAAATAAAATCTATGGCCAGGAAAAGTTATTTTGAGGCATTCTGGACACTTGTACCTTAGCAGCATACAGGGGGGGGGAACAAGCTGAAGGAACCATTACAGGAGCGAGGCGGTTAGAGCTGACCCAAGTCACCTGGGGTACAGGTAGCATCATGGATTCTGGTGGAACAATTGGTGCATTGGGAGAAGTGGAGCTGTCCAGGGCCCTATGGACCCAACCATAGTTGGTTGGATGCGATAGAGTCAGGAACTCTGCTAACCAGGGCTGCTCTAGGATGAGGGCAAGCATCATTCGATGCTTGTCTGCACCTGAGTACCCAGAAGGCCTGGTGTCATGTGGGGGCAGAGAGTCCTAGCTTGTCAAGGAGCCCACTTTCCTCAACCAGTTCTTGGTACTATATTGGTAATTAGCTGGGTTAACTGAAATGAGGTTAGGTTACAAACCTACATCACTAATCACAGTTGGTGACTTGCTAGAGTCCCCCTCACACTTGTCCTCCTCATTAACATCACCCACAAGCCCCTCTGACTCCTCCACCTCACTTGTATTCTCCCAGAACTTGCTACCTACTCCTCTTCCTCCTCCTCCACCATGGCTTACTCCTCTACCATGGCCTCCCTGATATCTCCAGCATGCCCTCAGCGATCCCAGACCTTGCAGTTGAAGAAATAGTTTCTGCTATGTGCAGGCTTAGGGGTCTGGTCCTTGGCATCTCCATCACCCAGACTTGGTTCCAGGACCATTAGGTCCAGGGGTGTCTGCCCCAATTGGCAAGGAGCCATGGCGAGATGTCATCATCTTTACTCAAAATGATGATTTCATTGAGTGAGAGCAGCTCAGAGGGCACCTGACAAAGTGCTGGAGCACCCTCACTGGTCGTCCCGAGGAGATATCAGGGGCACCCAGGTGCCCCCAACACTAGCTCTCACTTGACCACCCCGAGAAGGTTATTTGTGCTCAGTGATGCCAAGACCCCCCAGGCAATTCCCTGGTCCAAGCTGCTGGCACATTAGGGGTAGCCAAGGAATGGGTATGCAAGTTTCCGGACACCCCTTTTTTTTTCTTTTTTTATCTGTTTTTATTTTCTTTAAGGTACAAAAAATCCGCATGGAGTATACAGGGCTAACACGTAAAAGAACCTCCAACCCAGGCCAGGTCCCGGAAAGCTACAGAAAGACCATGGCCCAAAGACCTGGTCGAAAAAACTATCCTAACAAGCGACCACTCCTGTAAACTACAAAAGTATGAAATCCCACCAAAATCGTGCAGAAACTAGAAAAGCGAAAATTGCGACAGTGCACCTAACAAAGAAATCCTAAAACCCAAAACCTAAGGAAAACCAAACCGGCAATGTTGCAGCCAGCCCCGGCAAAAATTGGATAATTGTACCCGTGGGCATATAGCCCGAGTCAGGGAGTCATGAGGGAGCCAGGCACTTGATAGGGGTATGCCAGAAGTGAGGAACCCCAGAAGCCTGCCTGAGTAGAGGGGGTGGAGTTGGCAGTTTGTAAGGGTGCCAGCCAAAAAGGGGATAGGTGGTAGTAAGGTACCAGCTGAAGTAGGTTCGAAGCCGACTGACTGTATTACCACGTCTCTTGTGTAGTCCCTTGTGATATGAGAGATGGCGTCACTTCTGGAGGGGAACCCAGTGGAAGGAACGCATTGGGGAGGTGGATAGGTAGGCAGTAGGGTGCTAGCCGATCATCCAGAGATGGGGAGGATAGGAGGGGAGTTTTCGCTCGGCGGGACGTACTATCAGTTATCGCATTCTTGTCTGACAAGGCAGCCCCTTAAGAAAGAAGGGAGTGGAGAAATCGACCGGGGTCTATTGAAATGCCTTCTCCTACTGCTAACTGTATTCCCGGCCATCTGTAGAAAGACCGAATGAAAAAACCCGACCATAGCAACTGCTAAGCAAAGTAAAGCAAAAGCAGGGTAAGGGAGGTAACCAACATCGTGAGATGCTGGGAGGGAGGAAAGAACATCCTCAAGAGGGTAGACCTCAAGAGGGAAGTAAGGAGGGGATGCCAAAATGCAAACAGGAGATGGAAAGTATGTTCTCCTGCCCCCCCAAGATGGGGGGGAGGAAGAAAAGTCCGTGATGTTTTCTCCGTGTTGGGTCGTTCCCAAATAGGACATAAATTTCAATGACCGGAGTTGTAGTGGAGACAGAGGATGGTTTCTGGACACCCCTCTGAGGGACAATATGTATCTATATTGCTCAAGGGCAATAAGGAGAGTCCCAATCTGGCTGAACAACTAATAAAATATGCTAGCACAAGGATAACAGATGACAGATGGGATAACAGATAATAGATAGTGATGGACTTCCCCCACATCTTGAGCCTGGTGCCTGTCTCGAACAAGTGTGATCCTGGCCATGGCTGAGAGAGGGGAGTGAGGGAAAACGACCTCCGAATTCAGATCGGATTCCACTAGGTAGCGAAGGTTGAGGGTGTGAGCAGTCAGGTAGGTTCTTATCTCCTCATGCCATGCACTGTATGCAACAGTGCTAGTCTGAGGTTTTGAGAACCCACACCAGCTTTTCGCATATGCGATGTAGCCATAGTGTCCCCTATAAGCATTAGTTTAGAATATGTGACAGATTAGAGTAGGAGCATTTCACTTATGAGTTGTCCTCGACCATCAGCTCAAAGGGGGGGTTCTCCAGTGTACTCTCCTTGATGAAACTACTAAAATAAAAGAATGATTGTGACCTGGATATTAGGGGATGCATAGACATGATAGGTAAGTGGGGGTATTATGCTTATGCTCTCTCCATCCCTCCTCCACTGGTAATAGAACCACGCAGGACTCTGCATTTCCCACCTCACTCTTAGTGGTTGGGAGGCTTGAGTGCAGTTTATGTAAGTGCAAAAGAAAGGTTAGTAATTATTACCAGCTAATATATAAATGAGAAACAGGATGTACTTACTTCCCCAGGAGCATGTCACTCCTGCAGGAAGGACCCAGAGGAACAGTAGCAACTGGATGTCTAAACGCAAAAGAAAGCATGGTAATTATCACTAGCTAATTTATAAATGGGAAACCGGATGTACTTACTTCCCTAGGCACATGTCACTTGTGTGGGAATGACCCACAGGAACAGAGACAACCAGACATCTAAGTGCACAAGAAAGGTTAGTAATTATCACCAGCTAATATATAAATAGGAAACAGGATGTATGAACTTCCCCAGGACTGTGTCACTTGTGTGAGAAGGACCTGCAGGATTGGAGACAACTGAATGTCTAAGTGCAAAAGAAAGGTTAGTAATTATTGCCAGCTGATATATAAACAGAATGTACTTACTTTGAGGTTTGCCTTGGTCATGGCCTCAGAGGCGCCATCAAACCTCCAACCATCAATGGAAAAAAAAAAGTAGAAAAAACCAGAAAACACTAAACTGAAGAGGGCTAAAGAGGAGGTTTAGGGGAATCAGATTTGCTAAGAGGGGGATGGGAAGGGTGTGGGAAAAAAGAGGGCTTCTTCTTATCTTCCTCAATGGTGTTGAGAAGAAAAGGAAAGCAGGAAAGCAGGAAAGCAGGGAAGATGGGCTGGGCTTATATACCCTTAACATATGAGGTATGCAGGGTATATAAGAAACAAGGTGTATGTATTTTCTAGTTTATTTGTACACCTCATTGTACACTCAAACAATGCTCAGACATTATCAGATGTGCAAACATTGTTTGCAGTACAATGGGGTGTACAAAGCATATTGATTTCACCAATCGCAGTACATGAGGATCTATTCCGTATGTATATAAAATATATTTTAAAATCTATGGTGATATCTATGGAGGCTAACTTGTCACAAAGTATCATAAAATAAGCATTTAAGCAACACTAATGACCTCTTAGCTTCACTTCACTAGTGCAGCTTAAAAGCTTATTTCATGAAATGATATAAGATATATTACCTGCACCTCTTGGCAGCATCGATAACATATATTTATATGTTATTGACACCACTTGATGGCCTAGCAGGATGACATCATCAGCATCATGACAACAGTATGGAGAAAAAATCTGACTTTACTTTTTTTATTGAAAATATATTCCTATACCTATTATGGTATAGAAATATCCTTTGAATATAGAAAGAAAATTGGCTTTTTGCTGTAATGTTGTCATGATACTAACAGGCATCAATAACATTCATTTCTGTATTATCTACAACTCTTCACAGAATTGAAGCACAATGTCCTTGGCACCACCACAACTGTACGGTGTCAAGCCCATTTGCTTTTTTTATTGAAAAGATATTATACCTATTATAGTATACAAATATCCTTTGAATATAAAAATAAAATCAGCTTTTAGTCATACCATTGTTGTGATACAAACAGGCATGAATACCATATTTTGGTGTTATTGACATCTCTTGGTAGTATCGCTGCACAACATCCCCAGTGTCGCCACAACAGTATAGTGAGAAGATGTTTTTTTTGTACATTCAAAAGATATTTGTATACCTATAATCATGTACAAATATCTATTAGATATAGAAAAAAAGACTTAGCTTTTCATCATACTGTTGTCATGATACCACGAGGTGTTAATAATATATATTTCTGTGTTATCGATACCTCTTGGCCGCATCACTACATGGCATCCCTAGTGTCACCACAACAGGATGGCGAAAACCCCATTTCATTTGATATTGAAATGATATTTCTATACAATAATATGTATACAAATATCTATTAGATATAGAAAAAAAATACACTTTTGGTCAAACTATTATCATGATGCCAACCAGCTTCAATAAGCTATATATCTGTATTATCGATACATCTTGGCAGTACAGCTGCATGACATCCCCTGTATCACCACAATGATTATGTGAAAAGCCAATTTTTGTTGTATATTCAAAAGATATTTGTATACCTACCAGGGTATAGAAATATATTTTAAATATAAAAATAAATTCAGCTTTTGGCTGCACTGTTCTCATAACAATAGCTTATTTGCGTATATAAAATAATGTCATGATATGTATAGATGTCATATGGTGACATGTATTTTATATATGTAAACTAATTTCCCCCTGCTGTAGATTCTATGTTTTCTTCGGTACAATTTTCATATTCTCTTTTTTCTTTTTTTTACTATCTAATTTCGGAAGTTTTGGTTTATTTTTGTTTCCTATTTTGGCATTTGTTTTCTAGGTTTAGCTAGTAGTTCTTAACCTGTACTTGTTAGCTAATAATGATAAAAATTGATGCCCCTGATATCTCCTATTGCTAGATGTTTCGATCTTGAGTGCCTGGTATGTGATACTAAAGATACCATTTGACGCCCTTGCATTGGCATCTCTCATTGCTTGTTATTTCAATCCCGAGTGCCTGGTATAATACAGTAGACTACAGTAAGTGATAAAAGTAATAGCATTAAGCCATCTTGCTTTAGCATCCAATGTGTTACCGAGTATTGGCTGACCATCTGAGTCGATTATCTACTATGGTATTGACATTAGTAATGAGACAGACTGGGGTTTGAAGTTGGTCTGAAATGGTTAGGCTAAAACCCCTGTCTGTCTCATCACTAACTGCTGTGCCTGAGTAGGTCAGATTACTTGAATTCAGCCTCTCAGGTGTTCAGCTATGTTGACTCGATGGCAGGAGACAATTTCAGACACTTCTAGTGCTTCTTAGGCAATACTAGAATACTATTGTGCCAATAGTGTTGGTAAACAATACCGTTCATGGCTAGATTTTCTGAAGCCATCCACTCCAACAATACCTTCATTTCATCTAATTTTTTCATGCCTGAGTCTTGAGCGCAATTGTAGACTAGAATGCTTAGATTATTACGAACATAATATTGAACACTGTAAAAACACTATTTTGCAGCCAAATCTTTTGCTTTAATAATGAGTGATAGTCAATGATCCTGTGCACCCCCTCCCCCCCATGGGGAGCCCGATGTTTAAGACCTGACACATTGTATACAACACAAGAAAGCTATACAAACTTCTCATCTTGAGAAAAATGTGCTTGAGACACCAACTATTTTACTCCTGCCTGAAGCCTAACTTACCTTACTGTAACTACCCTATTACAGCATGAATAAGCAACAGTCTAATATAGGTAGTCAGCCAGTGCCCCAAGTCAGCAATCTATACAGTGGTAGATGTGATGTGCAACCCGGTACTACATGATCCCGAAAAGGGGAGATCCAGAATCTGTCAAAATGAATCTCAAGACGCAGGCTCAACACAGGATTCTTCTCCACACTGGATTGCAAGCCTACTAGGAAGAGGACCAATGCACTAATGGAAGTGCACAATATTAACCATGGTTCATGCAGAACCTGACAGCAAACCCAACGATCATCCAAATAGCCAAATAGTGCATCTATTGGATGATAGTAGTGATGAGCAATAAATCTCACACAGACCACATGAAACAGAATCAGACACCGAACCTGATAGAGAAGGCATTAATATTGCAGATGGCCCTGGATCAAGATGTGATCATGGCTCACAAGTATTGACCAAAAAGGGAGACCATTGGGCAAGAACTATCGGTATTTGGACCACATCAGGGACTCAGGAGAGAGGTGCTGCTCAGTGTATGACCAGGGATCTTGGATGCATACTTCAGTAGAGAGCCTACAGTCCTCCAATGTTTGCATCATCGAGGGATGCATGTTCATCGTCCCCACTGGGTATCTCGCGTGGTCCTGTGTCAGGTGCCCTGATCACTGTGCAGCTCCTCACTCTCAGTGAAACCTTGTGACAGATGTGCAAAGGGCCATATTAGATGATGCGAAGATTCTGATTCTATGGTACACCCTGTTTGAGCAGCAACTCACAAATATTGTTGCTCTGACAGCCCAGGTATATAAAGTTTGGATGCCACAGTTGCTAATATTGCAGATGCTGAAAACATCTCACCCTCAGAGTAGTGCATAATGTTGGTAAGTGAATTCAGGCATATATGATACAATGTAGAATGCAATAATAAAATAGAAAGACAGGACAAAAATACTCTGAGGTACGATCCCAGTTTGTACATGAGTTGAACACAGAGATAGTGAAGTTATACAGTCTGCAAGATGATCCCATAGCTATTGCACCAATAGATGATTATCAGCTGGAATGGGATAGGTTTATGTGCCACCCCAGAGCATACAATGTTTGTCTCCACCAGATGCCTACCATATAGTGACCTCTTTTTTTTCTTTTTTTTTCCTGCTTATTTTATTTCGTTTAAAGGTACAAAATCCACATGAAGCCTACAGGGCTATCATGTCAAAAAACCTCCACCCTGGACTGGGCCCTGGAAAGCTATAGAAAAACCATTGCCCTGAGGCCTGGTTGAAAAAACTATCCTAACAAGTAACCCCTCCATAAACTACAAAAGGTATGAAATCCTACCAATGTCACGCAGTAACTAGGAAAACCAAAATCCCAACAGTGGACCTAACAAAGAAATCCTGAAACCCAAAACCTAAGGTAAAGCAAACCAGCAATGTTGCAGCCAGCCCTAGCAAAAGTTGGATAATAGTGTCCGAGGACAAAAAGGTCCGAGCCAGAGGGTGGAGAGGGAGCCAGGCACCTGATCAAGGTGTGACAGAAGTGAGGAACCCCAGAAACCCGCCTGAACAGAGGGGGTGGGGTTGGCAGTAGGGTACCAGCCAAAGTCAGGATGGAATGGTAGAAAGGTACCAGCTGGTGTAGAATCGAAACCGACCAACCGAATTACCGCATCTCTCGTGTAGTCCCTTGTAATATGAGAGATGACGTCACTTCTGGAGGGGATCCCAGTGGCAGGAAGGTTTCAGGGGTGAACATAGGGGGGCAGTAGGGTACTAGCTAATCATCCAGAGAGGGGTTGGTCTAAGAGGGGAGTGTTTTCTTGGCGGGATGTACTATCAGTTATCGCATTTGTGTCTGACAAGGAAGCCTCTTGTGAAAAAGGAGAATAGAGAAATCGACTGTGGCCTGTTGAAGAGTTTCCTCCTACTGCAAACTGTGTTCCCGGCCATCTGTAGAAAGACCGAATGAAAAAACCAGACCATAGGATTCCCTAAGTGAGGCAAAACAAAAGCGGGGTAAGGGAGGCAGCCAATATCGTGAGATGCTGGGAGAAGGGAAAGAACATGCTCAGTATGGTAGACCTCAAGAGGGAAGCCAGAAGGGGATGCCGAAATGCAAACAAGAGATGGAAAGTGTTCTTCCTGACCCCACCTAGGCAGGGGGTGGGATAGAAAAATTGGTCATGATTTCATTTGCAGTCGTGGTGTTGAGTCATTCCCAAATAGGTAATAAATTTCAATGACTGGAGGTGTAGCGGAGACAGAAGATGACCATATAGTGACCACTACTCACTGTAATTGTATGCAACCCACGGCCTGACATTACGATTCCTTGTGCCTCAGATTCCTGAGGCAACTTTCCGTACAGACCTTGCAGGGAAGAAGATGCAAGGTATTATGGATCCCACCTTTCTTGCACCCATCAATAGCACTATGATCTACTTGATGTGTACCATAATGTGCCATACACTGCGTGCATGGCAAATGGAGATATATCAGTAGCCGAGGGACTTCAAGCCTGAGGCAGTCAGGGGTGAGTCTCCGAGTCATCCAACTGTTTATTCACAACTGGGGTGGCTAACCTGTTACCCTACATACAAGACCTTGGTGAACAGCAAAAAGAAACTTGTGGTAAGTGGCTATGGAGGATCGAGTATATGATTGTCAAAAATATTGGAGAAACAAGACCTAAGAGGTTTGGGCAAGTTCATAGTGTGAAGCGGGATGGCTGTAAAGGATACCATCACGATTGGGAAGCTGTACACACTGAGCTCGCGAGTCGGATATCCAACTACACTTCTACAAACCCTGTACCGTGATACGCTAATCACTGGAACATGGACCTAGTGGAACATCAGGAATGTCGGAATCTGTCACCCAAAACTGACAGCTGGTTTGACATGAGCCAGATATCAGTAGCCTGAGAGCTTCAGTTATAAGGTTCAGGTCCCCTGAGTCCAGATGATTCACAGGATGCACAAGCAGCACCAGTGGGGATCCCTTCTCTATCTCGTAGGGTCTCATTGAGCCTTGGAGATTCTCTGGAAGTGCAAGCAGCACCAGCAGGGATCTCTTCTCTATCTTGTGGGGTCTTGTTGAGCCTTGAGGTCTCTCAGTAAGGGCAAGCAACACCAGCCGAGATGTCATCGCAAGCTGGACGATGATGAGTCAGGGGGTGGGACCGTCACCATAGGTGATTAAGTGTAATTAAGAACATGTAAAGATTATGTGTAATAGATTTAATTTACCTGACTATGATGACACTACAATAGAAACCAAATAATGTAGTGCAAAGGAATAATCAGGGCAATATTCACCATAGAATCTATGAAAAGCAGTGATCTGGAGGTTGTCAGGGCAATCACAATGTAGTATATTGCATATCAGGGGGAAGTTGGGAAGATTGCAAAATACCGGGCACAAGGTGCAGATGGCATCAGGGGTAATTTAGCACACTTCAGAAGGTATCCTGAGGAGGTTCAGACATGAAGTAGTAGCATCAAAATGAGAAGTCGTGGTCAAGCCGAAATCTGGACCCATTATGTATGCTGGCGGGGATCTAGATGAGAAAAGCCTCATGAAGAAAGAATCTGGATGGAAAAGCCTCATGATAGGTAGCACCAGGGTGTGGATCATGAGTATCATGGAATCCTGATGTGGACAGGGGATGATGTGATATCAAGGTGGAAGATTCCAGAATTAGGCATTGCCACAATGTAAGAACTTAGGATCAAGTAGCATCTGGATGCAACAGGCTAGCATCAGATGGTGTTAGGATGCAACACTTGAGAATCAGACATTGTTAGAATGTAACACCCAAGGATCAGACATTGTTAGGATGCAAGAGTGCAGAATCAGACATTGTCAGAGCATACCTGGTATAGGGGTCCATGTGCAGATACCATCAGATGCACCCGGTGCATGACTCTACATCAGGATGCAACCTTGGTTCGACAGTACATCTTGGTTAATTGTTATCATTACAGGCACCATGTGCATCTGATGCACATGATGCACTGGGTGCAAGATAATATATTTCCTGATGCATGATAAGAAAAACACATGTCAATCCATCATTGTTGTCATGAAATATTAATGAAATATATATAAGAAAACAATCTTAACTGTAGTAATTTATGCAGTATTTAGAGTGGTATGAAAGAATACCAAGTAAGAAAGTATATGATATTATCAGAAAAATAAGCATATGACTCAAATCAGAAATTTCAACATCTAATGCCTTTGGCATACTTTTTTTGTTTATTACATATATTCTCTATTAACATATAGGAAGTTATATCTTTCCATACCCTCAGGAAAAAAGGTATCTCCTCAAGACCATGTAGCATGGGCCTAACTGCAAATTGTTGCTGAAGAAAAATACAATTATCAAATTACTAAGCAGAAGTTCAAAAAAAAAATGCAACTAAAGACAAGTCAGAAGCAATTGGAAAACTCCTTAGGATATCATCAAACACTGGCAATAGAAATCAATATCCAAAACAAGCTATGTAGATGAAGAACCTTGATGGGAGGGTGCAGGAAAACATTTCTACAAGATACTAAGGCAGCTAATAAGGTTGAGCTAACCATGACTAGTACCTCTGGAGGCAGTGCTATAGAAGCAACAAAGTAGATAAAAGTAAGAATGGATCAGATATTGACAATATCTGAAGGTATGTGATAGTTGAAGAAGGATGGCAGCCTTGAATTGCTGAAGGATAGAGAGGGTTGACGAGAATGTTGCCAGCTTGAAATGATATTTGAAGCTGTAGAAATTCTATTACCGCATCTCTCTTGTAGTCCTCTATTATAGGAGAGATATTGCCACTTCCTATAGAATTCCAGGAATATAGAGGCAGCCAAGATGAGGGTAGAGGTAGTTGTAGGGTACCTGCTGATCAACCAAGGGACGAGGATAGGCAGAGTGGTAGAGCCAAAGGTCAAGCAACTATTAGTATTATGTTTGTGTCTGGCTAGGCAGCCTCTTAGGAAAAAAGTGAACAGAGAAATCAACTGCAGCCTGTTGAAATGTTTTCTGCTACTATGAACTATGTTCCCAGCTATCTACTAGAAAAGATAGGATGTTGCCAATAATAGCTTTTACTAACTGAGCTGAGGTAAAAGTGGGGAAAGGAAGTTATCACCAATACTCTGAAGTGTCAGTTAGTGAGGATAGGGATCTCAAGAGGCTAAACTGTGAGAGCAATGAGGGGAAGGGATGCTTAATGGGAACTGAGTGATGGATAGTTAAATCTCCATCCCCCCAAAGATTGGAGGATAAAAGTAGTAATGATTTCTCCTTGTTGACCTGTTCTCAAATAGGAAATAAATTTCAATCACTGAAGGTGTAGAGGAGAGGCAGGATATTCTAATACATTGGGTTTGTTTTTCTTTTTTTGCTTTACCTCATTCTAATTTTTTTTTCTTTTTTTTTTTTTCTTTTTAGCTTATGATTTTATTTTGTTTAAGGTACAAAATCCACATGAACCCTGCAAGCTATGTGTCAAAAAGCTACTACCTCAGACTGGGCCTTAGAAAGCTATAGAAAAACTCTGGCATGAATGCCTCATCGAAAAAACTATCCTAACAAGAAACCCTCCTGTAAACTACAAAGGAAATCTCACCAACATCATACTGTAACAAAGATAAACCAAAGTCCCGACAGTGCAACTTTCAAAGAAATCCAATGTGGCAAGACCTAAAGTAAAAGCTAAACATGACTTATGAGTACGAGCCCTAGGAAAAGTTGGATAACAGTATCCGTAGATGAAAGGTCCAAGCTGGGGGGCTGCAAGGAGACTTGGTGCTGTAGTACCAGTGTGTCAGAAGTAAGGAGGTCTAGAAATAGACCTGAGTAGAAGGAGTGGATAGGAGCAGTAAGATGCCAGCTGAATAGATGGCAGAAGGTTGCCAGCTGATGAGTGGTCTGATCTGAATCCCACCAACCATATTACCACATCTATCATGTAGTCCCTTATCATATGAGAGTTAACATGATCACTAGAAGGGATCACAAATGTGGGAGGGATTCGGGAAAGAGGAAAGTAGAGTAGTTGGGTACTAGCCGATCATCCATGAGGGGGAAGAGAGGAGGGGAGAGCACAGAAGTCAGCAGCTACTATCGGATAATATGTTCATGTCTGACTAAGCAGCCTTGAGTGAAAGAGGAGAATGGAGAACTCAACTGTGGCCTGCTAAAATGTTGCCTTCTACTGCAAATTGTGTGCACAGCCTGCTGTAGAAAGAGCAATCGAGTCATCTCAACTAGAGCAATCACTAAGTTAGGTGAAGCCAAAGCAGGGTAAGGGAGGTAGCCAACATGGTGAAGAGTTAACGGGAGAAAGGGATCAAGTAGGACCTCCTCAGGAGGGGACACCTGGTGAGGGAAGAAAGTAGGTGATGCCAAAATGCAAACACATGATGTAAAGTACTGTATCATTCCCACCTGAGGTGGGAGGGGGAAGAAAAAAGTCATGATGTCTTCTCAGTGTAGAGTTGTTCCCAAATAGAAAATAAATTACAATGACCAGAAGTGTAGTAGAGATAGAAGATATTCTGTTTATCTCATATATTCTCGGTTAATATATAAGAAGGTGCATTTCAGTGCTAGCTATAGCATATCCTCCACATCCACTACACCTCCAGTGATTGAAATTTATTACATATTAGGGAACGACTCAATAACGAGAAAATATCATGACTTTTCTTCCTGGCCTACCACCTGCAGGGGGTCATGAAACCTCCTTTCTATCTCTTCACTGCCTTTTAGCATGAAGCCCTTACTTCAATCTTGAGGTGCATCCTCTTAGAGCTTCCTACCCTACCACCTTGGCATCTCATGATTTTTTAGTACTCTCTCTACCCTACTCTGGCAATGCTATCAGGGATTAACCTAGCTAGGTACTTAACTATCATCAAGCCAGCTGAGGGGCAGCAATATATATAGGACTCTATTACAGAGGTATTTGGTGTGGGAAGTAGGATGTGGAAGATTATTATACTTGACGTAGGCAGTTGAGGGAAGGATGGAGGAGGTATAGGTCTATGTGGAGAAGGAGTTTTGATAGCATGAGAGGTGGTAGTTGCTGGAACCCTCAGTAAGAGGTCACTAATGGAGGCCTCTAGTACCACTATCTGGTTAGAGGGGGGTGCTGACAGGTGGGTGGGTTACAGGTTGTCTAGGACAGCAGCAATATGGTCAAGGCATTGCATAAGGAGGGAGATGCCTGACAAGACTATATAGATAAGAGGCATGAGGATCAACTGGCCTTCAGACAGCCTTCAGAGATTATTGTCTGAAGGTTCCAAGATGAGGAGGGAAGAGGTATCAGTATTCAGGGTAGATTAGGTATGAAGCTCCCAAAGGTTGAACAAGGTTGGTAGGGACCAGAGTAGGAGTTCCAGCTCTAGAACTGTATGGAAAGGTACGGTGGGAATTGGAGGAAGCCCTTGAGACTCTTTCAGTAGATAAGGCATCCATCAGACAGGGCTGAAAGATAGAAGGGGTCAGAGGGGTACCTTGCCTAGAGTATTGAAACATAGGTGAGGGGAAGTTTTTGGTTAGTCAGGATGGTTACTACTCAAAACTTTGAAGTTTTGTATGACCAGAAGTGGTAATATTTTTATATAAGAGGTGAATAGAGGGCACAGAGTATTATTCTAATACCTTAAGAATATCTTGATATTTATATTCTGCATCTAGGTGTTTACAGGCTACATCTAACTATCAGAGTAACTCAGTACCTGTACTGAAAATATCTTATCTTTCCGAAGTGTGAACACTTGTGGACCCTGAGAATATTTCATCTAGCTTGCCTGATTATTTCATTGAACTCTAAATTTTCCTAAGGGTATCAAGAGTTGAAGATTAAGGATGATGAGGTACTTTCCCTCTGCTAAAATAGCATAATAGTTGGTTAGAACTTAAGATAGTTATTTGGTTGTAATTGCAACACTCTTCTGACTATTATAGTTGCATCATTTCTATTTTCAGATAACTTAGCTTTTGCATATACTTTCCTTTTATGAGTTTTATTTATAACAAGTGATGGACATAAGTATCATTGATTGTTAGAGTGTAACATAGTTACGTTCATGTTTTCACATCCTTCAGTCATAACTATCTCTTTTTTCTGTGTATTTAAACACCAGGATGTCACACATAGTTCAAAAAGGATAATGAGGATTACTTTTCGCTACACTCTTTACCTATCTTAACTACTCTCTTTTCTACACCCTGGTAATCATGTCAAAGTTGTTTCTCGATCGAGTTTTACCGCTCTTGCTGTTCTTCCAGTGAGCCTCAGGCACTATTTATCGATTAGGTTATGAGCCAAGTACTCACAGCTTTAAAGGAACACACAACAACCTATGAGCCACAACCTATACTCAGGACTCTCCACGATCCCAGCAAGAGACAACAGCAAACACCCCAACATCTCTGCTCTCTCATTATTATCCTTTAGATCCCACATCAAGAAATATAAACCTGTTACCATCAAACTTGACAATATCAAGCAATTGACTGGCCAGGATAAGTACATTATCTGGGAATCCACCATGGAATTAGTTTGGAAAGGCATGAAAACTTACGAGATTGTGGTAGAAGGTCAACCAACAGCAACCAGATGATGATGACCAAGATGAAGTTGCCACTTATACTGCCCTTTGTCATCAGGCATCCACAATTTATATACAAGGTATCTCCACCGAGATCCTGGAGAAACTTATTGAATTTGACCACCTTGATGGAATGTGGAAATATCTGCAAATGGAATACTACCGTGATACTGCCTTTGTACTCATATTGCAGATCACTAGTCTTTCATCCCTCTGTACCACCTATGAACCAGCACAGCCCATGTCAGCCTTTATAGCACAGTTTGAGACTCAATGGCTACAGCTCAGCAAGATACTAAAAGCATCAAAAGACTCCTATTAACAGGCTTTGGCAAAGTTTTGAGCTGAAGACAAAGCCAAACATGACTTCCTCCTAGGCTTTCTGGTCGGCAACCAAAGGAATATCATTGACAATCTCTCTACAAAGGATGAGCTCACCTTTTCAGAAGTGAAACAACTACTCCTAGACCTCAATCATGAACAACTGGTAACAAAGTCTCATCTGGCCTCTCTACTGTCAATCTTTGAAAACCAAAAAGAAATACTAAACCTGTGCGAGCCTCCACTGAAAATCAGAAACACTGCACCTAGTGTAGTAAGCATCATCCAGGCCATTCACAGGGCCACATCTGGAGTGAGTGTTTCAAGCTGAAGGTGTACAATGAAAAGAAAGCAAAAGGCAATAGAGCTAGGTCTACCAAAGAAGGACACATGATCACTGAAGGCAACCCAAAGGTCAGCACATTCTCTTTCTACTTTGATACCTGTGCAATCTGTCACATGTGCCCTGATGCAGATCTGTTTGAGCACTTCTTATTTTATTCCAGATTTTTGAGATCCAGCATGAATCAGAAAATCGAAGTCAAGGGACCGGAAAGTGTTGTGCTTCATTTTGCATTAATTGATGGCACAGTATCTTCTTTTCACGTCAATGATATTCTTCTTATTCCACATCTTGGTTGGACTCTGGTCTCATGGCCGAAGCTACAAAATAAAGGTTATCAAATGATTGGTGAAGGTCCAGTGATATCTGTTGTAAAAGGTGACAAAACTGTAATGGAGACAATATTTGACAGATCACTTCCCAGGATTCCAGAGGTCGAAGAGTCAGCACTCCTTACATGCAAATTCTGCCGTGAGGCACTTGGCTATTTAGCTCTGTCAGCTATCGAATAATCATAAAATATCTTTCAAGACTGAAGCTTTATCCCCTGCTGTCCAGCGAATTTCCATTGTATGGCATTCTCGCTTGCAAAATATACTCACAAAGTATGTCAGAGTGCAATGTCATGAACAACAGCCAAGGCAGAACTGATTTACTCTGATTTATGTAGACCATTTCCAGTTCCATCTTACGGCCAGTCACTGTACTATATCTCCTTCACCTGCAATGCAACTCACTATAGCTGGGTCCGGTTCCTCAGACACACATCTGAAACACCCCCCCAGTAATTAATTACTTTGTTGTGGGAATAGAAAAACAGGAAGGGAGCAAGATATGCAGATTTCATACTGATAATAGAGGAGAATACATCAATGAGAAACTGAGAAGGCTTTTTGCCTCAAAAGCCATTTTCCATGAACTGACTCCACCATACTCAGCAGAATCAAATGGCATTTCTGAAAAATTAAGCCAGACCATTAGAGAAGGAATTTGTGCGATGTTGCAGCAAACTCAAGATCCGAAGTTGTGGGCAGAAACCATAGGAACCTTTCTTTACCTCAAAAATCATCAACCACATGGTGCAATTATAAAGAAAGGTCCTTACAAAGCATTCCACAATACGATACCTCAAATCCATCACTTACAGCCTTTTGGTCAAGAATGTTACCTGCATGTCCTGAAGGCAAAGCATGGAACAGGATCTAAACTACTCTCTAGAGTACAACAGGGACTCTTTGTAGGATATACAAACATCTGTCACCAGTACCAGATATTCCTACTAGAGGAAAAATGCACTGCTATATCAGCTGACCTATGTTTTCTACCACAGATGCCGGAAGGCATAACTGATAATGACTGTACTGCACCAGGTTTTATGAAACCTCAAAGTTCTGAAAATGCTACAACAGCTCGTAATAGGTAAGTGATTGCCAAATCATACTCCATTGAGCCACAACCCATTAACTCTCAAGCGCCGGTCATTAGTCTTTAGTATACAGTGAACGAGGAAGTACCCCCTACTGATGCCATGTGGATAGCATCTATGGACGGTCATCCTGAAACCACCAAGGAATAGTATGACAAGGGTCATCCAAAAGTGATAGAACCATTCAGAACAGAAAATACCCATCATAAACATGATGTCTTCCTTATGCTCCCCTACTGGCTACCTGACAATACTACTAATATTGCATCAACACCTAGCCCTTTTCCACTGCTTGATACCAGTAGCCAATCAGTAACACAAGCCAGAAACTCAGATATCGCAGATATCTCTACGCGACATGCACTCCTGACTTCTTCACCTGTCTCTCAAATTGCTGAACAATATAATATTCCAAGATCATCTCAATCTCAGCCTACAGAACTTGGGCTCGAAGATGCACGATCATGTTATGGATGTCCTTTGTGACCAACATGGCATATGGTACCAGGACCAAACTCACAATCCAATTTGATCAGACCGGAAGATATCATAGATATGTGAGATGATGAACATGATGAATAGGTCAGACCTTCAGTCAATGAATCTGATACTAACTATCAGGTCTTCACCATGGTAGAAAAGCTTCCCATTACTAGCATACAGGAACTTCCAGAACCAAAGACCTGTCAATAAGCCTAGCAGTCAGACTACTGGAAAGATTGGAAGAAGGCAATCAATAACACAGTTCATTCTTTACAGGAAAATGATATATGGAATGTTGTTAAAAGACTTCCTGACAGGAGGATTATAGATGCATGATAGGTTCTTAGTGTCAAAGGAAATGCAAAGGGAGAGCTGGAACCATTCAAGGTGAGATATGTGGTGAAAGGCTTTTAGTAAGTCCTGGGAGGTGAGTATGAGGAAATCTTCACACCAGTTGTGCATTATAATTCCTTAAGGATTCCACTTGCCATTACTACTGCAAAGAAATGGAAACCTAGCCAGTTGGATATAAAAACTGCATTCCTATATGGAGTCCTAGATGAAGAAAGATACATGCTGCTTCCAGAAGGTCGACAAGATGAAGGGAAAGTGGCACAATTAAAGTAATCTATCTATAGCCTCAAGTAGTCACCAAGGCAATGGTATCGATGCTTGGTGACCTTTCTGGAACCATATGACTTCAGGTCATCTGCATTTGACCACTGCGTACTCATCAATCAATGTGGCAACCTTTTTGTTGACATCTATGTCCATGATATAACCATCTTTTGCAGCAAAGATAGTCAAACGGAAGCAACAGTTGCTCTCCTAAATTGGAGTTTAAGGTAAAAGACATAGGACCACTGAGTTGGCTTCTCAGAATGCAGATCGAATACAAGCAAGACTCCATTACCATATCATAGAAAGCCTTTATCAACAAAATTCTAACACAGTTCAGTATGCTTGACTGCAACCCTATCTCTACCCTGATTGATCCAACACAACAGCTAAGGCAGAATCAACCAGACAGTACTCATGCAATTACTACAACATTCCAGCAGATGATCAGATTGCTCATGTACCTTGTTACTGGCAGTTGACCAGACCTTGCTTGTACAATAACATACCTCTTGCAGTTCAACTCAGACCCGCACAAAACTCGCATCAGAGCAACAAAACGAGTCCTTAGATACCTACAGAAGACTAAGGATGAAAAGCTTCTCTACAAACTTGGCTCTCCATTATCCCTCAATGGTTTCTCCAATGCTTGATATGGAAACAGTCTAGATACCAGACCAAGTTGCTCCAGATACCGCTTCAAGATAGGTAGTGCCACGATCTCATAACAAAGCCGAAAACAACAGTCAGTAGCACATTCTACCTGTGAGCTGGAATATATAGTTGTGGCATTTGTGACAAAGCAGTATATATGGACTCAAAGTGTGCTCCAGGAACTATTGGACCCTATCATACTTGCAGTACAGTTAGCAGACAGCAACTCCAGTATTGATCTTGCAAACAACTCGAACCTGAACAATGCATCAAAACACATTGATATCATAGACCACTTTACACATGAATGATTGGAGGATCAATTGCTTTCACTCCTCCTCATACCATCATTAGAAAACCTAGCCAACATCTGTATGAAAGGTTTACCATACCCACAGCATGACCACTTATGTTCCAAGATATTTAGCACAAAAGTGAGAAGGGGTGGTGAAGATTGAGGGTGATGTGTTACTTTCCCTCTGCTAAAATAGCTCGATAGTTAGTTAGAACTTCAGATAGTGATTTGGTTGTACTTGCGACACTCTTCCAACTATTATAGTCACATCATTTCTATTTTCTGATAACTTAGCTTTTGCATATACTTTCCTCTTATGAATTTTATTTATAACAAGTGATAGACATAAGTATCATTGATTGTTAGAGTGTATCACAGTTACATTCATGTTTTCACATGTTTCAGTCATAACTGTTTCTCGTTTCTTTGTATTTAAACACCGGGATATCGCACATAGTTCAAAAAGAATAATGAGGATTACTCTTCACTATGCTCTTTACTTATCTTAACCACTCTCTTTTCTATGCCCTGGTAATCATCTCAAAGTTGTTTCTTCATTGAGTTTTGCCACTCTTGTTGTTCTTCTAGGCGCCTCATGCACTATTATCGATTATCAAGAACTCCACCTGTAGCTACTTGTCAATCTCAATACCATATTGAACTTAATTTGAGTATGCCACCCCATGGTAATCAGAACAATCATTTACTTGTAAAATCTAAAGTCATCAGCTTTTATACCTAAGTCAAGCTATTATAATGTAAAATTGTGTAACAGCAAAGTCAAAGGAAAATGAGCCTTACTTCTTACCTGCATCAAACCTATGGTCTGCTGTACAGAATGTCACTCATCTATCAACTTGCATGTATGACTATTAGACTTTACCTCTTTCAAAACAGTGTATTTAGGTATATGATTATACTCTTTAACACTATTGACTCACTATATTTAAGTTACTAACAGTCTTGTTAATATGTACTGACACTTAATGAGTAGTGAGTCATAGTTGTTTAGGTTTGAATTTGATTGGTATGTTGAGCGTTGACTCATATGTATGCATATGAGTCATAAGGATTAAGAAGTATGACTTTGTTTATACGAGTCATGAGGTTTCGCACATGACCCCTTTTAGGTCATGGGACTTTCACGCATGTCCAAGTATGGTCATGAGGTTATATGTTACACAAGTGTATGAGTCACAGTTGTGACTCATTGAATTTGTAAGTGGGTTGCTGGAAGAACTATATAAAGAGGTCAATAGGACCTGATAGTTAGTTCTTCATGCAACCACCTAAGTTATTTCCAATCTATTACTTTACGAATAAAACGCCTTTATGCTCTTTACACATGGATCAAATAATCAAGAGAGAAAGACCAAGAATAAGTACGAGTTAGCGCTATAAGGACTTAGAATCAACAAAGGTTGATATCTAAGACATAGCGTAAGATAACAAGTACTAAGATTCTCGAAGAAAGGAGAATACAATAGGAGGCAAGTAAGTCTATCTGAAGAAGAGAGCTAATTACAGCATCGTTGCCTGTTGCGAGATATAAATAGGAGAGATCTATAGCCGATTGTAACAAAGAGCCTAACATACATAGTCTTGTTAACATTTTGGGTAATAGGAACCAAAGGACCTTTTCTCTTACCCCAAAAGCAGCCCTAAACCATAAGCGAAATTTGCTTATCCTTCTCCTTTGGATGATACAATCTACTAGCCACTTCTCTCCAGGTTCTCTAAAAACCCATTGCTGCCTTAGATCCTTGGATTTCTCTACACTGCACTCATCACTCCTGATAACTCTTTCAAAATCCTGCAGTGTCCAATCCTTTTGAACTGTAGCCTGATTCAATCTCTTTGCCAGATGCTCAGACTTGAGCTTCAGCCTTGATTTGGCTTGCCATTTCATGACATTGGCCTCTCTGAATACTCTATCTACTATTTTATTTACAGTTTATTAGACAATCATATCCTATCACTCAGAGGAGTACCAGTATGGGAGGCTTTACTAGTAGTAAGTAATACACCAGGTGTATATCTATCACTGAAATCAGATCTGGTCATTTTCTGCTTTGAATTGGCTGCTCATATTATTATGTGACATTGCTAATAGTTAAGAGTATCAGTGCAACCAGGGTGAGGGATGTTTTCCACTGACTAGCATTTACATAACTGGACAAGGAAGCTTTTAACTGTTGTCCAAGGCCAGCGAATACATTGAGCAACAAAGGCAATATTCCAAAGGCAGTAGAACAGGGTAATAATTATGCCTTTTTTAACATTTGACATCTCTCTTGGGGAGGTTTTACGTGTCCTTTATTTTTTGGTACTCTGGGCTTCATATATCCAGATTGGTAAACCATAATTAAAAGATAAAGAGGCGGGTATTCACAGCCAGAGTATAAATTGTTTGGGTATGTTATAAACATAACAGTGATACCATTCACATTCATGGGCTTGATCTGGAATTTTTGGCGAGATAGCTTAGTAAGCCAAAAATCATATTTCATGAACACTTCTGACCAGTGGCTGTATTTAACCACTAAAATATGTATTAATATCCCACTTGTGCCTTAATCAAATAGTTTCATTCAATTTCTGTCATGTCAATAAAGGTAACCTTTCATATATCCTTCAAATGGCATGTAATCAGATAGATGGTGAAGATATAAATACTGTTATTCTGTACTAGTCAAACTCTGTTGTTAAAGTGTCCACATGCAATACAGCTATAATAAATGGATGCTGTTCATTGTGCATATGAGGACTACAGGAGTATAATAGTATGGTGAATCTTTGAGCAAGAGGTCCTTAATGTTTATCCACCTCACAGTAGTTGTCCATATAAACTACAAACAAAAATAGGTCTAATGTGAATGCCGAGGCAAGGTGGTATATAGTTTAAGATGGAGGATTAAGTCATATATGCCCAGGATATAAGCCACCATTAACTTCCATAAACAAACTTGTTGTATTGGTAAAAATGAATGATGGAGAGCCACTCATATCGATGATTAGGCTAAAGAAAGTCTTCATATATGGAATACAGGTTGGCTTCCAGTATGAGGTACCCATGGCTCATTCATTCTTGCTTGATATATACTGATTAGTATTTTGTAAATGTAAATCAAAGATATTATCATCAAAGAAAAGATTTGAAAGTAGTCAAGTAGGCTACAATTTAGGTTAAAGAAAGCTGGATATCATGAATAGTAATTAGATCTTACTGTGGAATGGTGGAGAGGCTCAAAGTGTAGTGCCAGAGGAAGCATTAGAAGCTGTATAGTTGTGCTGAGATTACCAAATACTACTTGGTCATTCTCATTGCTCCCAGTAACATTACAATTTTGGACCTTGTCCTCTTCATAATAGGCTTAGTGAGTATTAATGTTTTCCTCCAATCAAAGAAACTTGGCTTCCTCCTCACCACTATCATATATATTGTTTTCATATTCAGTCATCGTCAAAGAGCTGGGGGTGGTAATACTCTGACCAGCCCTCTTCAACTGCCCCTCATTTCTCTCTAATGAGCATAAAACTATTTCTTAAAAATTGTGACCTATACTATCCCCCTTACTTGCTAGCTTGAGTGTGATTCACTTACTGATTACTAACTAGCCTTGGGCAATCACAACTCTACTGCAAAGCTAAAAGGTCCTGAAATTCAGCATCAAATGAAGGGATAGGCAGTTTTGTGCTTGCACTAGTACTTGTTCTCAATTACTATACAGTACTATAAGGCTCTCAAAGGTGATTGAGAATCAGGAGGCTGGTATCATGGTCAGTAGGTGGACTGGCATTTGGAGGGATCGGCTGAGGGGTTGCTTGAGGGAGGTTTAGCAACAGGATTGCATACCATATTATCCCGGAGAACTTTCTGTTTCAGTAGGTGATGTTTAGAGTATGGGAATTCTCTAAAAAAATCCACTCGATGGATGTTGAACAGATATAGAATTTAGCCGTTCCCTTCAATGCCTTTTTAGCATTATGATCTTTGCCTGCTTGTTACCGCTGTTGGCTATTCTGTAGGCATATAAATTGGACAAAGTTTCTATGTTTATCACAGCCTCTCTCTAAAAAGATTGGGTGGTTCTCTTGTGGTACCGGGGCACTGTCTTCCATGATCTAGCCTATTGAACTGTACAATTAGACTGCTTACTCAGCCCCTTGCTATCCCCTGTGTATCTGCCCACTACTGCACTGGCTTAGTCATTCAACATGCCTGTGTGGTGACAACCCGGGTTGAGTTACCTCATCTGACGTGTTAGACTAAGTATAGAAAGAAAAGTCAGATGAAACACTGACAAGGGGAGGGGAGATAGGAGGCGAGCTATGGCTTGTGCTGGGGAAAGCTGTAGCGGGAATTCCGGCACTGTGGACTACAATATTATCTAGCAATAAATCACCGAAAGATAGGAGAGGAAGGAGAAAGAGTGACGAAAGCAGGAGTAACAGGAGGTATGAGTCTTGTGTAGGAACTCTTGGTTCTCAGCGATTTAGGAGGTGGAAAGAATGAGGGTGTCTCCCCATCAAGTTGTGATTTGGTCCTGTGATAGTCTTGGTAGCAATTACTCTCATATCATAAGTTTTGCTTATGGTAGGTGGTTTACCTTCCTACAATTTGTATGTTAAGATTCTGCTCCTTTCTCCTTTCCATCAACTGCATTTGGTGCCAACACAACCACAGTGCCCTGTTAGCACATTCGCACATTCTCTCCTTTACTTTTAGTTTTTGTTTATTTATCCCCCTCACTGTTTCCTTCCCACTGCTCACTTGCTTGCTCATCATGGCCCTTACCGACAACGACATACTATGGGCTTGGGCTATTCTTGATGCTTATTGCGGTAGGTAAATACTCCTCCATTCCCCCCATCTGCTCACATTTCCCCCACCATCACATCGATAATACATTGATACAACAAACATCTTACATATTATCTAACTATTCCAACCCTCGAACCAGGACTTTACATCTATCGCTTCCACTGGTTACCTCTTATATCCAACATGATCCCCGAACATGCCTACCACAGATTGAACCCTTCTCTCAAATCCGATATTGAAGCTGGAATAAGGCACACTTGATCTCACTCACCACTCGGTCTATACCATTGTGAACCCGGTTGATCATTTGTTCGGTCAAGCTAAGATATTCTAGTTCTGATAATTTCAACCTTTCCGGAAACCTTGCCGCCTGACATTCACGAGGTGGCCTAGACCTCGCAGCAAAGAACCAAGGTCTGAGAATAATGAAAGGTCAAAGGGTCAACTTTAACGAGACTTGACGGATATTCATGCAGCAAAGGTTGCTCAAGAACCGCATTGCTGCAGATGGGAGACCAATGGGTTTGTTAACTTTAATGCCCTTTTCCGGTCTGTGATTTACTAACGTTTCATAATTATAGATCCCAGAGCTGTCTTCCTCCCATAAACTATCACCTTTCTCTCTATCTCTTTTGTTTTATGTTGGGGTTCATGCAGGTCGTGGAATGGAGTTTGCTAGGTTGGGGAAATCATTTTTTTACGCATCCCACTGCCTACAACGCTCCGACAGTTACTGTATGTCGGCCTCTCGGAGAGTAAAGACCCTTGAGATTCGATAAAGGTTCTTTCATAACTGCACGATATTGTATGATGGTGGTTTGCTCTAGTACATGAAGAGGGGTTAAGACTATACGTCATGTGTAAACCATGATGGACATTCTGATAGCACCGATTGTTCTCATGGAGGAGGGCGTGGGACGGCAAGTTTTTTTAATATACCAAAGTTTTGTTTTTGATTTTATTTGTCATTTCTTCAAATCCGGGTTTGCCTTTTGTCAATTGGAGTTTATACCGGTGTCATAAAAATCATGGCGGAAAGGGTTAGAAATCACACAAAAAAAGATGTTTTTATTATTATTATTTTTCTTCGTTTATCTGTCCCTCACTCCACCACGTGAGAACCCTCCTCTCCCCCCCTGTCGACATACCAAAGCATCGTTACCACCTCCCCTGTGGAACTACCCTCGCCACTATAGCACTGCCTCATGCGCTATCCTGATACCTCTGACGGCCCAGAATTGACCAGTACGCACGAGCTACATCCGCAGACTGTGACCCTGCAGTCATAGCTCTCGTCATAATCCGAGCCTTCGAACAGCTGGACGAACTCAGCAAATCTCTGGTAGAATTTGTCAGTGCCAGTTTTATGGCTATCGGCTCGTACCCTCGCATGAATGTTTAGGATGTTGATTGTTTCCTTATGTGCTGGAGAAGTTAGCCTTGATACTTAAGATAGCGAAGATTACTCACTAATCTTCACTACATCTGCAGGGTGTATTCCATAAAGTTCCTTGAACGTAGAGGGATCACGTCTCCCATTTAGGCCCACATACAGTAAGGCATCCATAGCAGCATCTCCTCCATGTGCCGTTCTATTTCCCTTTCGAATGATGTCGATGTCCGACTCTGTCGCGTTATTGAGTTTGTCCCACTTAAAGGTGCTGATAAACGCATTCCGCACAAGGCTATACTCCTGTGTGGAAAGCTTCAATGTGTACAGTTGGTCCTCCAGTGAGTTGGCCTTGTCTTCAAGTGAAGCGATCTTCCTATCCTTCAGAACATCTCTCTGCTCGAGTTCATGAACACGCTCCAGAAGACCGGCGAAGCCAAGACCGTGGCGATTGCCGACGAAAGGTTCTCCCCTCACCTTCTCTAGCTCGAGTTCCTCCTCTTGTAGTGCCTGTTTGGGCGCATCTTTCATCTCATTCTTCATTTCCTCTTTGCTGCCAGTAGCATCGCACTTTGAGTCATCTTGATCCTCTGGCGAAAGCTCCTCATGGCTCTTCTGCTTCTTCTGGTTCTTTAGGCGTTTGACCAGATCTGCCTTGTTCCCCGTAGCGTCAAGTCCTGCGGTCTTGCACTGCTTCCGGAGGTCGTCCACCTTTGTTGCCTTGGGGGGCATGATTGTTGTTCGGTTGTTGGTTGTTTTTCAGTTGTTGGTTGCTAAGTCAGAAGAATTTGTGACTTCTGCTAGACAGAAGTGCACGAGAGGATAGAGAAATTGAGGGAGATGTTGGCTGCGGGCAAGAGGCCGAGGGGTTGGAAGAGGCAAGAGGAGGAGGTAGAAAGGGTGGAGAAGGTGGCTGAGGAGGATATAAAGATCGTTGAGGGGAGGGTTGAGGAGAAGAAGGTAGGCGAGGTACCCAAGGTGTAGGAGGGATGAAGAAGGAGGGGAAGAAGAGGGCGGGGAAAAAGCAGGAATTAGCGGCAGGGGTGTCAGTTAGGGAGATATGGTATGGGTATCCGGAAGGTTTTCTGGATGAGAGAAAGGCACGGGAGGATAGGAAAGAGAAGGGGGTGGAGAAGAGGGTTGAGTTGATGGATGAGGGGGAGGCAAGATTGAAGTTTGCAGAGTTGAGGAAAGATGATATGAGGTGGGATATGTGGGTTGATCTGGGAATGGGGATGAGGCTTACGCAGCAGTGGGGCAGGAAGAGTTTGGGGGAAAGATTGAGGGTTTGGAGGACGCAATGAAGGGGGTATTTGTTGGTGCGGGTGAGGGGAATGGGTGTGGGGATGAGGTTTTCAATATTTTTGTGTTTCGTTAGGTTTTGTCCGGTGTACGGGTTATTTCGCTTTTTAGGTCAATGAATCGATGGGGGACAAAAGGTTTATTATAAAAAAAAACAGGTGAACCTACGGTACTGGAAAATCTCTTGGAATCCACTCTCTCCGCCGCCCCTCCCAATCTCCGTGACTCAGCCTTGTACAATATAGCCTATAGGGTTAAGCACAGCCTTGTACCAGTTAACGAGATTTGCCAGATCCCACGATAACGCATTTAATTTCAATAGCTGATATTCCTTCCCAAGCTAGCGCTTCATCAGAGAGGAGAGAGTGGATTTCAAGAGATTTTACGGTACTCGAGTACTCCTCTTATACTACACCAAGCTTAATCTTGCGCCACATCTCCATTGGCATATTAAGTTAGACTACGCCGATAGCTTGTTGCAGATATGATGCAAGGGTCTGTGTCTGCCTACCGTAAAAACTCGTTAAATCCGTTATCAACGGAATCGCTGTACTAAACTATAATAGGCTTAGCGGAGTATGTTAAGAAAATGGTGCATATCAGTTAATGTGATCCACAAAGTTCACCCTCCCCAAGGTATACCCCGTCTGGCAAACACTATACATTCTCAGGGTGTTTTTCCTGTGATTGTGGAGATCCGAGGGCGATCCCTGATACCGGATTTAACGAGTTTTTACTCGTACGGTACCAGCCTACAGTACTCATTACAGGGAAGAAGTATCCAAACATTGAAGCTACCGTATGATTTTGTTTGCGCACAAAGATACTCACAGATAATTTGACATATTTTTTCTAATCCCTGTATTCGGGTACATCATGCCTGGAACAAGCACCAGCTACTTGTGGGTGCTGTAGATCTTGTTTGGGAAACTGGGGATCACGTTTTTTTGTTTTTCTGGTTGTGCTGAAGAGGGGTTAAGACCATGTCATTTGTAAACCATTATGGACATTTCGATAGCACCAGTTGTTCTCATTGCGGAGGGCGTGGGACTGCATGCATTTTCAATACACCAGAGTTCTGTTCTTGACTTTATTTGTTTTTTCTTCAGATCTGGGTTTGCTTTTTGTCAATTGGTGTTTATACCTGTGTCATAAAAATCATGGCAGAAAGGGTGGGGAATCACACAAAAAAAAGGTGTTTTAATTATTATTATTTTTCTTCGTTCGTCTGTCCATCACTCCACCATGCGATAACCCTCCTCTCCCCCCATCGACCCACCAAAGAATCGTTACCACCTCCCCTGTGGAACTCTCCTCGCCACCATGGCGCTCCCTCATGCGCTATCCTGATACCTCTGACAGTCCAGAATTGACCAGTACGCACGAGCTACATCCGCACACTTTGACCCTGCAGTCAAATAGCTCTCGTCATAATCCGAGCCTTCGAACAGCTGGACGAACTCAGCAAATCTCTGGTAGAATTCGTCAGTGCCAGTTTTATGGCTATCGGCTCGTACCCCAGCGTGAATGTTTAGGATTTTGATTGTTTCCTTGTGTCCTGGAGAAGTTAGCCTTAATACTTAAGATAGCGAAGATTACTCACTAATCTTCACTACATCTGCAGGGTGCATCCCATAAAGCTCCTTGAATGCAGAGGGATCACGTCTCCCGTTTAGGCCCTCATACAGCAAGGCATCAACAGCAGAATCTCCTTCATGTGGTATTATATTGCCCTCTTGAATGCTATCAATATCCGACTCCGTCGCGTTGTTTAATTCGTCCCGCTTAAAGGTGCTGATAAACCTATTCCGTACACGGCTATACTCCGGTACACAAAGCTTCAATGTGAACACGTCGTCCCACAGCATGTTAACCTCGTCTTTAAGCGCAGACTGTCTCAGCTTGCGTGCAGACTGTCTCTCCGCGAGTGCAGACATTTTCTCCTCGAGTGCGCGAACGCGCTCCTGAAGACCGGCTAAGTCAAGACCGCAGCGATTGCCGACGAAAGGTTCTCCCCTCACCTTCTGAACCTCGAGTTCCCCCTCTTGTAGCCCGGGCACATCTTTGGCCTCACTCTTCATTTCCTCTTCGCTGCCAGTTTTCCATTTGGTAACTAATATAGCATCGTACTTCAGGTCATCTTGATCCCATGGTGAAAGCTCCTCAAGGTTCTTCTGCTTCTTCTGGTTCTTTAGGCGTTTGACCAGATCTGCCTTGTTCCCCGTAGTGTCTAGTCCCGCGGACTTGCACTGCTTCCGGAGGTCTTCCACCTTTGTTGCCTTGGGGGGCATGATTGTTGTTCGGTTGTTGGTTGTTTTTCAGTTGTTGGTTGCTAAGTCAGAAGAATTTGTGACTTCTGCTAGACAGAAGTGAACGAGAGGATAGAGAAATTGAGGGAGATGTTGGCTGCGGGCAAGAGGCCGAGGGGTTGGAAGAGGGAAGAGGAGGTGGTAGAAAGGGTGGAGACGGTGGCTGAGGCTGAGGTGGTGGTGGCTGAGGAGGATATCAAGATGGTTGACGAGAGGGTTGAGGAGAAGAAGGTGGGTGAGGTACCTAAGGTGGAGGGGGAGAAGAAGAAGAAGAAGAAGAAGGAGAAATTACCGCCAGGGGCGTCAGTTAAGGAGATAGGGGATAGGTATCCAGAAGGTTTTCTGGATGAGACAAAGGCACCGGAGGGTAAGAAAGGGAAAGGGGTGGAGAAGAGGGTTGAGTTGACGGATGAGGAGGAGGCAATGAGGAGGAGGCAAGATTGAAGTTTGCGGAGCTGAGGAAAGATGATGTCAGGTGGGGTATGTGGATGGATATGTAAATGGGGACGGGGCTTACCCAGGAGTGGGGCGGGATGAGTTTGGGGGAAAATTCAGGTTTTTTTTTGAGGACGCAATGAAGGGGGTATTTGTGGGTGCGGGTGAGGGGCATGGGTGTGGCGATGAGGTTTGCGGTATTTTTGAATGTTTGCTTAGTCTTTGTCCGGTATATGCGTAATTGCACTGTTTAGAAGGGTTTATGGGGGATAAGAAAGAAGTGGGCCTACTCCTCTTATACTACTCCTCTTATGATATGCCAAGCTTAATCTTGCACCACATCTCCATCGGCATATTACCGTAGAAACTGAGGAAATTGGTTAACTCCATCCCAGGATGTGTTAACTCTGGACCAGTAGGATTGAGGCTTGGCCGTGAAAGGTTATTGGCCAGAGAAGAAAAGGTACGATACAAGTTTCAGAGGTACTCTTAGTGTATGGTAGGGTGACTATAACATAGGAGAAATTTTAATATCTATTCTATTCTACTATGTACTGAAAGGCTTATCTGATTCCGCAATCTCATCTCATCGAAAAGTACGATCTAGAAGATCTCATCTACGATCTTATCCAAATGTCGATCTCCACAAACCATCTGATAACACTTCAGCAACCGTCGCCTCCCCACATAATCACTATCCTGAAATAAATGAAAGAAAAGAAAGGAAAGACAGAAAACAACTCAAAATACACCAAAATAAATAACAATAACTATTCACAAAAGAAGACAAAACTCATAATGATAACTGGAGAAAAGAAAGGGTGGAAAAAATAGTTGAGGAACAAATAAGGAGGAAAGGGGAAAAGGAAATAGATAAAAAGTATTGGAAATTAGGCAAGAAATTATAACAAATACAAAGGCATGTGGTAATGGTTGTCCCATCCAATTGGCGCTATTACATAATGCAAAGAAAATAGAACAAAATAAATAAAAATACAGGAAACTAAAATAAGATAAAGGGAAATACCATATAATATAATAAACATTAAGGAGGAGAACAAAGGAAGGAAATAAGAAAATATCATAAGGAAAGGTGGAAAGAATGCTAGAAAAAGAAAAAAGGAAGACAAAACAGGAAGGAATTCCAATAAAATCCAAGAGGTGTGGCAGCCACTGTCACCCATCCAAATAACAAACGGGAAATAAAGCAGGAAATAAGTATAAGAGCAAGGATGGAGGTAGGAAGAAAAAAAGAATAATGGTATATCACAAAATAATCGAATTGTGAAACATTGACACCGGGAATTAATAGAAAGAAGAAAACACCACAAACGAGGAGGGACATGAAGGAAAGAACAAAGAAATAAGAGTAGGAGGGAAGGAATTATTATCAACAAATTGGAACAGAGAAGAATAGAGAGTGGAGAGAAGGGGAAATATTAATGTAAAAGATTGATATAAGAGCATGATATGAAAACTACAGTCATGGTCCATCACTTGCCACATGTTAGGGTAACTACAATATGATGACAAATCAGAGTTGACTCAGCACACAGATTGTTTCCTTCCATTTAATACAATTTCGCCTCGCTCTTCTCTCTCCTCCTTATTCCTCAACAAACTTTGTTGAGTGAACTACGATTTTTCATTTTTTCATTTTTCTTCATTCTTTATTCTCTCAAAACACATCAAAACACTACAGCTCCGCAATTATCAAACCTCCTCTTCCACACAATCTTTCTTCCAATATAAAATCACACATCACTGATAAAGGATCTAGGAAGCATTGCATGTCCGATGCCCTGATATTGACAGTGCCATATTCAACGTCCAGCAGATACCTTTGATCTGCGTGTTGATGGCACATTGAAAAAATCGTGCCGTCAATGCCTGGTAAGTAACACAATCAAGCCACGTATACTGGAAATTTACAAAAGACTATTCTGACCGGTTATGGTGTGAAAACAGGAGAGAAGAAGAACTGCGAGGAGGCCACAGCAAGTGGTTGACAACGTGGAGGGGGGGGCCCCACTTCCAGTACTGGAGAACATTGAAGGTTTGCAAAAAGGACTACCCCATCATCAGGGTGGCTAACATGTATTTGCAGTGGCAGAGAATGAGGAATGGAGGCCATGTGGTAGTTGCCGGCAGGTCAAGGTACCAAGAGATTTTGACCACGACGATGGAGGCCAACCACGCTTGTCGTGTCGTGTATGCTTGGTGAGTAATAACAGCAGCTTAAAATAATTTCCTGTGATGGGAGAATTGTACTAACAAGAATGGTGTTTCAAACATAGGTCATGGTAGGTCCCCAACTTGGTGAAGCACAGCTAACTCTTGGGGCCGCACTTCAGGTTCAGCAACTAATGTGGGCAGGAAGCAAAGTACCAGAAATGGTAGCTTTATTGATGCCAGGGGAGGCAATGTCTGAGCTGGAGTGAGCAGCATATGTTGCAGGTATGTTTACTGATAAATCTTTGGTAGAATGTTACTAAATCTCATAGCAGGTAGGGTTGATGAAGGGGAACCAATCCGGTGGCATCACTGTTGACAGAATAAACCTCCAGGGGAGTTCAATGTTGACAGGTGGGGTAACCGGAGAAGGTCCTGCAGGCATTGCTTGGTAAGCTCCTTTCAAATAGTAAATATACACTCATGAGATAAACATTTGACTAATAGGTAATATCACATATAGGAGGTGGGGAGAAATCCTGGGCAACAAGCAGGACCAGGACAACAGCCAGCTAGACTGATGGAGGCAGTGGATCGTGTACCAGGGGATTCAGTACCTGATGTTACAGACTACGCTGCCTTCATCGGGCACTGGGTGCAGTGCACTCAGCACAATCTGGGTCCCTTGGATGTTGTTTGCAGTGGTTGCCATGCCCTGCACTGGATGGCTGAGAGGCCTAGAACAACCTGTGGTTATCACCCAGGTACACTTATGTCCTGCTGTAAATCTGGGGATGCCTTGGTGGAGAAACTGCAGCCATTGCCTGAGCCTCTAAACACCTTGATGACGGGGATGGACAGTCAATCAAGGGCGTTTCAAGGCTAGCTTCGGTACTGGAACAACCAGTTTGCGTTTACCTCCATCAGGTATAATATGGATAATTGCCTCACTGCGATCAGAGAAGGTTTCCAACCTTTCCAGGTCCATGGGGCGATCTACCATCAGCAGGGTCCCTTGGTGCCACCAGGTGATCAGGATGCCCTGTACTCCCAAATCTACTTGCATGATCCGGCCTACGTAGCCCAAGTGAGATCTGAAAGAGCAAGAGATTTGGAGCTGACCTTGATCGTCTCACTGACCAGGATGTTGCAGGGAAGTTGTCGTCTAATTGAGCTGTATCTAACAGCTAAGGAGCGGTTTGTACTACTCTCACTGTAGGACGACAACTTCCGAAGCATCCGGGACCCACAGTTGAGTTTGATTGTAGAGTCGGGGGCAGATATGAGCAGGAAGAATCTTCCAATGGCAGATGAAGTCTCAATGATTCTGCCTGAAGAATATGGGAGGGGTGGATTCAGGGACATAGTATTGGCAGAGCAATTAAATAGAGAGGTACCCCATGGGGGATTCTCATTAATCAATCCAAACCATGCCTCCTACTTGCCCCTGCACTATGTTCTCCTTTTTCCCAGAGGTGAACCTGGTTGGCATTGGGGGATGACTCTCAATACCACTGGCAACAATCATGTAAGAGATCCTCTCCCCCAAAGAGCCTTCTTCCGATTCTGCCTCCATACCAGGACTGATGAACCAGAGACCATCCTCCATGGTCAAAGGTTGTTGCAGCAGTTTGTAGTTGATGCTTGGGCTGTCTGTGATGAGAACAAGCTCAACTGGCTGCAAACAAATCAGGCTCGCTTGCTGACTGATTTGTACAATGGGCTGGAGGATGTGTTACGGCGAGGTGATGTGAACCTTCAGGAGGTCGGAAGAAGGATAATCTTGCCCTCCAGTTACACTGGAGGGTATAGATTTATGCAGCAGCTGTACCAGTTCAGTATGGCTCTGGTTCGCCACTTTGGCAAACCGTCCCTGTTCATCACTTTTACAGCCAACCCCAAGTGGGCTGAGATTGAGATGGCACTGTTACCTGGGCAGACTGCTGCTGATCGTCCAGATCTTGTGGCTAGAGTTTTCCATCTCAAGGCACAAGATCTATTAGATCAGATAAAGAGGAAAAAGATTTTTGGGCATTGGCAGGGGTGGGTTTGGACCATCGAGTATCAGAAGTGGGGCTTGCCACATCTCCATCTTCTGGTCTTCTTGAGGTCCGAACCTCACTTCCTTACTGCAGCCAATGTTGACCGATTTATTTCCACAGAGCTCCGAGCTGGGAACGATCAGATGGATCAGGAGCTGCAGGGCATCATTCAGACTAGCATGGTTCATACCCAGTGTGCTAGAGGAAATTCTCATTCCTTGTGCATGAAAGATTTGAATCCCCTGTTTGTCTCCACCTGTCACAAGGGTTATCCCCATGAGTTTCAGGAGGAGACAGTGATCCATGCGAATGGGTATCCGCTTTATAGAAGGCGTGACACTGGTGAGTCATTCACGATACCCGTTCATGGATCAGGGGGAACAGTTCAGGCAAGGATAGACAATTGGCTGGTGGTGCCCTATAGCCCATACCTCTCATTATGCTATAATGCGCATATTAATGTTGAGGTATGTGGTTCTGTACAATCTGTGAAGTACATTCACAAGTACATTTATAAGGGGGGAGATCGGGCTACAGTCACAGTGGACTCAGAGCACGATGAGATCAAGCGTTACCTCCATGGTCAGTAGATTGGACTGACTGAGGCTGTGTGATGCTTGTTTGAATTCGATACGCATCAGGAGCAACTGCCAGTGATGCATCTTGCGATACATTTACCGGGGCAGCATACTGTCTACTTTGATGGCAGGCTTGATGTGGTTGAGATTAGACAATGTGTGGAAAGTCCATTGTCAACTCTGATTTCATGGTTCCAATGGAATCAGAAGAATGAGTATGACAGGCAGTACTTGTGCCATGAGTTCCCGGAGCACTTTGTGTATGTCCGCAATAGTGGATGGAAGAAGCAGCAGATGGGAACTTCGATAAGATGCATGTACTGCGCAAGTCCATTTATGGGAGAGAGATACTATCTCCGCCTGCTGTTGACCATTGTTCGTGGAGCTAAAAGCTTCCATCACTTGAAGACGGTCGATGGTATGGCATTCCCTACATTCAAGGTAGCCTGTTGAGCCTTAGGCCTCTTGGACGATAATGGCGAATGGGTTGCTCTATTTCGGGAGGGATCGCAGTTCATGACTGGTAGGGCACTGCGACAACTATTTGCTTTGGCCCTCCAGCATACTAGTATCACCAATCCCCTTGGCATCTGGTAACAGTTTGCTGAGGAGATGTGTGATGAGCTACAATATAGACTTGTATTGGGCTCAGTGGGTATTCCGCCCAATGCCGCTGAAAATGAAGAGATGGAGAATGTCCACCTGGACTATGGTCTCTACCTGATTCGGGGGTATTTGGATGAATATGGGAGGTCACTGGGGGAGTTTGGATTGCCGGTGCCTGTCCTTAATTGGGCGATGGGCAATCCCATCATGAGTAACCCTGTGATGGGGGAAGAGTTGGCCTATGATGTTGGGCAGGAGCAGGAGATTTATGATGCTATGAAAGCAAAGCTTAACCAGGAACAATCAGATTGTTTCCGGGTTATAGTGGAAGCAGTTGAGGATTATGAGCTCCATCTTCGCCCTCATCCTGGGTCTGCTTTCTTTCTCCAAGGCCCTACTGGCACTGGAAAGACATTTCTCTACAACTGCCTATGCAGTTATCTGCGGGCAAGGGGTAAGATTGTTCTGTGCATTGCATCCTCTGGGATTGCAGTGCAACTGTTGCCAGGTGGCTGCATGGCACACTCTAGGTTCAAAATTCCACTTTCCAACCCTATGACCATAGGTTGCAATATTACTAGCAACTCCCCCCTTGCCCAGATGATCAGAAAGACCTCATTGATCATTTGGGATGAGGTCCCAATGCAACACAAGCCCTGTTTTGAGGCAGTTAGCTGGAGCTTGAATGACATATGTAATGTTTGGGATAGCTCACTGTTTGGTGGAATTCCCACTGTACTTGGTGGCGATTTTGCCCAATTCCTGCCAGTTGTGAGGCGGGGTTCTCGACAGGCAACAGTCCAGGCATATCTTAGGCACAGTACCCTTTGGCATAGCCTGCGGGCTTTGAGGCTCAAAAGAAGTATGAGGATTGCAGCAACCCCCACCAATCAGGTCTTCCTGGACTTTCTCAAAGGTCTTGTGAATAATCCAACCATGTATAATAAGGTTGGGTTGCCGGCATATATCCGGAAGGTTGGTACAGTTGATGAACTATGTCATCAGCTGTACCTCCAGGTGTTGTTGGATGAAGCTGTCACATCTCACGGTGCACTCATTGGACGCATTATTTTAGTATTCAAAAATGACACCATGAATGACTTCAATGACGTGCTTCTCAACCCTATGTCTGGTACAGAACACTGCTTTGAGGCTATAAACCAGGTAGACCTCAGTGAAGATGCCGCTGTTTCTGCCCCTTATCCGGCAGAATATTTGTAGAGCATAAACTTGGCCTCTCTACCCCCCTCAAGTCTGAAACTTAAAGTTCCTGCACCTTTCATTCTTATTCGGAATCTCAGTCCTAAGAATGGGTTGTGTAATGGGACTAGATTAAGGGTGTTGGGAGTTGATCGTACCTGCTTGCAGGTGTCGATATTGGGTGGTAAGTGGGATGGTGAACTTCCCCTCCTGCCAAGGATAAAGCTTATGACAAGTGACGAAGATCTGCCACTCATTGTTGAACCTAAACAGTTCCCAGTCCATCTCTGCTTTGCCATGACAGTGAAAAAGTCCCAGGGTCAGTCGTTGGAGAAGATTGGGGTGGATCTCCACTCCGATGCCTTTACACATAGACCACTTTATGTTGTCTTGTCACGGGTAACATCTCTAGATGGCCTGACTCTGTTACCATCCAGTAATACTCCCCATACTACAGAAAATATTGTATACCCTGAGGTACTACAAGGATTATATCATTCCCTGTAGATGGGTAGCAATAATATATGGTTGGGTTTGGCTCTGTGGGATTTGGCTTGGAGGGTGTTGGCTTTTGTGGATTTGGCTTTCAGGGTGTTGGTTTTTCTCGATTTGGCTTCATGGGATTTGGTTTTCCCAGATTTGGCTATTGTGGATTTGGGTTTGCGGGGTTTAGCTTTTTGGGATTTGGAATTTTCGGCTTTGGCTCTTTGGGATTTAGCTCAACAGTATCTACATTTTTGCCTAATGATGATATCTATTCTAAAGGTATATAAAATTGGACCAATTTCTTTGGTGTTGGTTGACATCCAAGCCTTGTGATGATACTATAATTCTGAAGGTACTTGAGGTGATTGACATGGTTTGGTGGGGACTTTGGTTTTCTATTTCTTTGCAGGTTTGCTTCTTTGTGCATTTGCTTCTTTGTGCATATACTTCTTTGCAAGTTTGTTTCTTTGCCTATTTGCTTTTTACTTTTTTGTTTCTTTATGTGTTTGCTTCTTTGCGACTTCCCTTCTTTGCACCTATCCTTCTTTGTGTCTTTGGTTCTTTGTATGTTGGCTTCCTTGCATGTTTGCTTCTTTGCACATTTCATTCTTTGCGTATTTGTCTCTTTGCGGGTTTGCTTCTTGTTCCATTTGCTTCTTTGCATCTTTACCTCTATCTGCCATCATTTCTTTATAAGTTGGCTTCTTTGTGCCCTTGCTTGCTTGTACATTGGCTTCTTTGTGTCTTTGCTTCTTTTCACCTTTGCTTCTTTTCAAGTTCACTTCTTTTCAATTTTGCTTCTTTTCAATTTTGCTTCTTTTCAATTTTGCTTCTCTTTTGTGTTTGCTTCTTTTTTACTTGACTTCCTTTTGCATTTACTTCTTTGTACATTTGTTTCTTTGTGGGTTTGCTCCTTGGCTTCTTGGCTTCTTTGCACATATGTCTCTTTGCAAGTTTATTTTTTTGTTAGTTTATTTTTTTGTAGGTTTGCTTCTTTGTGTGTTGAGTTCTTTGCACTTTTGGTTCTTTGCACTTTTGCTTCTTTGCACATTTGTGGGTTTGCTTCTTTGTGGGTTTGCTTCTCTGCCTTATCATGATTTTCCAAGTTCTGAAGGCATTTTATTTTGTTGTATCATAATTTTTCAATGTTCCTGTTTAGTTTTCTTTTGCTTGCTCTATGTAGTACTGTTTAGGGTAATATCACTGGATGGATCTACTTCATTGCCATCCAGTCATACTCCTACAGTAAGATCAAACATTATATTTCCTGAGGGACTTCTCTGAGGTACCAAAGAAATACTAACCTCCCTTTGAGCTTCTGGCCTGGTTCAAGGTTATATCTTACCCATATAATATATACTGAACCAAGGCTGTGGATCCAGTACAGCTTGCTATTACTGGTACATCTATCTCTTATCTATTGCATTTTACTAAGCATATATTTATATCAATCTCTCCATCTTTCGTCCTATAACTTTGAATATTTTATACCTCCTATCCCTTTTTCCTACAACTTTGAATATTTTATACCTCAATCTCCTTTTCCTGTAACTTCCAATATCTTACTCCTACTATCTCCTCCTCCAACAACTTCCAATTTCTTTTATGTCCTATCCCCTCTTCCTACAACTTCTAATTTTGACTTTCACACTACTCACACTACAGAAATTATCGAAATAATAAGAAGAGATGAGCCACCCCTAGGCGGGAGGGCAGCTAATGCTTGAACAACAACAGCATAATGCTAAATATATCCAAAATCAAAATACAGGGAAGGAGATGAGCTGCCCGTAGGGGGGAGGGCAGCTAGTCTAATATGTACTGAAAGGCTTATCTTATCAAAGTGACATCTCAAAGTACGATCTTTCCATCTCAAAGTACGATCAGATAAGGGGCATGGCAACCATCTCACCACACCAAAATAATTCTTGCCAAGACAGAAAAAGAAAAGAAAAGAGAGGAAAGAAAGAAAACCATGGATAATAAAATAACAGAAAATACACACAATATAACACAAAATAAAAGTATACCAAATTGGAGGAGTAAAGGAAAGTAGCAATAGGGGAAAAGAAGAAAGGATGTAAAAGTGGAGAGAAAAGGGGAAAAGAAACATAAAAATGCACGATAAAAGAGGAAAACTGAGGCAGAATAATAACACACACCAAGAGGCTTGGCAATGGTTGTCACCCACCAAATCACATTATTAAATAAAAAGAGTTGAGAAGCCCTACACTACAACCGTTGTCACTCACCAAATTTTGAGAATAAATAAAGGATACATAGCAAAGGCAGGACACATTTATTAATGTGGAAAAAAAGATAAATGATTTGGGATGACAGGGGAAACGGAAAGAGGAATAACGAATGATACAGGAAATGAATGAAAGATGTTGGGGTAGTGGGAGGGTTGTGACGGTAGACAAATTGCGGGTAAACCGTTGGAAATGAATTGGAAGAAGGGAAGAAGAGAACAGGCCATGACATTAAAAATACATAGAAAACAAAACTAAGGATACTGCAAAGACGAGGAGAAAGAAACGATGAAGTGGAGAAGAAAAAGATAGGAAGAAATGGCGAGGAATGAGTAACGTTTGTGGAGAAATAAGAAGGTGTATAAAAAAATAAATATTGAACGGGTTGCGTAGGACTGGAAATTCTGCCAAGACAAGGAATAACTGTCTTGCAACGCAGTTGCTTTTCTGGATATTGTCCATCTCCGCCTCGCACTCCACTCCCTTCCTTGCTTGTCCCCCCTCATTAAAGCACCCCACACATTTTCTTTTATCTTTTTATTATTATTCACAACTACACCAACAATCAACATCACTCAACAATTATTATTTCATCACAGGCTTCCCTTTTGTTCCCAAAATTAAGTTTCAAGTATACTAATCTTGATTGCAGCAAACGTTCGACTGGCGATGCAAAGGTGTGGCCAGTGCAGGGCAGAGAGGCCACTGGCAGCCTTCGATCGGACGGCAGGTGGCGGGTTGAAAAAGTCTTGCCGGCGGTGCTTGGTAAGTACTAAATCAATACAATTCAAGTAAGCATAGTGGGTGTCCTATACTGACAAATCACAACTGGTGGAAAGGAGAGGAGAGGTGCCGCGCGGAGACAGCCACCAGCGGGTGCAGCGTCGGGAGGTGGGAACGAAGAGGCGGTTGTGATATGGGGGCAGGAAGGTTGGTACTCACAATCCACAAGTATGAGCATATCCGATAATTGGTTGTTTACAGGAGAGGAGAACGTGGATTGGAGGAGGTGTGTGGCCTGCAGACAGGCCAAGGATATGGTGGAGTTTGACCGGGATGGGATGGGGCAACCACGGTTGTCGTGTCGGGGATGTTTGGTCAGTATTGTTCGGATTGTTAAAACATATTGGAGAAGGATGAAACACATGCTAATAATCTTCATAATTACAATAGGTTGGAATTTGTATTGTAGGGGTTAGAGAACGGGTGATGGGAGAGAGGGAAGGAATGATGCAGGGGGTGGAGCCGGTGGAAGAGGTTGGACCAGAAATGGTGGCTCCACTTCTGGCGGACTTGTCCCGTGAGGTAGTGGAAGTTGAAGATGTGGCTGCTGGTATGGTGATTCTAGATTTGCGATGCAGAACACTACTAACCAATTGATATATAGGTGAGGATGCAGTGGATGAGTGCAGATGTAGTCATTGTCACCGGGATAAATCTCGCGCTGACTTTGACTATGATGCTAGAGGAAACCTGCTGAGGTGTTGCAGGAATTGCTTGGTGAGTTACAGTCTTGATTGAAATAATACTATTTAAGAGGCTGGACTAATAAGACATCTTTATAACAGGTACTGGCAAGGAACATGAGAGACCAAGCTGTCCCAGAGCAGCGCCCTGCTGCTGAGATACCGGCTGTGCAACCTGCACTTGAAGCAATCCCAGTTCGGGTTGCAAGGTTCCCTGCTTTTCTTGAGCAGCAGGCACATTGGACCCAGCACAACCTGGGTCCAATGAATGTTGTATGCAGTGGCTGTCATGCCCTGCACTGGGTAGCTGAGAGGCCTAGAACAAGCCGTGGGTTTCAACCAGGTACGTTTGTGTCCTGTTGCAAATCCGGTGATGCCTTGGTGGAGAAATTGCAGCCATTGCCAGAACCTCTAAACACCTTGATGACGGGGATGGATAGTCAATCAAGGGCGTTTAGAGGTCAGCTTCGGTACTGGAACAACCAGTTTGCATTTACCTCCATCAGGTATAACATGGACAATCGCCCCACGGCGCTTGGAGAAGGTTTCCAACTTTTCCAGGTCCATGGGGCGATCTATCATCAGCAAGGGCCCCTGGTGGCACCAGGGGGTCGGGATGCCCTATTCTCCCAAATCTACTTGTACGATCCGGCTTTTGCGGCCCAAGTGAGATCTGAAAGAGCAAGAGATTTGGAGCCAGCTCTAATCAACTCACTGACCAGGATGTTGCAGGAAAGTTGTCCTCTGATTCAGCTGTATCTTACAGCTAGGGAGCGGTTTGCACTGCTCTCCCTGCAGGAGGACAACTTCCGAATCATCCTGGACCCACGGTTGAGTTTGGTTGTAGAGTCGGGGGCAGATCTAAGGAGGGAAAATCTTCCAACGGCGGATGAGGTATCTATGATTCTGCCGGAGGAATACGGGAGAGGTGGTTTCCGGGATATAGTGTTGGCGGAGCGATTAAATGGAGAGGTACCCCATGGGGGATTCTCCTTAATCAATCCAAACCATGCCTCCTACTTACCCCTTCACTATGTTCTCCTTTTCCCACATGGTGAATCTGGTTGGCATTGGGGGATGACTCTTAATATGGTTGGCAACAATCGTGTGAGAGATCGTCTCCCCCAAAGAGCCTTCTTCCGATTCCGCCTGCATACAAGGGCGGACGAACCTGCGACCATCCTCCGTGCCCAGCGGTTACTGCAGCAATTTGTTGTTGATGCTTGGGCTGTCTGTGATCAGAACAAGCTCAACTGGCTGCAGACAAATCAGGCTCGCTTGCGGACTGATTTGTACAATGGGCTGGAGGATGTGTTGCGGCGTGATGATGTCAACCTTCAGCTGGTGGGAAGAAGGATCATATTACCCTCCAGTTATACTGGGGGTGATAGATTTATGCAGCAACTGTACCAGGACAGCATGGCTCTGGTT